>JALIGW010000022.1:3055978-3425978 GCA_023053685.1 Diadophis punctatus similis
AAAGTACCGTTTTCCTCATGCTAAAATGTGAACCCAAAATAGAAGGAAGGAAGGAAGAAAGGAAAAGAGAAAGAAAGAAGAAAAAAGAAAAGAGAAAGAGAAAGAAAGAGAAAGAAAGAAAAAAGAAAGAGAGAAACAGAAAGTAGAGAAAAAGAAAGAAAGAAAGAAAAGAAAGAAAGAAAGAGAAGAAAAGAAGAAGGAAGGAAAGAGAAGGAAGGAAGGAAGAAGAAAGAAGGAAGGAAAGAAAGAAAGGAAGGAAGAAAGAAAGAAAGAAAGAAGAAAGAAAGAAAGAAAGAAAGAAAAAGAAAGAAAGAAAGAAAGAAAGAAAGAAAGAAAGAAGAAGAAGAAAGAAAGAAGACTAAGAAAGAAGAAAAGGGTCTTAAGTAAAGAAGAAAAAAAGAAAAAACTTTCAGAATTGGAAATGTCCTAAGGCTGGATTGGCCGTACAATTTTAAGTACAGGTCAGCCTTGAGTTATGACCGCAATGAAGCCCAAAATTTCCACTGCTGAGCAAGACAGTTGCTAAGTGAATTTTAGCCCCATTTTATGTCCTTTCTTGCCACAGTTGTTAAGTGAATCACTGCAGTTGTTTAATTCCCCATTGACTTTGCTTATCTGATGGGGATCACGTGACCCTGTGTCATAACCCTTCAACCGTCATAAATACACGCCAGTTGCCAAGCCTCTGAATGTCGATCCTGTGACCATGGGGATACTGCAACGGTCGTAAACGCGGAAAAATCATCATAAGTCACTTTTTCAGGGCTGTTGTAACTTCGAATGGTCACTAAACAAGTCAAGAGCTGCCTGTAAAAGGCAGCCTTTTATTTCAGAAAGTTGTCCTTTAGATCTCTTTGATTTAATCGTCGTTCTCTTGGCCTGGCTCTTGAATTTTCCTTGGTAAAGCAAAATTATAAACAATATTTTTTTTAAAAAATAATAATAATCATGAACCTCTTTCAAAATTTGCCCCCTTTCCGCTTTAGTTTTTCCAAGAAATGATGGTCCCTTAGAGATACACCTGGTCAGTTTCACATTCAAGATACCGTCAAAAAAAAGTCAAGATAGTGTCTGCAATGGGATGATTGACACTTTGACTTCCATGCACATGCCGCTGTTGCATCCCTACTCTTGATTTTGTAGAACATCTCTTGCAGAAATCCCCACAGTGTGTTATGTCCTGATATGGACTCTTTCATTTTTGCTTAGCGCAGTGTTTCCCAACCTTGGCAACTTGAAGATGTCTGGACTTCAACTCCCAGAATTCCCCAGCCAGCATTCGCCAAGGTTGGGAAAGGTTGCCAAGGTTGCCAAGGTTGGGAACACTGGTGCAATCCAGTACACAGCCAGGATGATCAATAACCACCTTTGGTGGCTTTTTCAAGCCACCATGTTTCAGTCACATGGTTGGGGGCAGGCCTGATAACTGGCTAGGTTTACACAATCCTTTAAGCACACAATAGGGTTTATGGCCCGCTAATGGCTGCATTTTCCTACTTCATTAAAAGCAGCCCATGATTGGCTTCCTGTAATGTTTTCCCACATCAAGCTGGTTTATCAAACCCGGGTCTTCCCCCCAAGGCAAATCCTGCCCTGCCCAATAATTCCAGCAGCCTTTTCCTGCCCACTTAGAAAACAAACTTCTTGGCTGAGAAATCCATGAATAGAATAGAATAGAATAGAACTGGAAGGGACCTTGGAGGTCTTCTAGTCCAGCCCCCTGCTCAAGCAGGAGACCCTGGCCTATACCATTTCAGATAAGTGGCTATCTAGTCTCTTCTTAAAAACCTCCAGTGATGAAGCGCCCACGATTTCTGGTGGCAAGCTGTTCCACTGGTTAATTGTCCTCACTGTTAGGAAGTTTCTCCTTAACTCCAGGTTGCTTCTCTCTTTGGTTAGTTTCCAACCATTGTTTCTTATCCTGCTTTCTGGTGCTTTGGAAACTAAGTGGACCCCCCTCTTCTTTGTGGCAGCCCCTCAAATACTGGACTACTACTCATATCACCCCTAGTTCTTCTTTTCTTTAGACTGGCCATACTCATCTTAAAAAGTTCCAGTGATGAAGCACCCATGACTTCTGGTGGCAAGCTGTTCCACTGGTTAATTGTCCTCCCTGATAGGAAGTTTCTCCTTAATTCCAGGTTGCTTCTCTCTTTGGTTAGTTTCCATCCATTGTTTCTCGTCCTGCCTTCTGGTGCTTTAGAGAATAGATTGACCCCCCTCTTCTCTGTGGCAGCCCCTCAAATACTGGATCCTGTTATCATGTCCCCCCTAATTCTTCTTTTCTTTAGAGTAGCAAACCCAAATCCTGCAGCCGTTCTTCCTGTGTTTTAGTCTCCAGGCCTTTGACTTTGGCTGATCCTTTGAATGAAAGCTTTCTGACCATCTCTGGGTCAAGTGATTCTGCCTTTGAACCTGGCAGTCCCATCCTAACTCTCTCCGAGGGCTGGTGGAGGGGGGGGGTAGGGTGTGGACATGCCACCCATCTAGGTTCATGAATTTGTCACCTTCCTCACTGCAACCACCAGCAACACCATTCCCTGTAGCTCTTGGACCCCAGAGGCAGAAGGCCAGCCAAAGAAGACGGGTTCTCCAAAGTCTCTTGAGATGACCCCTGTCCCCTTCTCTCCCTTCCCCTTTGCTTAAGCTACCTGGAGCCTTGATAGTCACTAAGATATTTGTAGCTCAGGGTTGAACTATGGTTCAGCCTTGGGGCTCACCAAGCTTGGGGACATCATCAGTGCTAGAACGGAGTGGGGTTTATGGGGAGGAGGGGGAGGAGGAAGAGGAGGAGGAGGAGGAGGGAGGAGGAGGAGGAGGAGGAGGAGGAGGAGGAGGAGGAGAACTGTGGGGTCCTTGGTGCTCTCTGAGCTTGGTGGTTTTCTTGCAGACATTTGTCACTAATAAATAAATAAATAAATAAAACATCATCAGTGCTAGAGAGAGCGCAGGCTGTGGAATGAAGGAGAAAAAGAAGGAGAGGAGGAAGAGAATGAGAAGGGGAGGAAGAGAAGAGGAGGAGAATGAGGCTGGGGGGGGGGGTGTCCTAGGTGCTCTCTGAGCTTGGCGATTCTCTGGCAGACGTTTCATGACCCAGCTCGGTAACCCAACCAGGTGCCTGGAGCGTGTTGGGAAAGGACGTCTCTGTGCCGGTCCCAGCCTCGCATCCCAACCAGGTGCTGGAGCAGATGGGGAGCGGAGGGTCTCGGGCGGTGGAGTCCGAGGCAGCCCCTTCTCCTGCCGGCAGACCCGAGCCAGGGGGGGGTCTGGGCCGCTTCCCGGCGGAGCCGAGAGGCGGGCAGAGAACGAGTTAAAAGCGAAAGGCCCTTCGACTTCCGGATGGCTTCGTAGCTGAGAGCTGCGGGGAGAGAAACCGCGCATCTGTCTCCGCTGGCCGCCTCCTTCCAGCCAGGCGACGCGGGAGGGGGGCGGGGCGGGGGCGGGGGGGGCGGCGGGGGGGAAGGGAAAAGAAGAGCAGGCAAACGGCGGGGTTGGAGGGGGGGGGGCGCGAGAGGCAAGGCAAGCCGCCCCTTTGATCCTCCCCGACATCTTCCTCCTACCAGCCCCCCCCCACCGGACAAAAAGCCAAACTCTCAAGTCGTGGGGACAGAGGGGGGGGGGGGGCAACTTGCTCGGTCCATTTCCTCCTCTTTCTTTGACACCCCCCCTCCTATCCATCCTCTCCCCCCCCCAAAAAATAGATCCACTGCTGCTTTAAGGGGAGGAGTGCCGGGGGGGGGGGAAGCGGCAACCCCGGCTAGTGTGTGTGTGTGTGTGTGTTTCTCTTTCTTTCTCTGCCCCCCCCTCCGCCGATTCCAGGGGCGGCTGAGCGCTGAATTCTCCTCGGTGGTGAGAGGTTGGGTAGGGGAAGGGGGCTTTAGGGAACCTCTGAGCCACCCCTAAACCCCACACCTACCTACCTACCTACCCTACCTACCTTCCTACCTACCTACCTACCTCCCTTCCTTCCTTCCTTCCTTCTCTCCTTCCTTCTTCCTTCCTTCCCTTCCTTCCTTCCTTCCTTCCTTCCTTCCTTCCTTCCTTCCCCTTCCTTCCTTCCTTCCTTCCTTCCTTCCTTCCTTCCTTCCTTCCTTCCTTCCTTCCTTCCTTCCTTCCTTCCTTCCTTCCTTCCTTCCTTCCTTCCTTCCTCCCTTCTCTCCCTCCGGCACCTTCTCTAGCTTTCTCTCTCTATCAACGCACCCGCGCCCCCTCCCCATTCTCCGCCTTTGGCATCTTGCCCGGATAGGACCGGAGACGCGTTTAAAAAGGAAAGGGAGAAAGAGCGGCGCGCCTCTGGCAGGGCTGGGGTGGGGGAGGAGGAGGGGAGGGGAGGGAGGGCGCCTGGGTTGGGAGTTGAGGTCCATCTTTTGAAGCCGAGGACGAGAAGAGAGGGCGGGAAGATTAGAAAGCTCCTTTTTTGGGAGGGGGCTGTTTTCCTTGACCCCCCCCTCCCTTCTTTCCCCGGTATCTCCCCCTCCCCTTTTCCAATTACCACCCGGGTTGCCCGTGTGTGTGTGTGCGTGTGCGCGCGTGAGTGAGTGTGTAGACACACGCAGAACCCACCCCGAGGACGAGGCTCATCAATCATTGGAGGCTGACATTTCTCAGTTCTGGATGGGCAGCGCGCGCGGCAAACGGCAGAAGCCCAGATCTACTTGGGAGGGAAAACGGGGAGACCTCGCTCCATCTCGGCCCCTCGACCCCCTGCCCTTTGCCCCAGCCCCCACTTCCACGCAAACCTCTGGCCAAGCCCCAGCTTGCCTCCTGGAGAAAATTTCCTTAAACCACTTAAAAAGGAGGGAAGAAAACCAAAACAAAACCAGGACTTCGGAAAAAAGGATGGCGTGGCTTTCTTCGGGTTTTTAATTTTGTTTTCTTTAGTAGAGCGATCCGTTTAGATCGCTCCTCTCTGAAAAGCGGCGTGGGCTGGAGAGAGAGAGAGAGAGAGAGAGACTCGATCCCGAAGCAAACTCCTGGCAAAGAGTTTCCGGCTAGCTCTTCTTCGCCCCGGCGGCTTGGATTTGATGGGGCTGCGGCAAGGAGTCGCGATGAAGCTTTGGTTTTGGGGAGAGAACTGACGCCTTCTCTGGCTCCCCCCGAACCCGCTTCTCCCGGGGGGAGACGCCAGGAGGAAGAGAAACCCTGGAGAGAAAACTCGGGAGCGTCTCATGGCCCAAAGGTAAGTTGGATTCTCGCAGCCCCTTCCCCGTCTTTTCACCAGACGGATTTTTTTTAAAAAAGGAATATTTTAATAATAATGATTATTATTATTATTATTATAATCTAATAAACAGGCCCTGAGTGAGAGGTCGGGCTATAATTTTAAAGTTAGATCTTCCGGATCGAGGTTTTTGTTTTGGTAGGGGTAGAGATGTGTGTGTGTGGTGTGTGTGTGTGTGTGTGTGTGTGAGAGAGAGAGAGAGAGAGAGAGAGAGAGAGAGAGAGAGAGAGAGAGAGAGAGAGAGAGACGAGAGAGAGAGACGAGAGAGAGAGAGAGGAGAGAGAGAGAGAGGTTAGGTACAATCTTTAAAAACTAAGTTGTGCTTAAATGGCTTTCTCTGAGTTTTGGCCTCAGTTTGTGTAAATCGCTGGTGTTTTGTTGTAGTTTTCCGCTGCAACTCTTACTTCATCAATTGTTTTGCTGGTTTGTTTATTGGGACGCCCTTGTTGGTGGGCCGGGAGGTCTCCGAAAAGATTTGGGACTGTGGTGGTGAAGGAAGGAAGGGAGACAGAGGATGGATAGCTAGAAGATGATAGTAGATAGATAGTAGATAGATAGATAGATAGATAGATAGATAGATAGATAGATAGATAGATAGATAGATAGATAGATAGATAGATAGATAGATAGATAGATAGATAGATAGAGACAGAGAGAAAAGGATATGTAGATAGAGACAAAAAGATAAATAGAGAGAGGATGGATGGATGGATGGATGGATGGATGGACGGATGGATGGATAGATAGGGATAGTTATGATAGATAGAAAGAGAGAGGGGGGATAGGTAGATAAATAGAAGATGGAGAGAGAGATACAGATACATGTGGAGAAAGACGAACAGACAGAAAGAGATTGAGATATAGATAGATAGATAGATAGATAGATAGAGAGAGAGAGAGAGAGAGGTGAGAGAGAGAGAGAGAGAGAGAGAGAGAGAGAGAGAGAGAGAGAGAGAGAGAGAGAGAGAGAGGAGACGGAGAGAGAGAGAGAGAGATTATAGATATACAGAGAGACAGATGTACAGACAGAGAAATACAGAGAAATAGATAGAGGGATATGAACTCAGCACTTGTCACTTCTCGAGCAAACTCCACGCCCCAACCTCTCTTTCTTCTGCATTTAACTTTGTGAGTCGAGAGCTTTTTTTTCTTTTCAAAAAGCCTCGGGGGGGGGGTTGGGGGGGGAGAGAAAAAAGAAAGAAAACCCCTCCCAAAAAGACAAATGCCGACTGCCGCGCTGGGGCTGGTCTCCATAGCAAACTCGGACCCACAAGAGAAATGCAGAAGGGGAAAGAATAATTGAAAAAGCCGGAGGAGGAGGAGGAGGAGGAGGAGGAGGAGGAGGAGGAGGAGGAGGAGGAGGAGGAGGAGGAGGAGGAGGAGGAGGAGAGGAAGGCTTGACTTTCTCTATGCCCCCCTGGCCCTTTGAAGTCCGGCTGCTCATTTGAAAGCTCGGCAGGGAGAGGTTGGGACACTTTGGGGTGCCTTGGAAAGTTTTTGCAGCCCTTCCCCCCTCCCCTGACCCCCTCCGGGGAGCAGCAGAAAAGACTCAACCCGGCATGAAAGCTTGGGGTTAATGTCTCTTCCGTTTGGGCCCTTGGAAGAAATTCAGAGGTCTTTTCCCTGGAGCCTAAATCTCTCCCGCCACTCTTTCTTTCAAACTGGGGAAGGGGTGGGTGGGTAATGGTGATACCCCCATGTCTGGAATCTCAGCTAAATTTATAGTTCTAGTTATGTGTAGAGTTGTATTTGGGGGCAGGTAAGTTCCAGACAGCAAGAAAAGGGGGAAAACCCGGGATTTTCTACTAAGTATTACAGTTGTTATTATTTCCTTGGTATTTAATCCACTGTTTAATTAAAACAAAATGTAGCTTACCTTTTCTTTCTTTCTTTCTTCTTTCTTTCTTTCTTTCTTTCTTTCTTTCTTTCTTTCTTCTCTTTCTTTCTCTTCTTTCTTTCTTTTTTCTTTCTTTCTTCTTTCTTTCTTTCTTTCTCTTTCTCCTACCTTCTTTCCTTCCTTCCTTCCTTCCTTCCTTCCATTTCTCTTACCTCTTTCTTTCTTTCTTTCTTTCTTTTTCTTTCTTTCTTTCTTTCTTTCTTTCTTTCTTTTTTCTTTCTTTCTTTCTTTCTTTCTTTCTTTCTTTCTTTCTTCTCCTTTCTTTCTTTCTTTCTTTCTTTCTTTCTTTCTTTCTCTTTCTCCTACCTTTCCTTCCTTCCTTCCTTCCTTCCATTTCTCTTACCTCTTTCTTTCTTTCTTTCTCTTCTTTCTTTCTTTCTTTCTTTCTTTCTTTCTTTCTTTCTTTCTTTCTTTCTTTCTTTCTTTCTTTCTTTCTTTCTTTCTTCTTTCTTTCTTTCTTTCTTTCTCTCTCTCTCTCTCTCTCTCTCTCCCTTCCTTCCTTCCTTCATTAATTCATCCCCCCTTCTTTTTTTCCTTCTCTCTCCAAAACAATCTGTAACAGTATTTATTATTATATCCAGTTCCTTTCAGTCTAACTTCCCAAGATCTAGAAATTAATTATTTCTGTAAAAAAAGGGGGGGGGGGATGGAACCATCCAAGCCAGTTACAACTTATTAATCCCAAATCAGTAGGACCAATACTTTCCAATGCAAGCTCTGAACTATGATATGCCCTTAATGCCTTTTTGTGAACATATAATGTGTGTTCGCCTGTGTGTGCATGTATGTATTCAGGCTTCCAAAACGCCTCCCCTCCGAGCATTTTATTTTTTTAAGTGTATTCTGAAAAGTCAGTGGAGTCTTTGCAGGACTGAGTGAAAGAGAAGAAAAGCGAGGGAGGGAAAGGTTAAACGGATCGGCTCCTCTTGGCTCATAGCTGAGCTGTAAGAGATGATTTAAATAAGAATAGCCGCTTGGCAGGCTGGAAAAAACCCGCACTTCTCCTCCCCTCCCACCAAGGGAGGGGAAGTTTTGCGCCAGTTTTGCTTTTTTCTTTTAAAAAAATTGCAAAGTTTAAAGTGCAGTGCAGGATTTAAACTCATTTATAAAGACGGTGACAAGAAAGAGAAAAGAACGAAAGAAAGAAAGAAAGAAAGAAAGAAGAAAGAAAGAAAGAAAGAAAGAAAGAAAGAAAGAAAGAAAGAAAGAAAGAAAGAGAAGGAGGGAGGGAGGGAGAGAAAGAGAAAGAGAAAGAAAGAAAGAGAGAGAGAGAGGGAGGGAGGGAGAAAGAGAAAGAGAAAGAAAGAAAGAAAGAAAGAAAAAGAAAGAAAGAAAGAAAGAAAGAAAGAAAGAGAAAGAGAAAAAGAAGAGAAGAAGAGAAAGAAAGAGGGAGGGAGGGAGGGAGAAAGAGAAAGAGAGAGAGAGAGAGGGAGGGAGGGAGGGAGAAAGAGAAAGAAAGAAAGAAAAAGAAAGAAACAAAGAAAGAAAGGGAGGAAGGGAGGGGAAGAAAGAAAGAAAAAGAAAGAAAGAAAGAAAAAGAAAGAGGAAGAGGAAGGAAGGAAGGAAGGAAGGAAGGAAGGAAGGAAGGAAGGAAGGAAGGAGAAGGAAGGAAGGAAGGAGGAAGGAAGGAAAATAAGTCATGTTGATTTCATTTGGGGACAGCAACTAGCAAAAAAAGTGACCCAGGACAGGCTGAAAAAAATTGGGAAAAGTTGATTGAACATGAAAAAGACCAGGTTTGGTTTTATTCTTCTTTTTCAATGTCCACTTGCAGAGGCAGAAATATAGATTGACTGGTACATTTCTGTGACAAAATCCATAAATAAATAAATATACAAAGAATAAGATTGAAGCAGGAGTGGAGCAACATCTGCGCTGATCTGATTTCTGTCTGAAAAGTTCTGTTCCTTCAAGCAAAAGAAGTGTCTCTATTTTTTAAAAAAGGAAGGAAGGAAGGAAGGAAGGAAGGAAGGAAGGAAGGAAGGAAGGAAGGAAGGAAGGAAGGAAGGAAGGAAGTTTCCCAAAGAGCCACCCAGGTGCTACTGACTTCTGTTCTAGGAGCCGGCCTGGGAGAGAGAAGGATGCATTGTTGCGTGTGGATCTGTGCATTTAGTCAAAGCGAGTTTTTGTGTGTGCTATTTTTGTGGGTAGGGTGAGGTGGGGGATTTGTGCAGCCGAGTTGAAAAACTGCAAACTTAAACGTGTGGACTTTCCCCGGCGGATTTGCGTGCAAACAGATTGTGTGAAGTCTCTTCAGTTTGGGGTTGGGGTGCCCTTTGGTTTTGGGTTTGGGTGTGTTTCTTTTTGGGGAATTCTTGCTTCGATCCCAAAATCGAAGGCGCAAGGCCGGGCTGGGCTGGGTGGGGGTGCGAGAGGGGCCTGAAGTGGCGCTTGAACTCAACCCCCCCACCCACCCCCACCCTCGTGAAATTGACCAGCCGCCGCGTGAATTGACTTAAGTGGCCAAAGGCGCAAAAGGTGGACAATCCTGATCAGAAACCGTGGGGCGGGGGGGGGAGAGGGAAGTTGGGGATTTGTTTGTGGGTTTGTCCTTTAAAGAGTGAGCGGTTACTTGAACCCACGCGCGCAAACACAGCCCGCACCAAGCCTGGAAATGAGCACCAGAAGGACCCACGGCGTTTTAAGGGCTATTTGGGACGGGTGGGGAGACGGGGGACGAAGGATACGAGGTCCGGTTCGGTGGAAAAGGGGCTTTATTGTTTGTTTGTTTGTTTGTTTGTTTATTATTTGTTTATTATTTTATTATTTTTTATTATTTTTTATATTTTTTATTATTTTTATTTTTATTTTTTATTTTATTATTTATTTATTTATTTATTTATTTATTTATTTATTTATTTATTTATTTATTTATTTATTTATTTATTTATTTATTTATTTATTATATCCACGTTGGATATATAATATAAAATTATATATCCAAGTGGAGAAACGTTTCGCTACTCGTGATGAAGCCTTCCTGGATGAGAAGCGAAACGTCTTCTTCTTCTTCTTCTTCTTCTTCCTCAAGGGAGGGGGAAAAAAGCCACAGCCCAGTTGCCTTTGAAAAAAGCACCTTTGAGGAAGGAGGACGGATTTGGCACCATTCGCCTCTCCTGTCCCCTTCTGCCCCCTCCCCCAAATCCTTCACCCCGTCTTGGAACAACCACCCCTGGGAGATGCCTGCTTTGAAAGGCGCCCCCGGTTTCTTTTTGAGCGACAATGTCCTAGTAGGTCAGCCTGGATCTGGGCCGGCATTTCCTAGTTGGAGGGCGGGAGGGGGGGGAGGGCGAGGAAAAGGGGGCTGCTCAGCTTAAATAGGGAGTCTGAAACTTTCTTTTTTCCCTTTCTTTCTTTCTTTCTTTCTTTCTTTCTTTCTTTCTTTCTTTCTTTCTTTCTTTCTTTCTCTTCTTTCTTTCATTTCTCTTCTTTCTTTCTTTCTTTCTTTCTCTCTCTTCTTCTCGCCTTCCTCGGATCTGCGTCTGCCCCAGTACGATGACTTGGTACATTACGCCGGGATGGACGGAGGGGTTTCCCTGCCGGCCTTCGGAGACCCACATTCGGGCCGGGGTCTGCAACATCACGCTTTGAGCCAGGGAGGCCCCTATGGATCGGCGGGGGTTAACCACCGGCCGGGGATGGCTCCAGGCCTGGGCTCCAACGACGCCTTGAAGAGAGAGAAGACGAAATTTACGGGTGAGTTTTGCTGGCGGGGGGCGGCTGCGCTCTTGGCTGCGCGAAGGGTCTCTTTCCCCGACCTTCCCTCCCCCTTTTGGGCCCTCCGTTCCCCCTTCCTTCTCCTCCCGAAAAGAAGAGACGGAGATGACCTGCTAACTCGCGCTGCACGTCAGAACCCCTCTTCCCCGCGCCGTGCTGGCGCGAAGCGGGCTTAACACGGGTGTCCAGGGAGTGGAAGGCGCCCAGGACTTGGGAGCCGGGTCTTGACGATGAATCCCCTCCCCAAAAATCGTCTCTGGTGTGAAAGAGTAAAGATTTAGGGAAGTGGCTTGTCTTGTCCAAATGAAGTCCAAGAACAGATTCGATTCGGCTGGACCGCTGGATTACTCTTCCAGTAGATCGAGTGCGAGTTTCCCTCCTGGTCTCCTCTCTCTCTCTCCAAGAGAGATCTGGCCGCCGCCTTATTTGCCCAGGAAGGAGGGTGGCTCGCCATTTTGCCTTAAGCGACCGACTCGATCCCACCCTTCCGGCGATCCGCCGTCGGAAAAGCAGCAGATCCATTCCTGTTTTTAGTTCTTCTTCCCAAACGCCAGATCTTTGGGTTTTAGCTGGGCCGAATTGCTCTCCTCGCCCTCTGATCCCCTTCTTTCGGTTGGGGAGGGATCCACGTCATTCTGGATCTCTCTTCCCCTGGGATCTTTTTTTTTTTAGCTTTAACTTTCGGGAGATTCTTCTAACTTAGGTCGCTTAACTAATTGAAGATCCTTCTAATGAAGCCGGGAAATCTGAATAATCTCTCTCACCTTGTTGCTAAGAAAGCTGCCTAGTGGTGGATCTGCCTCCTTTTGGGGTCAGATCCAAGAATCCACTTCCTTAAATCTTTGCCTCACTGGGTGCAGAGCATCCATCCCTTCATAGGAACCGAGATTTAGAGGAGATTTAGAGATTCATCCGTTGCTCAGAAAAGGATTTTTCTCTCTCTTTCTTCCTCCTGAATATCTTTTTTGGTGATCCCCTTCTTAAGACGTCCTGCTTGCCTTGGGCAGGTGGATGGATCGTGTAAATCCACTGGGGGAATCAAGTATGAGCACCTTTTCTAGTGATATTTCCTTCCCTTGGTGTGGATGCCTTCTCAGGGCATGGGTGAGAACTGGGTCTCTTTTATTCTTAGTGGGGGAATTCAGCCCGTCCCCATTCATTGATCATTTAGAAGCAATGTTTCTCAACCTTGGCAGCTTGAAGTTGGGTGGACTTCAACTCCCAGAATTCCCCAGCCAGCATAGCTTCCTCTAGGGCCAAATTCTTGCAATGTTCCAATCTGAACAACTGGAGTAACTTTTCAGAAGGACCCAGGATCTTAATGTATTATTTATTTTCCACCCGGAGTTCTTCAAACTGAGATGTGTGGCAAATAAATTTAACAGATAGATGATAGATAGATAGATAGATAGAGAGAGAGAGAGAGAGAGAGAGAGAGAGAGAGAGAGACAGACAGACAGACAGACAGACAGACAGACAGACAGACAGACAGATGATACAGGTAGGTAGGTAAGTAGATAGATAGATAGATAGATAGATAGATAGAGAGAGAGAGAGAGAGAGAGAGAGAGAGAGACAGACAGACAGACAGACAGACAGACAGACAGACAGACAGACAGACAGACAGACAGACAGACAGACAGATGATACAGGTAGGTAGGTAGGTAGGTAGATGATAGATAGATAGATAGATAGATAGATAGATAGATAGATAGAGAGAGAGAGAGAGAGAGAGAGAGAGAGAGAGAGAGAGAGAGACAGACAGACAGACAGACAGACAGACAGACAGACAGACAGACAGACAGATGATACAGGTAGGTAGGTAGGTAGGTAGATGATAGATAGATAGATAGATAGATAGATAGATAGATAGATAGATAGATAGATAGATAGATAGATAGATAGATAGATAGATAGATAGATGGATGATAGATAGACACAGAGAGAGACAGAGACAGACAGACGGACAGACAGACAGACAGACAAATAGATAAATACAGCATGCCTTTGGTCAGCGTTTAGCAGCATATACAGGAGGATAAGCAACTTTGGGCAACAGTTTGAGCGGGCGGGCACAATTAGGGCTTGATGGAGCTTCCCATTTCAGGGGCAGTCTACCTCAGACCACAGGATCGGGAGAGGAGAGCCGTTGCCCCCTCCCTCTTCTGAACCTCCCATGCGACAGACTGGGTTGTTTCACAGGGAAATGCACCTAATCCATCCTCCGCCACAATTGTTAGGAATTTCTAAGAAAGAAGTAAAGGAGGGGGGGGGGGGAGAGAATGATAAACTACTCGCTCCCTGCTCAGCCGAGGAGTTACTTTCCCCCCTCCCTCCCTCCCTCCCTCCTTCATTTAATTAATGTGATTTATCATTCCAGACTTTTGCATTTAGATGGTTCCACAAACAACAATTTGATTCTTCCTGTATTGGTTGAGGTGGAAACTTTCAAGAGGTGGGGGAGAGTGAATTTGGAAATGTTAAATCACTGTGGCAGGAGTGAAGCCTGTGTGTGTGTGTGTGTGTGTGTGTGTGTGTGTGCGAGTGTGTGTGTGTGTGTGTGTGTGTGTGTGTGTGTGTGTTTGTGCGGGTGTGCAGACTTGTCAGACCAAATAATAGATCTGAATCTAAGCGTCTCCAAGGTCATACCTTTTTATTCAATACATGAGTAAAATAATTCCATTTATCACCCTCTGATACTATTTAAAGCCGAAGCCCAAGAAGGAAACGCAAAGAGTTTATCATTTTGTGGCACGGAGAATGAAGCATAAAAGGCTTGGGGGTCACTTAAACGGGGTGCCCGAATCCATCCAATCGGGTGTTTTCATTCTGGACAGGTAATGTTGCAAGCCCACAAAGAGAAGCTGGGAAATTTCCCAGATATTCTGCTACCCAACCTGGAGGCTCCACTTCTCGGTTGGTAATCACTGCTGTCTTCCATGGCTTTGCCAAATTCAGCCTTTGGCAGATCCTTTGGCAATACTGGGATGGAATGGAATGGAATGGAATAGAATATGGAATGGAATAGAGAATAGAGAATAGAAAATAGAATAGAAAATAGAATTAGAATTAGAATAGAATAGAATAGAATAGAATAGAATAGAAAATAGAATAGAAAATAGAGAATAGAATAGAATAGAATAGAATAGAATAGAATAGAATAGAATAGAATAGAATAGAATAGAATAGAATAGAATAGAATAGAATGTATACTAAGAGCATATGCACTAAAGACAAATTCCTTTTGCATCCAATCACACTTGGCCAATAAAGAATTCTATTCTATTCTATTCTATTCTATTCTATTCTATTCTATTCTATTCTATTCTATTCTATTCTATTCCATTCCATTCCATTCCATTCCATTCCATTCCATTCCATTCCATTCCTATATTCTATTCTGTTCTGTTCTGTTCTGTTCTGTTCTATTCTATTCTATTCTATTCTATTCTATTCTATTCTATTCTATTCTATTCCATTCCATATTCTATTCTATTCTATTCTATTCTATTCTATTCTATTCTATTCTATTCCATTCCATTCCATTCCATTCCATTCCATTCCATTCCATTCCATATTCTATTCTATTCTATTCTATTCTATTCTATTCTATTCTATTCTATTCTATTCTATTCTATTCTATTCTATTCCATTCCATTCCATTCCATTCCATTCCATTCCATTCCATATTCTATTCTATTCTATTCTATTCTATTCTATTCTATTCTATTCTATTCTATTCTATTCTATTCCATCCCATCCCATTCCATTCCATATTCTATTCTATTCTATTCTATTCTATTCTATTCTATTCTATTCTATTCTATTCTATTCTATTCTATTCTATTCTATTCTATTCTATTCCATTCCATTCCATTCCATTCCATTCCTATATTCTATTCTATTCTATTCTATTCTATTCTATTCTATTCTATTCTATTCTATTCTATTCTATTCCATATTCTATTCTATTCTATTCTATTCTATTCTATTCTATTCTATTCCATTCCATTCCATTCCATTCCTATATTCTATTCTATTCTATTCTATTCTATTCTATTCTATTCTATTCTATTCTATTCTATTCCATATTCTATTCTATTCTATTCTATTCTATTCTATTCTATTCTATTCCATATTCTATTCTATTCTATTCTATTCTATTCTATTCTATTCTATTCTATTCCATATTCTATTCTATTCTATTCTATTCTATTCTATTCTATTCCATTCCATTCCATTCCATTCCATTCCTATATTCTATTCTATTCTATTCTATTCTATTCTATTCTATTCTATTCTATTCTATTCTATTCTATTCTATTCTATTCCATATTCTATTCTATTCTATTCTATTCTATTCTATTCTATTCTATTCTATTCTATTCTATTCCATCCCATTCCATTCCATTCCATATTCTATTCTATTCTATTCTATTCTATTCTATTCTATTCTATTCTATTCTATTCTATTCTATTCTATTCTATTCTATTCTATTCCATTCCATTCCATTCCATTCCTATATTCTATTCTATTCTATTCTATTCTATTCTATTCTATTCCATATTCTATTCTATTCTATTCTATTCTATTCTATTCTATTCTATTCTATTCTATTCCATTCCATTCCATTCCATTCCATATTCTATTCTATTCTATTCTATTCTATTCTATTCTATTCTATTCTATTCTATTCTATTCCATTCCATTCCATTCCATTCCATATTCTATTCTATTCTATTCCATTCCATTCCATTCCATTCCATTCCATTCCATTCCATTCTAACTCTTGCAGCATTCCCATGGCCATGTGAACAAAATTTAGGCATGTATTTATGACAATTCCTTAAATAACAAGTATGGAGAAAGGAGAAATGAATCGGCTGTCTTTTAAATCCTGAATTTTCTCTGAGTGCCAATCCTGAATTTTTTTTTAAAATTCTCCTAGTTTCTCAACCTGATTATTCTTGCGTTGGCACTATTAGATGCCTGCATTGTTGGTATTTATTTTTCTCTGCTGACAAATGGTAAATATTTGCGCTGCTGGATATGCATATTAAGGCTTTCTAATTACAAATTATTATTTTTTAAAAAAGCTTAAAAGGAGGAGGATGTAGAAAATTGAATTCTGGAATTGCAGAAGGGAGCTCAGCTTCCCTTTCTGATCACTTCCTTTCTTTAGAAACTGAGAATAGAATAACAGAGTTGGAAGGGACCTTGGAGGTCGTCTAGTCTAACCCCCTGCTCAGGCAGGAAACCCTCCCTATCGTTTCAGACAAATGGCTGTCCAAGCTCTTCTTAAAAACCTCCAGTGTTGAATGTCCATGGAGATTCTCAGTCATCCAGGTCATGGTTGTCCCAAAGGCAGTTGGAAAAACAAAGTCCAGTTACCTTTTGAAAAAGCACCTTTGGGACTCCAGTGTTAGAGCACCCACAACTTCTGGTGGCAAGTTGTTCCACTGATGAATTGTCCTCACTGTCAGGAAATTCCTCCTTAGTTCTAGATTGCTTCTCTCCTTGGTTAGTTTCCATCTATTGCTTCTCGTCCTGCCTTCTGGTGATTTGGAGAATAGCTTGACTCCTTCTTCTTTGTGGCAGCCCCTCAAATATTGAAAGACTGCTATCACGTCACCCCTAGTCCTTCTTTTCACTAGACCAGACATACCCAATTCCTGGGACCGAGAAAATTGGGTGCTGAAATCAAAACTGCACCAAAGATGGCCAATCCTAAAGGCTGTCTAGAAAACAGCAAAGAGACAAGTTGATTACTTAAAAGGACATTTTCCCCTCTTTTCCTTAACAGCTTCAAACAGTTTCAAAACCATTTTCACAAACTGAAAGAACCTAAAGAAGATTGATAGATTTATTTCCGTCTTTAACTTGTATCTTAAGAGACTGTAGTAGCAAGCAGTGGTTGTCATCTGCCATTTTCCTCTCCGTAAATCGGAGAGGAAGGGAACATGGATCGTTGCAAGATTAAAACACAGACACAGACACAGACACACACACACACACAGACACACACGCACACATCCTTGTTTCGTTTCTCCTACGAAATCAGAAGGTTCTCTAGAGCCACTCACTTAACAGTTACTCCGTGCCGGGCCTCTGCTGCAAATATTTGTGTAACATGTGGTGCGTGAACTTGTATAATGTATCGTTGGGAACAGGCTGTCTCTCCCTTAGCTGTCCATCCAAATTCAGCTGGAAAAAGAGAGTGGGGAGGGGGAGGAAAGGAATGGAGGGGTGGACTTTACGGGTTGGACACCCACCAGGACATAAATCAGAGCGAGGAGAAAGCCGAAGTGAACCCCACCAGCAAGCACAGTCTTTAAAATAACTTTAACCCTAGACAGACAGACACAAAATGTTCTTTTGGCACATGCAGACTTTGAATCTTTTCCTGGGGAAAAAATAAATAAATTCAGAGTTCATTCTTTTCTTGCAAAGTTACAGATCCTTAGCTCTCTTCCCCGGGTCGAAATGCTACATTTCTGATGTAGAGAGAAATGGTGATTTTTTTTTTAAAAGGTTGCTAAGCCTGAGAAAGGCTAAAATAAGGTTTTGTTTTTGGGAAATAAGGAGGAATTTCCTGAGAGTGAGGAATGATTAAGCAATGGAACAGCCTGCCTCCTGGAGATGTGAATGCTCCATTGCTGGAGGTTTTTCAAGAAAAGATTGGACAACCATTTGTCCAATAACGTTTGCTGTTTTGGGCAGCGGGCTGGACTAGAAGACCTCCAAGGTCCCTTCAGCCTCAGGATTCTATGATCCCATGATTTTGTTTCCCCCACCCCATATTTTTCTTTTGGGGGGCAGGAAGTCTTGATGTGCCTTCTGATGTGCGGGTGGGAGTTCAGCATTGAGGCTGCGCAATGATGATGACAACATGATGTACATTGGTACTCTTGGATGGAGGCACCGGTTGCATGAATCGTGGTGATTGCTATACTTGGAGTTTTCAGCTGTTGGTGGGATGACCAAGGATGGGAGAAATGGAGAAGAGATGGAGCTGGAAGAAACATTTTGTGATTTTTTTTTTAAATAAACGTCTTTCGTTCCTCGGACTTTCTGCAAATCTTCTACTAAATTTAGAAAGCCTGCCTATAGCGTCCGGTTTATTCCTGGACCCTTCCCCTTTTGAAATGGGGGAAAAAAGAGATTTTTAAGAGAAGCAGGCAGAGGGGGCTTTTGAAGTCTTACTGAATTACGGGGGGCTTTCTTTCAAGTGCAGCCGTAGGAGGCTTGTGGAGAAGGCAAAGGTCGGGCCTTGGTGTCCTTCTGTTTTCCTGGATTGAAAAATATGTTCCCTTCTCTTGAATAAGACTTGAAAAATTCAATATTTGTTTGTGGGGGATGTTGGTGCTCTCTGAGCCTGATGATTTTCTTGCAGATGTTTCGTGACCCAACTAGGGAACATCATCAGTGCTAGAAGGAGAGGCGTTTATAAACCTGTCTCCCTTCTAGCACTGATGATGTTACTTGATTGGGTCAAGAAACACCTGCAAGATAACCATCAAGTTCAGAGAACAACAAGGATCCCACAGACCTCCTCCTCCATCACCACCACCACCACCACCACCTCCTCCTCCTCCTCCTCCTCCTCCTCCTCCTCCTCCTCCTCCTCCTCCTCCTCCTCCTCCTCTTCCTCCTCCTCCTCCTCCTCCTCCTCCTCCTCCTCCTCCTCCTCCTCCTCCTCCTCCTCCTCCTCCAAACTCTCTTCCTTTTAGCACTGATGTTACTTGGTTGGGTCAAGAAACACCTGCAAGAAAATAACCAAGCTCAGAGGACACCAAGGATTCTACTGACATCTTCCTCCTCCTCCTCTTCCAATTCCACTCCCTACTAGCACTGATGATGTTCCCATGTAGGGCCATGAAATGTCTACAAAAAAACCCGTCAAACTCAGGATCCCACAGTTCAACCCTGAGCTACAAATATTATCTTCTGGGAGAAAAGATTTTAGTTTCTTCCCACAATGAATGTTATTATTTATTTATTTATTATTAGGTTCTTCTATGCCGCCCTGCTCCCGAGGGACTCAGGGCGGCATACAACATTGTTACGATGAACCAAGGTTTGAATTCTTCCAGCGGGCCTTCACTGGAACCTCCATGCAACTGGTTCCCCCAACAGTGTTTCTTCTTCTTCTTTATAGGCACCCCTTGTTCCCTCTACTCGCCCTGGTGTTTGAGAAATGTGAACTGGCCACCTGTTCTCCCAGAGACACGTCTGGTTCTTATCCCGGAGGAGACGTCTGCTCATCAGATTCCTTCAATGAAGACATCGCTGTCTTCGCCAAACAGGTTGGTTTCTGGAGAAAGGATGGCATCACATTAAGAGACAGATGAGTGGCTCTTGTCAGTAAAATAATAATAATAAAATATACCTATAAATACATTTCCTACTTTGATAGCCCAGAAAAATATTTCTTAGCCCACTGGCAATTATTTGTGGCCCATTGGCTTTTTTTAACCGCTCTTCATTAGGCCTCCTGGAAGCAGTTTTAAACTCATGACAGGTGGCAGGTGATGGTCTCCTTATAAGGCTGCATTTAATTAAGGTCTTGGAATAATATCTGAAAGAAACATTTTTTTTATCTTGGATAAAAATCTGTTGTACAAAGAAGTGGTGATGTATTTCAGAAGATAAGGAATTCAGATGCGATGATAGATAGATAGATAGATAGATAGATAGATAGATAGATAGATAGATGGATGGATGGATGGATGGATGGATGGATGGATGGATAGATAGATAGATAGATAGATAGATAGATAGATAGATAGATAGATAGATAGATAGATAGAGATGATATATATAGAGAGAGATGATAGAAAGGTAGAAGATAGATAGATGGATGGATGGATGGATAGATAGATGGATGGATAGAGATGATATATATAGAGAGAGATGATAGAAAGGTAGAAGATGGATGGATGGATGGATGGATAGATAGATAGATAGATAGATAGATAGATAGATAGATAGATAGATAGATAGATAGATAGATAGATAGATGAGATAGAAAAATAGAGAAAGAGCAATGATAGGAAAACCAACCATGTCGTTAAAACAGCAATTATTAGAAAGTCCTCCTGAGTCCTACGGAAGTTGGGCGGCATATAAAAACGACCAAATAAATAAATAAATAAATAAATTAACCCAATATTAACCCTTTCAATATATGGACTCTCCGTTTGTCGAACAGTGTCAAACATTGGCAGCAAATGCTATAGAAAGCTAATCCAACCATGAGGCAGGGATAGAATGCCCCCCCCCAATACCATAAAGAGGCAGGGATAGAGTGCCTTCAACCCCATGGTTGTTAAGTGAGACATGTGTTAAGCGAGGTTCCCCCATTTTACGACTTTGCTTATCGCCATTAAGTGAATCACTGCCATCGTTAAGATAGGAACACGGTTGTTAAGTAAATCCAGCTTCCTCATTGATTTTGCTGATCAGACAGTCACCCAATTTGATCACATGAACCCGGGACCGTCATAAATATGAGTCCGTTGCCAAGTGTCCGAATTTTGATCACGTGACCGCGGGGATGCGGCAACGGCCGTAAGTGTGAAAAATGGGTTGCCACTTTTTTCAGTGGCTGTTGTCACTTCGAACGGTCACTAAAGGAACGGTGGTGAGTCGAGTGTGCAGGCCGAAGGAAGAAGGTGTGTCTCGAAACTGCATTTCTGCTGAGTAATTTCATCTTTTTGTACGCCCCGCATGGTACTTAAATTCCTTTGCCTGGCTCAACAAAAGTTTTGCCAAATTCCCCTTTTAAATACATTCCCCCAGCACCTTCTGCAAAGGTTCTCTCAGCAACAGCTGTTGGGGACTTCTTACAGTACCCTGCCAAAAGATGAGGCGTTCTTGAGCATGTCCAGAGTGCCTTTCCTTTCTCCAGAAAATATATGAGCCGAGGTGGCGCAGCAGTTCGAGGCAGTACTGCAGGCCACTTTAGCTGACTGTGATCCGCAGGTCAGCGGTTCAAATCTCACCGGCTCAAGGTTGACTCAGCCTTCCATCCTTCCGAGGTAGGTCAAATGAGGACCCAGATTGTTGGGGGCAATATAAATATACATTGCTTACTGGTGTAAACCGCTTAGAGAGTGCTTGCACTGTGAGGCGGTATATAAATCTCACAAAATAAATAAATAAATAAATAAATAAAATCAAACCTGTGATATAGAGAGAAGGAATTTCAGCTCTGGCTAAATAGGAGTGATAGATGCAGTTTGGGGGGAAGAGAGAAAATGGCGTCTCCCCCCCCATGTGAGAATATAGAATTTTATGTATTTTCTCGGCTCACATCAGTCCAAAAGCCTCTTGTGTTATTTCTAGCTGAGAAACCATCATTCAAACCCAAATTATACGGGCTTTGACCTTGACGTCTTGAGGTCTTGCATAAAAAGGAAGAAAATAAACCATACCAATACTTCCATACAGCTTCCCCTCTCTCGGCTTGGTATTCAGGCCAACAGAATGAAATTCTGCTCCCCCCCTTCCTGAGTGAAATAGTGAAGGCACACGTTGACCTGAGACTTTTTTTGATTAAAAATCCACATTTAGGATGATTCATCGGCTGGCTAACACGATCCATCCATCAACGTTTCAAAGCCGAGTTCTCCTGGCTTGCCCAGGCTGAGTTTTGCTTTAGGAAAAAAATAGTTTCTGTGCCTGGAACAAGCAAAGGGCATTCGTATGTTTGAAGATGGAATAATGATAATATTACCCTTATGTTCTTTGGTTGGAAAACGGGGTTTAAGGAGGGGAGATCGAAAGCTTTCTAAAAAAGTGGGGGAAAATAGCTAAATCCTTTCCTTCCACTTCTGGATTTCCAAGGCTTCAAACTCCACGCCCCACCCTGCAAGGATTTTAAACCTAAGTTAAAAAGTTGTGTTGCAAGATGCTTTAAAAATGCAAGAGGGCGGAGATGGGAGAACTACCTAGATTGAGTAGTCAAGAAGCAGATGCAGACAGAGATAAAGATCCAAGAGAGGAATATGGGAGGCAAGTCAAAAAAAGCATAGCAATTAAAGTACTGAAGCGGACAAGAGACGATGGATAGATGGTTTTTTTCCTTTGTTGTTGTTCTGATTTGCTTTTCTTTCTCTCTCTCTCCTTCCTTTTTTAGGTAGGTGACATGATTAGAAGTTAGGTAGGATAGAAAGAAAATGTCTCTTAATAAAAGGGTGATATGATTAAAAGTTAGAATAAGAGACAGAAATAAGAGAAAGGGGAAATATTAGTGTATACACACACATATATATAATAAAATAAAAGCAATAATAAGAGAAAACATGGAATAATTGAATAATGATAGACTTTAAGTTAACATAAATGTGTATTAATACTAGAAATATATAAGTTGGTTGAATGTAATAACTATGATTAATTCTAACTAGTTTTATTTGTATTAGAATGTATGACACCCAGGTGCCACGCTGTTCACGCATTGATACATGTATATATATAAAACAAAATAAAAAACTGGAGGGGAAAAAAGATGCTTTATAAATGCCCTACGCAAAAAGTGAGGAATGGAAGCATGCAGCATCCCAGCTGGGGAAGAAAAAAAGGCTAACGCCTGTTGCTTTTCAATTTTCCCAAGTCCTTTAAAAAGAAAAAAAGAGGATTTGAAGCCCCTGTTTTACAAACTGTTTTGTCCTTGAAGGAGAATGAGAATGTGACTTTCTTTTACCACACCCGGGGTGTGTTTTTTTTTTCAGAAGAAGCGAATTCAAAGACGGAGATTTAGCCTCTTGGCCTCCTGCAGTGCTTTTTTTTTTTTATAAATAGAAACAGATCTTATAGATCAGGGGTCCCCAATCCACGGGATGCAGCCCACTACAGGGGCCGTGGCCCATTCAGAACCGGGCCACGGAAGCGACAGGTGAGAAGGCACACAGCTCCATTTGCACGAGAGACGGGTGCACCTGCCCACATCTCCTGCAAATGGAGCTGCGTGTGTGTGTGTGTGTGTGTGTGTGTGTGTGTGTGTGTGTGTGTGTGTGTGTGTGTGCGCTCACCCACCACACGTATGGAACCATCCTCTCTCCCCATCCCCACCCCTGCCAGTTTACAAAGCCGGAAAGCTTGGAAACCCCTGTTACGGACGAGTGTTTCTCAATTTGGACAACTTTAAGGTCGATGGATTTCAACTCCCAGAATTCCCCAGCCTGGCTGGGGAATTCTGGGAGTTGAAGTCCAGCCATCTTAAAGTTGCCCAAGTTAAGAAAAACTGCACGACGGATGCTTTTTGGGGGGTTTCTGATTCTTAAGATCTGCAGCCAAACTTTATTGGGATCTCTTTAAAGTAGTCACAGATTTTTGGGGGGAGTTTGATACCCTCCCTTCGTCGGAAGCATCCAAGAGCCCTTGGATGTGTAAGATTCCCCACCGCAGGGATTTTATCAGATGGAGAGAAAACTGACCTTGTGTTTTGAACAGTGTGTGTGTGTGTGTGTGTGTGTGTGTGTGTGTGTGTGTGTGTGTGTGTTTGTGTGTGTGTGTGTGTGTGTGTGTGTGTGTGTGTGTGAGAGAGAGAGAGAGAGAGAGAGAGAGAGAGAGAGAGAGAGAGAGAGAGAGAGAGAGAGAGAGAGAGAGAGAGAGAGAGAGAGAGCTTGGAGGAATTTTAGCAAAGGCGGAGGAGAAAGAGACAACTTCGAAAAGTAAAATGCACAGATTATTATTATTATTATTTTGCCAGCTGGAATTCTGCAAAGGGGAAAAAGTCACTTCGTTTGCCCCGTTTGCTTTGTGGGTGTTTTTCCCCCCCTAGGAAATGAGAAAAACAGATTTTATTTTAGGGTTTGTTTTTTTTTCTTTCTTTCCAACAATGCACGGCTTAGATTTCCCTCTGTTGTTTTTTCCCCCTTACTAACGCTCCTTCCCTTTTCTTCTGTTTCTCCGTCCCTGCTCCCGCCTCCCCGATGTCTCTCTTTTTTAGGTTAGGACAGAAAAACCTTTATTTTCTTCCAATCCTGAACTGGATAATTTGGTAAGGATGCTACTTGTTCCCTTTTTTAAAAAACAAAACAAAACAAAACAAAAAATAAGCGACACCCCCGAAGTGTTGTTCTTCGTCCAACTTTGTTTCCGTTCTCTCTTTACTTCTCTTTTCCCTTGTAATGATTCCCCCTTTCATCTCTCTGTCCGCTGAATCGGTCCCTCCTCTTTATACATACCTCCGCAGGACTGGCTGGGGAATTCTGGGCGTTGAAGTCCATCCATCTTCAGGTTGTCAAGGTGGACAGACACTATTCTAGAATAGTTTCCAAAACATCTGGATCCAGGATTCCTGATTGCCTAGAAAAGCTTAAAATGACCAATTAAAGAGATTTGGTCTTGACATGATAGCAGTCTTCCAATATTTGAGGGGCTGCCATAAAAGAAGAAGGGGTCGACCTATTCTCCAAAGCCCCTGAGGGCAGGACAAGAAGCAATGGATGGAAACTAATCAAGGAGAGAAGCAACCTGGAATTAAGGAGAAATTTCCTGACAGAATAATTAATCAGTGGAACAGCTTGCCACTAGAAGTTGTGCGTGCTCCACCACTGGAGGTTTTTAAGAGGAGATTGGACATTTCTCTGAACTGGTATAGAGTTTCCTGCTTGGGCAGGGGGTTGGACTAGAAGACCTCCAAGGTCCCTTCCAACTCTGTTATTCTTTTATTCTAATCTAACCTACCTTTGAGATCAGCTTCAAAACTGCCCAAAACAGACCAATTCACGATTGGTCCATTGATGGTTCTCACTGAACGATTTCCGTTGTGAACCTTAAAGCCCAGCCAACCTATTGCACACCCTGACCCTACACATCCCGAATAAGCCATGATGTCCTGCGAAACGCATTTCCAGAAACAAACATAGGTTTACACGGTAAGCCACAATCCACAATTTTTTCCTCTCTTTCTCTCCTTTTTGTAATTGTAGATGATCCAGGCTATTCAAGTGCTGAGATTTCATCTCCTGGAGTTAGAAAAGGTAAGGGTGTTTCCAGTGGATTCAAATTTTGTTTACTACCGGTTCTGTGGGCGTGGCTGGGCTTGGTCGGCGTGGTTTGGTGGGTGTGGCAGGGGAAGGTTACTGCAAAATCCCCATTTCCTCCCGATCAGCTGGGACTCGAGAGGCAGATAATAGATGGGGGCGGGGCCAGTCAGAGGTGGTATTTACCGGTTCTCCAAACTACTCAAAATTTCCGCTAACGGTTCTCCAGAACTGGTCAGAACCTGCTGAATCCCACCTCTGGCTGTTACTTCTGAAGTTTAGTTTGTCGTGTCCCCTCCCTTCCTCCCCTCCCCCTTCCGTTCTCTGCACTAACCTCCAAAAATAAAATAAAAATAAGACTAGCAATTTTGCAAGCAACGCAAGAAATCTGTTTTATGGTGTGTGTGTGTGTGTGTGTGTGTGCGTACGTGTGTGCGAAGGTGTTTTTGTTCCCTTTGAATCAGTTTTTGGCTGGTGACCACTGCCTCGACAAATCCCTGCGGTTTCTTAGCAAGATTTTCGAAGCGCTTTGCCATTGCTTGCCTCTTAGGGCTGAGAGAGAGTGGCTGGCCCAAGGCCACCCAGCTGGCTTTGTGCCTAAAGGCGGGAGTGGAACTCAGGCTATCCCGGATTGTGCGATTTTACTTTGTTCTTTTCTTTTATATTTTCTTTTCTTTATATCCCGCCTGGATTATTTTTTCAAAGCGGAAAACAGACCAAATGATGTTTGCTATAAGCAGAAAAGCTGCCAGCATATGTGATTTATCTCTGTGGAAACTCATTTAAGATTCTGCAGATATGAGAAACTGCATTTTTCAGCCCACACGCATGTCCATGTTCCACAAACTACATCATTTTGAAGCCCGTTCGCATTTTTTAAGTTTTCGTGCATTGGAAGTGTTGGATGAGAATTATTTAGCACCCATGCCTAGCCCTTAAAACTTCAAACGTACCTATCTGGTCTTCATGAGGACTAGAACCTTTGCTTTTTCCTTTCTACAAAGCAACTAGACCTCAGATGTCCCAGCGGTATCTAACAATGCCTCATCTCCACACATTTTTCCATGTTTCTGTAAAATTGTAATCGCCACTTTGTCCTGGGGCTAAAAAATTGTTTTTGAGATGCCTCTTGGTACAGTGAAGCAAAAAACTCAGAATTTTATCTAGGAGTGGAGGAAACCTTGTTATCTCCAACAATGGAATTGAAAACAAAACAAAAACCAAACTTTCCAAAGAAAAAAAAAGAGGCAAATAATTTCCTTTTTCTCACTCCCAACACCAGCTGGCTCCAATTGTGAGGGTCCCTTCTATGGAAGCCACGGAGAGAGAAGGTTTAAAAATAGATTTTGAATCCAGATTCCAGAGGGTTTGATCCAGAAGAGTCTGGCGCTAAACTCTGGGGTACCCAGTGGAAGGCTGCCCCCTCCCCAAATGCTTCTGTGCTTGGCTCAAGAGATATACTTTAACTTAGACTTTATACCACTGAGGCTTTTAAGGAAGCATTTTTCAACAATTTTTAGAGGGAATTCTGGGAGTGGACATCCACACTTCTTGAAATTGCCAAGGTTGCAAACAGTGTTTTAAAAAGACTTTAAGGAGAAGTTTATCATTTATATATTTGTTTCTGAAATTTATATCCCGGTCATTTCTGAAAAGGCTCTTATCTTCTTCTCTTCCCCTTCCCTTTCTTCCTTCCCTTTCTTCCTTTCCTTTCCTCCTTTCCTTTCCTTTCCTTTCCTTTCCTTTCCTTTCCTTTCCTTTCCTTTCCTTTCCTTTCCTTTCCTTTCCTTCCCTTCCCTTCCCTTCCCTTCCCTTCCGCTTCCTTTCCTTTCCTTTCCCTTCCTTTCCTTTCCCTTTCCCTTCCTTTCCTTTCCTTTCCTCTTCCTTTCCTTTCCTTTCCTTTCCTTTCCTTTCCTTTCCTTTCCTTCCCTTTCCTTCCCTTCCCTTCCGCTTCCTTTCCTTTCCTTTCCTTTCCCTTCCTTTCCTTTCCCTTCCCCTTCCTTTCCTTCCCCTTCCTTTCCTTTCCTTTCCTTTCCCTTCCCTTTCCCTTCCCCTTCCTTTCCTTTCCTTTCCTTTCCTTTCCTTTCCTTCCCTTCCCTTCCCTTCCCTTCCCTTCCCTTCCGCTTCCTTTCCTTTCCTTTCCTTTCCTTTCCTTTCCTTTCCTTTCCTTTCCTTTCCCCTTTCCCCTTCGCCTTCCCCTTCCAGGTTCATGACCTCTGTGACAACTTCTGCCACCGCTACATCACCTGCCTGAAGGGGAAGATGCCCATCGACCTGGTAATCGACGACCGAGACGGAGGCTCCAAGTCCGACCTGGAAGACTTTGGGGGGGCTTGTCTCTCTGACCAGGTTGGTCCAAAGTCGGGCAGCCTTTTTGGCCCAGACAGCCGAGGTGGGCAACAGCCCCACTTTGCCCTTTGCCATCAAACTGCCCAGGGCTGGGGTGGGCAGAGGCAGGGGGGCCATTGATAGGGACAGAGATTGCAGACCCCAAGTAACGTCCTTTCTCAGCTGTGGCATTTTGTGGGCCGTGATCCCTGCTAAGTGCGCACGGCCGGGTCAGATCGTCCTCCCGATCTCCGAAGGTGGGGAATCGTCGGAGAGGCTCTGACTTCCATGCGTCTTTCTCCTGACAGCCTCGCCACATGTGGAAGCCTTTATCTGCACCAGCAGATGTGCTGGTTTTGGCAGGAATCAGATTTCTTTCACAAAGGCTGGGAAGGGGGGGGGGGTTGGCCACGAAGTTTGTGTGTTCTTGTATTGTTGGGCCGTTCAAAAGGGAAGCGATCTGGCAGCAATTGCACAATGACTCTTATTGGTGATGGCACATTTGCCATTATGGGTTTTTTTTTTTTTTTGGTTTTTTTGCTCCGTGGAAACTGAGGGTTGCGTTTGTTGCCTGTTGCGGTCATTTTCCTCCACACTGCCTACCAGTTGCTGTCCAGCCCTCTGGAAAAAGGCCATTTCTCACAGTGTCGCTGCTTTATTGCGTTACTGCTTCTCTTTATTCATCTTTGTTCTTATTTATTATTCAATAGTTTGCTTTTCCTTCTTCCTTCTTTCCTTCCTTCCTTCCTTCCTTCTCTCTTTCTTTCCTTTTGTTTTCTTTTTCTTTCTTTCTTTCCTTCCTTTTTTTCTCTCTCTCTCTCTCCCTTCCTTCCTTCCCTTCCTTCCTTCCTTCCTTCCTTCTATTTCTTTCTTTCTTCTTTAATTCTTTCTTCTTTCTTTCTTTCTTTCTTTCTTTCTTTCTTTCTTTCTTTCTTTCTTTCTTTCTTTCTTTCTTTCTTTCTTTCTTTCTTCCTTCCTTCCTTCCTTCCTTCCTTCCTTCCTTCCTTCCTTCCTTCTTTCTTTCTTTTTTTCCTTTTTTCTTTCTCTCTCTCTCCTCACACACACACACGGGGGGGGAGATAAGAGAGAGGGGGGGAAGAGAGAGAGAGAAGAAGGAGAGAGAGACAGAGAAAGGGGGGAAAGGGAGAGAGAGAGGGAAGGAGGGAGAGAGAGCGCGACACATCATCTTCATCCTTGCAACATTCATAAGTTGCAAAGAAAAAGGTCAGGGGCTTGGAAATTAATCACCCCTGACAGTCAGCTGGTAATGAAGGAGACGTGGTTGGCCAGCGTGGTATCTCCCACCCCTCAATTCTCCCCCCCCCTACCACCACAAGTCCCCCCCCCCCCTCTCTCTTACGCTAATGCATCGGAGTAGTTTTCTTGGCTGCAAGCAACTTGCCTGAATTTTTAATGCACCCGCAGGCTATGGGGCTTATTGTTGGGAGGATTTGAGGGGGCACGAGGGGCTTTTTTGTGGGGGGAGGGGGGAAAGACATACAGGAGAGGAAGGGCAACGTGAAGAGGGTCCTTCCTGGCCATGTCAGAGGGCTGGTTTCCAAGCTGGGCACCGAACATGGGAACAAACAGCCCGCATCCGAAATAAACGAACTGCAGAAAGGTTTGCTTAAAAGCCTCTCTGCAGGCAGCCGTCCTAATACAGGTAGTCCTCAACTTACGACAGTTCATTTAGTGACCACCCAAAGTTACAACGGCACTGGAAAAAAAGCGACTTAAGACCATTTTACACACTTACGACCGTTGCAGCATCCACACGGTCACGTGATCAAAATTCGGACGCTTGGCAACTGGTTCTTCTTTATGACGGTCGCAGTGTCCGGGCGGTGGTGTCACGTGACCCCTTTCTTGTGACCTTTTGACAAGCCAAGTTAATGGGCAAGCCAGATTCACTTAACAACCCTCTGACTAATGGCAGTGATTTATTTAACGGTGGCAGGAAAAGTCGTAAAATGGGGTAACATTCACTTAACCAACGTTGACGTTATTCTGTTGTGTTATTCACATTATTAGGTTACGCTAAAGAAATTTGGGGCTCCGTTGCGGTCGTAAGTCAGGGACTACCTGTGTTTCCTATTTGCCAAACCCTTCCCCCCCACCCTTTTCGAAGATATACTTCTGCTGATCAGAGAGGCTTCTTTTAGCTAAATTCCAGGAGTCAGGTTTTTTTAATATATTATTTTATTTGAAAAGCCAGCTCTTTTCGGCCTTCCAAAAAGACTTCTGGGCCAGGTCAGGATGAGTGGCTGCGTTCAGACAAATGAATAAAATGTGATTGGTTTGAAAAATAGCGACATAGTGTCCTAAGGCGAGCCATTTCCGTTCCCAGTCGAGAGCTAGGATGATCTACTGGTTCAGTAGATCAGGCTAGAAAGCAGGAGGCTGTGAGTTCTAGTTCTGCCTTAGGCATGAAACCTAGCTGGGTGATTTTGGGTAAATCACAGGAGAAGCTGAGT
Organism: Diadophis punctatus similis; assembly: GCA_023053685.1. Taxonomy (NCBI): domain Eukaryota; kingdom Metazoa; phylum Chordata; class Lepidosauria; order Squamata; family Dipsadidae; genus Diadophis; species Diadophis punctatus. The sequence continues at coordinate 3,085,611 of JALIGW010000022.1, forward strand.
TCTAATCCTGCCTTAGGCGTAAAATCTGGCTGGGCGACTTTGGGCCAACCACCAGGAGACTGGGAGTTCTAGTTCCACTTTAGGCACGAAATCTGGCTGGGCGACTCTGCGCCAATCACCAGAAGGTGGTGAATTCTAGACTGGCCTTAGGCATAAAATCTAGCTGGGTGACTTTGGGCCAATGACCAGGAGCCTGGGAGTTCTAGTCCCCCAACCCCAGACATGAAAACTAAATGGGTGACTTTGGGCCAGCCCAACCCACCTCACAGGGTTGTTGTTGTAAAATAGGAGGATAAAAATATGTGGGATATATGATCCCTGCATTATATGTAAAAAATAATAAAGGCGGGATACCAACCAACCAACAATTCTTCTCCCGGCCGATTTTCCACCACCATCCCCCTTTCCATTCTCGGTTCTCCATCGAAATCCCGTCTCAGATCCAAAGAATCCCCCCCCTCCATTGCAAAAGAGAGCAATTCCGGGAAGGGAGGGACCCCCTTTCCTCTCCCAAGCCCCCTCCCCACCCCATCCTGCTCAGAACAGCTTGAGATCCCACTCCCTTGAAAACCCCTCCCACCTCAAAACCCCTCTCGCTGTGTGGGTCCGGCGCTGTCCCTCTTTACGGGGCGGTGGGATATTGGAGGGGGGGAGGGTCTCGGATTGCTCGGGGGTCCCAGCCTCGTCTCGGCGCGGCTCTGATCAAGGCGCTCCGAGCGAAGCCGTCGGGTCTGGTCTTCATTAACTGGGAGTGTTGCTCCCTTCGCTTCCCAGAGCTCCTAACAGCGACCCCCTGACCCACCCACCCCAGCCCCCCCTTTCCCGTTGACTGCGGGCTGCAAGTGCCGAGTCCCCCTCCTCTAAAGCCGCAGCTCCTTAACCTCTTGAACCCCCCGCCCGCTCTTTGCAGGACCCCTGTGATCAGCGGCGGCGGGTTAATCAGGCAGGGCAGCGGGGCTGGGGGCGAGCTCTCCCCCCTCCCAACCTGGGCAGTGGTGGGGGGGTGGGCTGCAACCCGAGCCCCTCCGGTAGCTGCTGGTTCCTCCCCAGAGCAACCCGGAGAGGCCTCGCTTGTACCCCTTTGAACTCGGTTCAATGGGTTGAAATGAGGAGGGGGCCCAAGATAATGACCCGCGGGGGCGGGGTGGGGAGAATCCCCGCGAAGCTGCAGCAGCGCTCTTGAAAGGGGTGGGGGGGAGGGCAAGCGGGGGGGGGGGGCTGGGGGTCTAGGAGAGAAGGAGGGTGGGAGCGGCCGGTTTAACCAGAAAATCAGGTAAGTTTTCCTGCACTTTCCACTGCTTGGTGGTAGGCAGAGATTCAACAGGTGAGGCTGTAGTTGTGGGTGGAGAACCGGTTATTTATTTATTTTATTTTTTATTTTTTATTATTTTGTCAACACGTGTACAAGATAACAGGTATGATATAAACATAAACAAAAGCAAAGTTGGTACAGGTAAATTTGGACATTAGGACAGTAGGATAGGTTAAAGTTTTTGGGGTTTAGGGAAGAAACCACAGAGTCAGGTAGTGCATTCCAGGCATTGATCACTCTGTTGCTGAAGTCGTATTTTCTGCGGTCGAGTTTGGAGCGGTTTACATTTAGTTTGAATCTATTGTGTGCTCGTGTATTGTTGCGGTTGAAGCTGAAGTAGTCATTGACAGGTAGGACATTGTGGCAGATGATTTTATGAACTACATTTAGATCAGATCAAAGGCGACGTAGCTCTAAGTTATCTAAGCCCAAAATTTCAAGTCTGGTGGAATAAGGAATTCTGTTGCGAGTAGAAGAGTGGAGGGCTCTTCTTGTGAAATATTTCTGGACTCTCTCAATTGTATTTATGTCCGATATACGATGTCCGGTTGCAGGAATTGGGTAGGACTACTTGAATGAAGAGAAGGACTAGGGGGGATATGGTAGCAGTGTTTGAAGGGCTGCCCCAAAAAAGAGGGGATCCACTTATTTTCCAAAGCACCAGAAGGCAGGACAAGAAGCAAGGGATGGAAACGGATCAAGGAGGGTATCCAACAGGTGCTTTTTCAAGAGGCAACTGGACTGTCTGGTTTTTCTTTGAAGATCTTTTGCTTCTCATCCAAGAAACATCTTCAACTCTGACTGGATGGTGGGGAATGGAGCTGAAGAAGCTTCTTGGATGAGAAGCGAAAGGTCTTCAGAGAAAAACCAGTTGCCTCTTGAAAAAGCACCTTTGGGACAACCACGACCTGGATGACTTCAGAATCTCCATAGAAATCAAGGAGAGAAGCAACCTGGAACTAAGGAGAAATTTCCTGACAGTGAGAACAATTAATCAGTGGAACAACTTGCCTCCAGAAATTGTGCGTGGTCCATCACTGGAGGCTTTTAAGAGGCTTTTAAGAGGAAATTGGACAAGTCACGGTATAGGCAAATGCTGGTTTATTTGCCCTAGTCCTCCTTTTCATTAAACTAGACATACCCAATTCCTGCAATCATTCTTTAGATGTTTTAGCCTCCAGCCCCCTAATCATCTTTGTTGCTCTTCTCTGCACTTTTTCGAGAGTCTCAACATCTTTTTTTAAAAAATATTGGGGGGACTTGATGACTTGAACCCCATCATTCATCAGTCTCTGTGAATGATGCACTGTTCTCTTTGTGTGCAGAGCAACTCCTGGATCCGAGACCACGATGAGACGGGGTCAACACCCTCAGGGACGCCGGGACCCTCCAGCGGTGGGATTGCCTCCCAAAGTGGAGACAACTGCAGTGACCAAGGTACAAGAAGGAGGGTGCAGAGGAGGAGTGGAAGGCTTACATTTTCACTATGGGAGGAACTGGAGAGTGCAAAATGCACATACTGTGTTTTCCCAAAAATAAGACCTAATGGCTCTTTCAGAAACCCCCAAAAATACCGGGTCTTATTTTCAGGGAAACACGGCAGGAGAAGGGGAGTGGTGTGGTGGCCTAGAGGTAGAGCTCTCGCCTCATAATCAGGAGGCTGTGAGTTCGATCCTAGATAGAGGCAGATATTTCTCTCTCTGGGCACAATGAGAATATATCTGCTGAAAAAAACTCCGCATTGGCAACAGGAAGGGCGTCCGGCCATTAAAACACTCTGCTAGCTCCATTCAGTTGCCCAGACTCCACCCCGCAAAGGGATTATGGAGTCATTAAAAGAGGATGATGATGATGGTAGGAGAAGGGGACATTTTATACAATGTTCCAAAGGGGGATCACAATAAGCTTTTGCCGGTTGGGAAATTCTGGGAGTTGAAGTCCATACCACTTAAAGTGGCTAATGTCTGGGGAATTCTGGGAGTTGAAGTCCATATCTTTTAAAATGGCTAACTGCTAGGGAATTCTGGGAGTTGAAGTCCATACCTCTTATAGTGGCTAATGGCTGGGGAATTCTGGGAGTTGGAGTCCATACCTCCCAAAGTGGCTAAGGAAATTCTGATGAAGAGTTGTGCCATTTTTCTGATACTCTCACACCCTCACTTCAGTTGTGTGACTTTCCACATCTTCTTGGGGGCGGGGGTGGAAGGAAGCACGGTGGGGTCAGCACTCATATAGGGACCGATGAGGAGGACTCTGGGATGCATAATTTACATCCCCTCCAGGCAAGGCTTTTAAGCACATTTTTAGCCAGAGGATATAAGAGCGGAGCAGCTGTTCCAGGGGGTTGGAATTGTCAGAAGGAGAAAAATCTTGGACTTGAGGCTTGTTAGGGAAGACAAGAAAAGTGCTTGTTACACAGCAGACGTTCCAGCCATGCACGCCATTTTCTCTTTTTCGGAGTGTGGAAATGGCCCACTTTGATCGCTTTTAAAAAAATGGAATAGAAAGGAAAGGAATAGAAACCATCACTTATACAGGTTGTTCAGTTTCAAGCTACTAAGATTGTTGGCCAAGCAGGGACAAAAACAGCCGGGTAAATGATTGAAGCCTGGGAAACAGGCCCCTTGTCAGTCAACAGGAATGCTGATTTACCACCAGCTTATCAGATATTCAAGAGCCAAAACAAAAAACAAAAAAACACCCACCTCCAAACAATTTCCAGATAACTCGACTTCAACCCCTAGATTTTCCCAGCCTGAGTGGATCCCCTGTTTGGCAAGGATTGGATTACCAAAGATAGATTGTTTTTTTTTCTGCAACAAGGTTCTGCCAGAAGAGCTCCGTGGAACTTGGAAGGCCAGAGATCTTTGACTATCCAATCCTGGCCAAACACAGGTTGAAGGTTACTTTCGTAGCCAGCCAAATGAATCCTGAAAAGCAATGCTGGTTTGACTTTCCAGTTTCTCTTCCGCTGCTGCATTGCATGGCCAAGTGTGAGCCTCCGTGGGGCAGGTGATAAAGGGAAGACAAATCCAGTTTGTTATTGAATAGGATGTTGGTTGATTGCCCTCCTGTGAGGGGTGCAGATCTTTGACTGGCCTCTAGAGGGCTCTGCCTCTTCTGTACATGATCACACTTGGTACAGTTTCAAGACTTGCCATTAATATAGCTTTCACCCAATGGGCACCCCACCCTCCATTCCAGTTGTACTGGATCACATCAACCATCAAGTGCCAGCCCAGCTGGAGGGCTTCATCCTGCTTCAAGAAGACCCCACTGTCCTGAGCTGACTAGATCTGAATTTTGCTGTTTCTTTGGCTTTGGCTCTCTCCTCCTCCTTCTCCTTCTCCTTCTCCTTTCCTCTCCTCTCCTCTCCCCTCCCCTTTCCTTCCCTTTTCCCTTTCTCCCTTCTCTTCTTTCCTCTCCTCTTTTATTCCCTTCTCTTCCTTTTCTCTTCTCTCCACTTTTATTCCCTTCTCTTCCCCTTCTCTTTCTTTTCTCTTCTCTCCACTTTTTCCTTTCTCCCCTTCTCTTCTCTTCTTTCCTCTCTTTTATTCCCTTCTCTTCCCATTCTCTTCCTTTTCTCTTCTCCACTTTTTCCTTTCTCCCTTTCTCTTCTCTTATTTCCTCTCTTTTATTCCCTTCTCTTCCCCTTCTCTTCCTTTTCTCTTCTCTCCACTTTTTCCTTTCTCCCTTTCTCTTCTCTTCTTTCCTCTCTTTTATTCCCTTCTCTTCCCCTTCTCTTCCTTCTCTCTTCTCTCCACTTTTTCCTTTCTCCCTTTCTCCCCTCTTCTCTTCTCTTCTCTTCCCTTCCCTTCCCTTCCCTTCCCTTCCCTCCTCTCCTCTCCCCTCCCCTCCCCTCCCCTCCCCTCCCCTCCCCTCTCCCTCTTACTTTTCTCTTCTCTATTCCATTTCCCTCTTCTCCTCCCCTCCTCTCTTCTATTTCTCCCCTTCTTCTCTTTCCTCCCCTCCCCTCCCCCTCCCCCCCTCGCAGGAGATTGCCTGGATAACAGTGTGGCCTCCCCCAGCACGGGAGAAGATGACGACCTGGACCGGGACAAGAAGAGAAACAAGAAACGTGGCATTTTCCCCAAGGTGGCCACGAATATTATGCGCGCGTGGCTTTTTCAACACTTGTCGGTAAGAACTCGAAAGGCGGTCTTGGTCTGAAGTCCAGGTTGTGTGGTGTGTGTGTGTGTGTGTGTGTGTGTGTGTGTGTGTGTGTGTGTGTGTGTGGCTGCAACCCAGAAGATCCTTGGTGGGCATCCAGGCTAAGCAGAGACATCCTTCCATGCCCACCGTCCAACTGCTCCCTTCCGTGCTGTCTGCCAGGCAATTAGATAGTGCCTCTCCCTGGTTAGTTAAACAAAGGCAAGTTAATGAGCGCTGGCCAATTAGTGGCTAATTGAAGGAGCTATAAAGCTATTAGAGGCTGGTGAAGGGTAATCAATTCTGGCCAATTACCCTGAACAGCATTGGCAGGGAGGGGAGGGGGGGTTTGTGAAGGAGGCAGCTATGGGTAAGGGGAGGGGAGGCTTTGCACCCCCCCTGCCAAAAACATTCGTTAATTTTCTTTTAATTATTATTGGTATGTTACAGCCAGTCCTCGACTTACAGCCCATTTGCTTAGTGACCAAATCTCTATGGAGATTCTCAATCATCCGGGTCATGGTTGGCCATGAGTTCATGCAACCTTCCTAAGATGAGCTTCAAAACCATCCTTCATTGCCATGGGATCTGGATCGATTGGGTTGGGGGAAAATGGAATGATGGGTGCCCTGTCTGTCTGTCTATTCTACCTCTCATCTCTCTCCCCCATCCATCCATCCACCCATCCATCATCTATCATATATCTATCTATCATCTTCTATAATCTATCACCTATCATCTACCATCCTGTCTGCCATCCATCTATCCATCCTACCATTTATCTGTCTACTATCAATTAATCAATCAATCAATCAATCAATCAATCGCGCAGTGGTTAAAATGCAGCACTGCAGTTCAGCAGTTCAGCTGTTCAAATCTCACCGGCTCAAGGTTGACTCAGCCTTCCATCCTTCTGAGGTGGGTCAAATGAGGACCCAGATTGTTGGGGGCAATATGCTGAACTCTGTAAACTGCTTAGAGAGGGCTGTAAAGGACTATGAAGCGGTATATAAGTCTAAGTGCTATTGCTACCTACCTATCTATCTATCTATCTATCTATCTATCTATCTATCTATCTATCTATCTATCTATCATCTATCTATCTATCTATCTATCTATCTATCTATCTATCTATCTATCTATCTATCTATCTATCTATCTATCTATCATCTAAACATTCTACCTAGCTATCTACCCACATATCTACCATCTATCCACAGTGCATCCAGCCAGCCAGGCCAGCCAGCCATCTTACTAATTCTCCTCAATTTGGCCCCCTCCTCCAATCTCGGTTACTCTCTGGGTGATAGGAGCACACACCCCTACCTCACCCCCAAACCCTTGTGACATAGATGGAGGTTAGCAAGTCATTCAGCCAAGAGCGAAAGGACGCTGGGCTGACAGAGAGCTACTTTCTCCATCCCTGCAGGAGCAGAGCCCGTCGGCCATCAACCCTGCAGATCCAAATCATTTAGGCAGGTGGTCTTCCTGCACAGGGCATGCCAGCATCCAAACAGGGCAGAAGAAATTCTGAACTCTTAAATTAATCAGCTTGCTTTAGGGAGAGAATTCATCATGGCTAAAATGGATAAGAGCATTTCTAGGTTTTTTTTTAGTTTACTTTATTGTCACTGCACCTCATACAACAAAATTAAATGCCATCTTCAGTGTACATTATAACTATAAAAATAAAAACACAAACACACAACCTTCACATTCTTCTATACAATTGAATTGAAAACCCCTGATATTGCATTAATATTGCACTATACAGTAGAATTCAATATGGCTATTGCCCTGGGATAGAAGCTGTTTTTCAGCCTATTTGTCCTTGTTTTTATTATCCTGTACCGTCTGCCAGATGGTAATAGTTCAAAAAAAAAAAGGGTGCCCAGGATGAGATGGATCTTTAAGAATGTTTTGAACTTTCTTTTTTAAAAAAATTTTTTTTTATTTATAGAACAATTAAAAAAACAAACGTACAAACAACAAGACAACTTTGAACTTTCTTAAGGCAGCGGGAGCGATAGAGCTCCTCTAAAGAGGGGAGAGGGCAGCCAATGATCCTCTGGGCAATGATGTTAACCCTCTGGAGCGCTGTCCTATCTGCCACTGGCTATCTAGAGTGGCAGTCCAGATAGCAATAGCAATAGCAATAGCACTTAGACTTATATACCGCTTCATAGTGCTTTACAGCTCTCTCTAAGCGGTTTACAGAGTTCAGCATATTGCCCCCAACAATCTGGGTCCTCATTTTACCGACCTCAGAAGGATGGAAGGCTGAGTCAACCTTGAGCCTGGTGAGATTTGAACAGCTGAACTGCTGAACTAGCAGTCAGCTGGAGTAGCCTGCAGTAGCTGCATTTAACCACTGCGCCACCTCGGCTCTCAGATGTTTGCAGCAGACCAAACACAGACAGTAGTTGACGGAGACATTCCCTCCCCCCTCCCTCCCCCCCCCCCCGTTCCTGGACAACCCCATTTCCACCTGGAAGCCCCAGCTGGATTGGAAACTCAAGGGGGATGATGGCCAAGTTGTCAAAAACCTGAGGGGGTAATGATCCAAGACTTGGAATTCGTCCCCCGGCTGGTGCCCCACTCCTTGTGACCTCTGAGGTCTGGGAGGACCTTTGCTCATCCATCACCTGGTTGTCAGATGGGGGGGGGGCTTATGGAGGTCTGGCTGTGACCTCTGAGCCAAGACTGGCTCATCCATCATCTGGGCTGGCAACTAAAAGGACCAGGCGGGGAGGGAAAGAGAGGAAACCAGGTTGGTGTCCATCTCTAGTCAAGAAGGAGGAGCAAGATGTCATTTCCCTTCTCCTTCTTCTCCTTCTTCTCCTCTTCCTCTTTTTCCTCCTCTTCCTCCTCCTCCTCCTCCTCTTTCTCCTTCTTTTTCTCCTCCTCTTCTTTTCTTTCTCTTTCTCCTCTTTCTCCTCCTCCTCCTCTTTCATTCTCCTCTTCTTCCTCCTCCTCCTCTTCCTCTTCCTCTTCCTCTTCTTCCTCCTCTTCCTCCTCCTCCTCCTTTCTCCTTCTTTTTCTCCTCCTCTCCTTTTCTTTCTTTCTTTCTTTCTTTCTTTCTTTCTTTCTTTCTTTCTTTCTTTCTTTCTTTCTCTCTCTCTCTCTCTCTCTCTCTCTCTCTCTCTCTCTCTCTCTCTCTCTCTCTCTCTCTCTCTTCTCCTCCTCCTCCTCCTGTTTCTCCTCCCTCCCTTTTTTCTGCACAAGAAGTGAAAGAGTTGGGAGCCCATCATTCTCCTTCCAGGACACCTCTCTCTGCAGGGCTGTTGTGTCTTCCCCAAGCACGATATCCCAAGTTCCTTGAAAGACAAGGCAACGATATGGAATAATGGAAGAGGGAAGGAATATATTTTTTTTTTGCTGTGGCTTTCAAAAAAAGAGTCATAATAATATAAAGATTAGCATTTGAAAGCACAACTTTTTGGCCTTGGGTTCCGAACCCCAGGGAGCAAAGAGAGTTGGCTCAAATTTTCGGGAACACCGTCTCTTCTCTCTTTTCTCTGTGCAGCACCCTTATCCCTCCGAAGAACAGAAGAAACAGTTAGCCCAGGACACGGGACTGACGATTCTGCAGGTCAATAACTGGTAAGAATTAGAAAGTGAGAAGAGAAGAAACAGGAAATGTTCCTTTGGCTGAATCTGCATCTCACCTGCCCCAACCAGTTGTAAAGCCCCCCTTTGTCCTGGAGAGGAGACCCTCCCTGTTCCACGCTTTGTGGATGCAAGACCTGCTGAAAGTCTAGGTGGCTGGGGAATTCTGGGAACATGACGACTGGGGGATTCTGGGAGTCGAAGTCCACACATCTCCAAGTTGCCAAGATTGCAGAGAGTGGTGAGGATGGCAGAAAAGAATTATTGGCAGCTCACTCCAGTGGTGAGGATGGCAGAAAAGATTATTGTTCTATCCAGGACGTGGCATGTAAGCGATGCTTCAGCAGGGTCCATCCGCAGGATTGTCTGGGATACTACACCTCCTCTTCATGACCTGTTTCCCTTGTGGGAGGGGGCTTTGTGGTACTCGAAACAGCATCCAGATTCAGTCACAGTTTGGTTCCATACAGCATCAACCTTTGTGAACTCTCAAGCTTTCTCTTTCTGCTACGCATTCAAGATGGACAAAGATTAATATTTACATGTATTTATATGTTAGGGTGTAGGTATACACACAGCTTTCAACAGTGAGAACAATGAACTAGTGGAACATCCCTGTCATTATCTCTCCTGCAGGTTTATTAATGCCCGAAGGCGCATAGTTCAACCTATGATTGACCAATCAAATCGCACAGGTAGGAGGAATTCCATTCTACGAAGGGTCTGCGGGAAGGGATCACTCTATATATTCGTTCCCCAGGATGTTCCTTTTCCACAACATACTCTCCAGCCACTTTCAGAAGCCAAAAGGGTGCCAAGCAGGTTTTAATACCTTATATTTTAATTTTATTTCTCTCAAGATGGCAATAATACTCCTTCCTCTTTCTTTCTTCCCCCCCAAAACAACAACCCTGTGAAGCGGGTTGGACTGAGAGAAGTACTGGCCCAAAGTCGCACACTTGGCTTTCACGTCTAAGGTGGGATTAGAACTCCCAGTCTCCTGGTGATTGGTCCAAGGTCCCCCAACTGGCTTTCGTGTGTATTGCGGGACTAGATCTCATTGTCTCCTGGTCATTGGTCCAAAGTCACCCAGCTGGCTTTCATGCCTAAGGCGGGACCAGAACTCCCGGTCTCCTGGTGATTGGCCCAAAGTCACCCAGCCGGCTTTCATGCCAAAGGAGGACTAGAACTCCCAGTCTCCTTGTGATTGGTCCAAAGTTACCCAGCCAGTTTTCATGCCTAAGGCGGGACCAGAACTCACCATCTCCTGGTGATTGGCCCAAAGTCACTCAGCCGGCTTTCGGGCTTAATGCAGGACTACAACTCACTGTTTCCTTGTGATTGGCCCAAGTTCATCCAGCTGGCTTTCACACCTGAGGCGGGACTAGAACTCCCAGTCTCTTAGTGATTGGCCCAAAGTCACCCAGCCAACTTCCATGCCTAAGGTGGGACTAGAACTCACTGACATCTGGTTTCTTAACCACTAGACCAAACTGGCTGATTTGGGGAACAGGTTCCAAACAGGAGGCTGTTGGATGGCCCCTTGCCCCAACCAACCAAAGCTACTTTCTGTTTTAAATGCCTGCAGAAATCGGATACCTTTAAAAGTGGGGGATGTATCTACCTGTTCTCTTTCCTCTGTAACTTTTCTCTCTTCCGAGCAGGTCAAGGTACGCCGTATAGTCCCGACGGGCAGCAAATGGGAGGCTATGTTATGGATGGGCAACAGCGCATGACAATTCATCCCCCAGGTGAGCCAGAATCACACGACTCTTCAGCAAACGTAGAAGGTTATCCTCGATAGCCCAATCTAGTTTTCTTTTCCAGAAGGAATATCCTTGGTGTGGGGCTTTGTGAAAAGTGGTGGCAGTGGGGGTCCCACCTGTCAGGCTCGAAGAACCAGGACCATACTTAAGTTGCAGTTAAGATTTGTTGCTCAGGCCTATACACAAGAATCCGGTCAACTAACATTCAACACTAAATTGGCGCCAGATAAGACTCTTTGGAATTCCAAAGGGGTTGGAGTTAGACCCCATTTGTGGGAACGTAATGATTCTAGGCTGATTACTTACTTAACTCCACCCGCTGGCTCTGTCGGCTCTTCTCCTACACCACCCAAAGTATAATCCAATACAGGGAGTCGTCAAAGTTACAACAGATCCACCAAAAAGTGTTTACGATCTGGTTTAGAAGTTCCGCCAGCCAGTATCCCCCTTCCTAGTGGTCACAGGATCTCATTTCCGATGTTTTAGTGTGCCTGTATTTATGGCCATTTGCAACGTCCCCTGGATCACAAGTGATGAGATTTTTGACAGCATTTAGTTCCAGTTTTGGGGCAAAAATGTCCCACAGTGAACAAAGAATGTTTGTGGGGGGATAGATCTACTAAAAATAAAAATAAAATATCTATCAGATGCCTAGGGGGCCTACGATGCCCAATGAGGAAAAGGTCCAAAACATTTAAGATGGTGACAACAACACAATCAAGTCCCATCTCTTTTTTTGTGATGTTGCACATAACCTGGCCATCATCTCAACATTTTTATACCCCCGCTCTGGACACTCGTGTAAGAATCGGTCCTTCACCAAATATTTTCCTTGAAAGGTGGACTTTGAAGTGCCTACATTGACATAATGGCCTCTAGGTCAAGTTAGACTCGCTGCGAACTGAATGAAGATCATCTCTGAAGTTCTACCAAGTCAACGTGGGTCAAGTAGATCATTTCAGCTGCCCTCCCGGGCTTGTTATTTTAAGCCCTTGAGATGGAGGAATGGGAAATCTGGTTGACCTGACCGTAGAAAGATGCCTCCATGGGTGTGAGGAAGGCGATGGAGTCATCATTCATAGGAAGGTTTTAATCCTCTGTTTTCTCCTCTTCCTCTAGGACCAATGGGAATGACGATGGGTATGGAGGGCCAGTGGCACTATATGTGAAAGTCTGAACTCTCTGCTGATGTCAGAGGGGAAGTGAGTATCACAGACACCACACTTTGGAGTCTCTTCTAAAGAAACAGCAGGAGGTGGAATGGGCCAACTCGCCATGGCCAACTCGCTGTGGGACAATTAAACAGTTCCATTTAATTATTTAAAATAAATTTTAAAATATTTTCATTTTCGTCACTCCCATTTCATTTCATTTCATTCCCTTCCTTTTGTATCCTTTCTTTCATGAGTCTCTGCCCCCATTTCTTTGATATTAGGGTAACTCTTGTCCCTCAAAGAGTTGTCCTGTGGCAAGTTGGCCATGACAAGTTGGCCATGGCGAGTTGCCATAGTGAGCTGGCCATGGTGAGTTGGCCATGGCGAGTTGGCTGTGACGAGTTGGCCATGGCAAGTTGGCCGTAGTGAGTTGGCCGTGGTGATTTGGCCATGTTGAGTTGGCCATGTTGAGTTGGCCGTGGCGAGTTGGCCATGGCGAGTTGACCATGGCGAGTTGGCTGGGGTGAGTTGGCTGGGGTGCAAGGAGAAGGTCCTAGGCTTCTCTTGAGATTGAGCGTGAGATGATTGAAAAACTATGCCTCCTGGTGGGGCAGATTGGCCCATGGGAACTAGCCCCTTGAGACAGAAGAGGAGGTCCATGCCAGAAGTCCCATCATAACTTCTGGCAACCATTTCCCCCTAGTTTTCCTCCGTCATCATGCCCAGATGGCCATTCCTCACACAAGGTGGCAGATTCCCCATGCCAACTTCACAAGGGCTGTATCTCCTTAACATATTTCATCCTCTCAGTTATAAACTTAGCTGCTGCAGGTCCTAAGCTGGAGGTGAGACCTGCTATGGCTGTGTCATGGCAATTTGGGAAGTTTGGTGAGCTTATCATTGAGTGTGCTGCCAAATCCAGAAAAGAATTTGAGTCAGAAAAATTGCTTCAATTTATGGTTTGTTCTTCTCGGTCAACCAAAGAAGCTTTGTTCCACAGTTGTCTTCCCACTTGCCACAACTTCTCAACCTTGAGAACTTTGAGAACCTTAAGAAGTGTGGACTTCAACTCCTAGAATTCTGGGAGTTGAAGTCCACACTTCTTAAGGTTCCCAATGTTGGGAAGCACTGCTCTAGAGTGGAGATCCTATTCCACCAAGGCCACCAAGGTAGGAAAAAGCTCTCCAGAGGACAAGAGGCAGGGAAGACCTCCACAGGCCCATTTTGCCACCAACCAAGCAAGGAAATCTCTTCTACCTCAACCTGGAAACCTTCCAGAAGAACTTCATGGCCTCCTCCTCCTCCTTCTTCTTCTGTGGTTCTTGCAGGACTCCAGTTCTAGGCTTGGTGACCTTGGAGAAGACACTTCCTGGTTTACAGGCACAGGATTCATGGACCATCTGGATCTGGCGTGCCCTTTCTTTGGACTTCCCCTGCACTGGACAAGAATGTCCTCCTTCCCCACGGCACACGGCCGCTCTCTGCACTGCCACACCGCCCTCTCCTCCAGGGAGGGAACATGCACGGACCACGTGGCCCATGTCTCTCCTTCCACAGCTCCCTCTTCCTTTTACTCCTTTCCCCAAAGGGGGACTCTCCCGGCTACACGTCCCTCCGACTTCAAGGGTTCCAAAATGGCCTTTTGCCTGCCAAGGTTTAGGCACCAGATGGTGGAGTGTGACAAGCAAGTCCTCCTAACATCAGAAGAATGGACAGATGGACAGCACTGGTCAACTCCGGAAGAGAACTGCGGGGCGGGGGAGAAGCAAAGGGGTTAATTGTTAAGTTGTCAGTGTCTCTCTCTCTCTCTCTCCCTCTTTGTCCTCCCCACACACAGAAAATATACGTGAGTCTGTACGCCTCTCTCTTACCCCACATCTGGGAGATTGCTGTTGGCCACATTGGCCATGTCCATCCACCTTTTCAAACAAGACAAAAATTCCCAAAGGTTGTTTTTGGTTTTTTTTCTTCATTTCTGTCCTTCCTTCCTTCCTTCCTTCCTTCCTCTTATAATCGTTCTCTTTATCACTTTCAATTCTCCTTCTTCCCTCCCTCCCTTATAATCTTTTTCTTTATCTTTTTCAATTCTTTTCCTTCCTTCCTTCCTTCCTTCCTTCCTTCCTTCCTTCCTTCCTTCCTTCCTTCCTTCCTTCCTTCCTTCCTTCCTCTTATAATCGTTCTCTTTATCACTTTCAATTCTCCTTCTTCCCTTCCTCCCTCCCTTATAATCTTTTTCTTTATCTTTTTCAATTCTTTTCCTTCCTTCCTTCCTTCCTTCCTTCCTTCCTTCCTTCCTTCCTTCCTTCCTTCCTTCCTTCCTTCCTTCCTTCCTTCCTTCCTTCCTTCCTTCCTTCCTCTTATAATCGTTCTCTTTATCACTTTCAATTCTCCTTCTTCCCTTCCTCCCTCCCTTATAATCTTTTTCTTTATCTTTTTCAATTCTTTTCCTTCCTTCCTTCCTTCCTTCCTTCCTTCCTTCCTTCCTTCCTTCCTTCCTTCCTTCCTTCCTTCCTTCCTTCCTTTCCTTATAATTGTTCTCTTTATCACTTTCAATTCTCCTCCCTCCCTCCCTCCCTCCCTTATAATCTTCTTCTTTATCTCTTTCAATTCTTTTTCTTCCTCCCTCCCTCCCTCCCTCCCTCCCTCCCTCCCTTCCTTCCTTCCTATAATTTAATTATTCATGTGGATGATCAGAGAGAGGAAGTAAATTAAATGGCACACTTTTCTTTTGTGTTATTTTAAGGGTTTTCTTTCTTTCTTTCTTTCTTTCTTTCTTTCTTTCTTTCTTTCTCTCTCTCTCTCTCTCTCTCTCTCTCTCTCTCTCTCTCTCTCTCTCTCTCTCTCTCTCTCTCTCTCTCTCTCTCTCTCTCTCTCTCTCTCTCCCTCTCCCTCTCCCCCTTTTCTTTCCCTCTCCCTCTCCCTCTCTCCCTTTCCCTCTCCCTCTCTCAATCCGGTTTGGTGGGGTTTCCAATGCTTTCTTAATGCAAGATTCTTAGGAACAGTTTATTCACTTATTGCTCTCCATAAAATGGTGGAGGACTCATGGGGACACAAAAATGCCAGTGTGTTCTTTGGGTGGGGCTTCAAAAAGTCAAAAATGCTACTGGGTGATCAGAGCAAGCCTTATCTATGGCTCAGTTAGATGGAGAACCTCGAAACTATAATCAACAATGTTTGGTAGGCACAGGATGTCCATTCCCGGTTCCTGGAGGTCACCCAATCACCAGAGGGTCTACCGGGACAAGAGAGGTCAAAAAGTCAACGTTACAAACTTATCAAAACATGAGATTGGAGGGGTTTGGGAGGTCCTACTTCAACCACCCGCCCAAGGCAGGTATCCTCAAACCATCCCAGATTATCCCACACAAATGACGGCTTCATACTTCTCATAGTCAGGAAAGTCCTCCTTAAGTTTGAATCTCTCTCGCTCTCTAAAACTTCCACCCAAAGTTCTTGAGAACTTTGGAGAATAAATCCACTCCTGGGGCATTCCTTCGTCTAGGTCTCAAAGCCCATCTTGGATTTTGTGAGTTTAGCACCGTGAAGAGAAATGTGCTTGCAATTTTCCCCGCTTACGGTATTGGTTCTTATTCAATGTGACGTTAGACCATTTGCTTTATGATAGCCTTGCACTGGCTGGGGAATTCTGGGAGTTGAAGTCCACACATCTTAAAAATTCCCAAGGTTGAGAAATACATCTTTAGAATAATTGTAATATTAAAATAACAAACTAATAACAGTATCTCCCAATATCATGTCTACAAGCAAACATTGGAAAGAAATATTCCAGCATCCTAATAGAAGAATAGAAGAAGAATCGAATTATTTATTGGCCAATCCCCAAATATCTTGAAAATTCCAACTCTGGGTTCACACAAAACTTAAATTCTAAAACTTAAGTTAACCGAACATTACATACGAACATAGGGTTCTCGACATGAAAGCCGTCTGGGTGATTTGGGGCCAATCATCAGGAGACGGTAAGTTATAGTCGTGTCTTAGCCACAAAAAGTTGGCCAGGTGACTTTGGACCAATTACCAGGAGACTGGGAGTTCTAGTCCTGCCTTAGCCATGAAAGCCAATTGGGTGACTTTGGGCCAATCACCAGGAGACACTGAATTATAGGCCCATTTTAGGCATGAAAACCAGCTGGGAGTCTTTTGCCAATCACTAGGAGATTGGGAGTTCTAGTCCCGCCTTTGCTATGAAAGATGGCTGGGTGGCTTTGGGCCAATCACCAGGCGACAGGGAGCTCTAGTCCTGCTTTAGCCATGAAAGCCAGCTAGGTTATTTTGGGCCAATCACCAGGAAATTCTGAATTATAGTCCCATCTTGGGCATGAAAGATGGATGCCTTTTGCCAATCACTAGGAACCTGGGAGTTCTAGTTCTGCCTGAGGCATGAGAGTCAGTTGGGCCAGTCAATCTCTCTCAGCCCAACCCACCTCACAGGGCTATTGTTGGGAAAGTAGGAGCAGAAAGGAGCATTAGGTATGACCGCTACCTTGGGTTATTATTCATAAAAATAATAAAGGTGTGTAACAAAGCAGGTGACATGGCAAGAACCCTGGGGGGGAAAAGGCAAAATAACTCGGTTTTTTTGAAAAAGCCGAGATGGCGCAGTGGTTAAATGCAGCACTGCAGGCTACTGCTAGTTCAGCAGTTCAGCTGTTCAAATCCCACCGGCTCAAGGTTGACTCAGCCTTCCATCCTTCTGAGGTCGGTAAAATGAGGACCCAGATTGTTGGGGGCAATATGCTGAACTCTGTAAACCAATTAGAGAGGGCTGTAAAGCACTATGAAGCGGTATATAAGTCTAAGTGCTATTGCTATAAAGGAGGAAAAACAGCCTCCTTTCCATAGGTCTGCTCTGCTACCTCTTGTGACTTTAAAAACAAAGTATTCTTTTAATTCAAAAGACAGATCAAGAAACTCCACTTCGGTCTTTGGAGGCCTGCTGAGGAAGGAATTCCCTTTTGGGTAAAGATTGGCCATGCCCACTAACCCAACAATATGCCAGCATAACAGAGTTGGAACGGTCCTTGGAGGTCTTCTAGTCCAGGGGTCGGCAACCTTAAACACTCAAAGAGCCATTTGGACCCGTTTCCCACAGAAAAGAAAACACCGGGATCCACAAAACCCTTCCCGTGCCTGACTATTTCCTGAGCGGCCACAAAACTAGCATATATAGTTGAATTAAACGTTCTGTTTTCTTCTGAAACTTTTCTTTTCTTGGATTTATCCATGGGGGTCGAAAAGCTCAATAAATCGCGTGCTGGCAGGTATCACACATTGGCGGTTGTGACGTATTTTGAGCGACCGGGAGCCGCATATTTTGAGCGACCGGGAGCTGCAGCAGAGGGATGAAAGAGCCACATGCGGCTCCAGAGCCGCGGGTTGCTGACTCCTGTTTAGTCCAACCTCCTCTGCTCAGGCAGGAAAACCTCTACCATTTCAGACCAATCTCTTCTTTAAAACCTCCAGTGTTGGAGCACCCGCAATTTCTGGAGGCAAGTAGTTCCACTGGTTACTTGTTCTCACTGCCAGGAAATTCCTCCTTAGTTCTAGGTTGCTTCTCTCCTTGATTAGTTTCCATCTATTGCTTCTTGTCCTACCCTCAGGGGCTTTGGAGAATAGCTTGACCCCTTCTTCTTTGGGGGCAGTGCAGTCCCTGAGATATTGGAACACAGCTATTATGTCACCCCTAGTCCTTCTTTCCGTTAAAGTAGACATACCCAATTCCAGCAACCGTTCTTTCTATGTTTTGGCCTCCAGCCCCGCAATGCTCTTTGTTGCTCTTCTCTGCACTCTTTCTAAATTCTGTATTGTGCAGGGACTTACAACACCCTCTCCCCCACCCCCCACCCCAAATTTTGCTCCGCAAGCAAGCTCCCAAAGTCTCTCACCCCTGATTTAGAGAAAGAGTGCCACAAGTGCATAATATTGAACCTGCAATAAATTGTTTGCTGCTTCCCTTATCCTTTCCCCACCCCACCCCACCCCCCATCTTGGCTGTCGCCCCGATAAACTGCGCTGAGCACTGGTGAATTAAAGAGGAACCAAAACAACGACACCGACCCACAAATCTGGTTGCCATGACAGATTGTTAGTGGGTGAGCTTTCTATAAAAAATTTTTTAACGATTCCATATATCCACGGAAGGCTGGTAGAGATCTCAGCCGGAGGATGCCAAGTTTATTTCCAGGTGGTATTCGACTTATAACCATTTACCTGTGCTTCGAACCCCAGTAAGCAAAACATCCAAGAACAGCAGAGTTTACTCCTAAGAGAACTGCAAGCAAGTTCAGCATCCCATACAGGGAGTCCTCGACTTACGACAGTTCATTTAGTGACCGTTCGAAGTTACAATGACACTCAAAAAAGACACTCAGGACTCTTTATCACACTTGTGACCGTTGCAAGCATCCCAGCGTGGTCACGTGATTAAAATTCAGATGCTTGGCGACTGTCTCGTATTTATGACGGTTGCAGTGTCCCTGGGTCACGTGATCCCCTTTTGCGACCTTCGGACCTCCTTTCCTTTCCCTCTTTTTCCTCCCTCCCTCCCTCCCTCCCTCCCTCCATCCCTTTTTCTTTCTCTTCTTTTCCTTTCTTTCCTCTCTCTTTCCTTTCCTCTCTCTTTCCTTTCCCTTCCTTTCCTTTCCTTTTTCCCTTCCCTTCCTTTCCCTTCCCTTCCCTTTTCTTCTTTTCCTTTCCTTTTTTTCTGCTTCCCCTTCCCCTTCCCCTTTCTTCCCCTTATTTTCTTTTATTTTCCTTCATTCCCTCTCTCTCTCCCTCCCTCCCTCCCTTCCATCATTTTTATCTTTCCTTCTCTTCTTTCTTTTCCTTTCCTTCTTCTTTCCTTTCCTTCTTTCCTTCTTTCCTTTCCTTTCCTTCCCTTCCCTTTCTTCCTTCCCTTCCCTTTTCCCCTTTCTCCTTCTCCTCCTCTTTTTCCTTCTCCTTTTCCTTTTCCCTGCCAACCTTCCTGGCCCCCATTGCCTCTCCCATGGGCCCCCACCCACCAGCTCCAGGCCCGTCTCCCACCCCTTCGCGTGCCCCGCTCTCCCTCGGCCAGGGACCGATGGCAACCCAGCCATTCCGGGGTCCTGATCCAGGCCTCCTAATTTACCGGGCCAGCGCATCCCCTTGTCGTCAGCCTGATTCATACCAGCAGGCCATGTTGTCGGTGTTGTGCCTGCGTGCGTGTGTGTGCGTGGGGGGGGGGAGGGTGAAGAGGGAGCAGGGGGAGAAATGATGGATGGGCCATGCCAGAGAGGTAGAATTAGGTGTCGAAGACCCTAGCTTTCCAGAAGAAAAAAGAGGAAGGGGTAGGGAGGTGGGGGAACGAGGAATCATAATAAAGTCATTTATCACTGGGCTACATTCACCAGTCAAGCCAGCAATCCCGGGGGGAGGCAAGAAGAGGGAGGAAAGGGGGGGAAGCGGGGGAGGGGAGGGGGGGAGAGAAAGCTGGTTTGCATGCATGTTTTCTAAGCTGCTGGTTTTTAAGAAATACTCATGTGGGGTTGCAGTGGGTGGGTGGGGGGTTTCCTTCTTTGGTTGTAGGGAACTGATTAAAGAATGTTATCAAAGGTAAAACTGAATGGAGGGGGGTGGGTGGGAAGCAACATGGCTCCAGGGCAGTGTTCCTCTGGCAACTTTAAGACATGTGGACTTCAACTCCCAGAATTCCCCAGGCAGCATTCCCTCACTCTTAAAAGTCCACTAGCAAGCTGGCAGGGGAATTCTGGGAATTGAAGTCCACCTGTCTTAAAGTGCACTAGCACACTAGCTAGGGAATTCTGGGTATTGAAGTCCACCTGTTTTATCATCCACCAGCATGCTGGCAGGGGAATTCTGGGTATTGAAGTCCACCTGTCTTATTGTCCACCAGCATGCTGGCAGGGGAATTCTGGGAATTGAAGTCCACCTGTCTTAAAGTGCACAAGCTAGGGAATTCTGGGAGTTGAAGTCCACCTGTCTTATCGTCCACCAGCATGCTGGCAGGGAAATTCTGGGAGTTGAAGTTCACCTGCCTTTTAATCCACTAGGACGCTGGCAGGGGAATTCTGGGAGTTGAAGTCCACGCATCTTACAGTTCCCACCGTTGATCCACTCTGGCTTCAAACCTTCCACAATCCACCCCATCCGAAATATCTGTGGTTGGAGAAATCCTGACTTCTCCTGTTCCCCCCCCCCACCTTTCACATGTCCTACAGAGAGGCTAGGAGTGAAACTGCTGCTTTGCACCTGCGGAACTCCCCTCCCCATGAGCATGAGTGAAGGGGAAGCCTGCTCTGGCCTGGAGACAGCCACATGGTGCATGGTTTGGGAGCATCTGCTGCGACACCAGGTCGGCTTGGAAGGGGTCATCGGGAGCAGGCTTGTGGTGGTGGTGGGGGAAACCTAATTGAATCTGTTGCTTTCTCCCCACCTAGAAGGCCTGCTGATCATCTCCCTTTAACCAAGGCTAACGTGCCTGGGCCATAAGGCACCAGCTGAAGGAAGGCTGCTGTGTAAACAATTAAACCGGCATAAACAGGACTGGCCCACCGCCCGTCTCGCTTTGCTTAAAAATCAGAGTGCTCTTTGACAATATTTACAACCCCGATTAAGAAGCGTAAGCAAAGCAGGGTCTTGGGTTACAGCCCCCTCCCCTGACGGTACCCAAAACAAGGCCTGGAAACTCCGCAGGTCTGTAAACCCTCCCACCCCCTCTCTTCCCAAAACTGCAATTGGAGCTCTTTAACCTCTGGTCTTCTTGTGTTTTGTGTTTTGTGTGTGTTTTGGGGAGGTTTGTGTGTGTGTGTGTGTGTGCGGGGAGGGGGGTGCCCAAGCATGCTTCCTGGCTAACTTCAGTTCATGGAACCCTTCCTTTCCTCTGTGGCCAAGCTTTGCATGTTTCTAGGTGTAAAAGCTGAGAAATTCTAATTTGTCTCTTGTTTGGTTCTTCCACGCTATAAAAAAGATGTTGAGACTCTAGAAAGAGTGCAGAGAAGAGCAACCAAGATGATTAGGGGACTGGAGGCTAAAACATACGATGAACAGTTGCAGGAACTGGGCATGGCTGGTCTAGTGAAGAGAAGGACCAGGGGAGACAGGATAGCAGTCTTCCAGTATTTGAGGGGCTGCCACAGAGAGAAGGGGGTCAAGCTATTCTCCAAAGCACCAGAAGTTAGGACAAGAAGCAACGGATGGAAACTAACCATGGAGAGATTCAACCTACAAATAAGGAGGAATTTTCTGACAGGGAGAACAAATAAACCAATGGAACAGAAGTTGCCTTTGGAAGTTGTGGGAGCTTCATCACTTGAGGCTTTCAAGAAGAGACTGGACTGCCATTTGTCAGAAATGGTGTAGGGTCTCCTGTCTGGGCTGGACTAGATGACCTACAAGGTCCCTTCCAACTCTGTTAATCTGTTAACTCTTGGGTTCCGGACCTCTGCAGCAGTGACTGACAGGCAGAAAAACAACCGGTGAAGCCAGGGAAGTCCATGGCCTGAGTGTGTGTGTCAAAAAAGTCAAGATGGCGGCTGCACGTACTGTACGTAGGGGTTGGGTGAAAAAGAAGGATAGCTATTCCTGGCTATCTAAGCCCCACCGTTTTTAATCAGGCATTGCAGTTAGAAACAGCTGGAAATTGGGTTTTACAATTGTGGTTGCCATCTTGACTTTTTTGCCCTCCCTTCCCCTGGAAGCTGACAGCTGAAGCCTTTATCCTTTTACATGCAGGCTTGTCAACTCCTTTTTGGGAGACGAAGTCCACACATCTTAAAAGTCTATTAGCTTGGTGGCTGGGGAATTCTGGGAGTTGAAGCCCCTATATCTTAAGGTTCACGAGCATGCTTTCTGGGGAATTCTGGGAGTCGAAGTCCAGCCATATTAAAGCTCATAGCCTGTTGACCAGGGAATTTTGGGAGTCGAAATCCACCCATCTTAAAGCTCGTAGCCTGCTGACTAGGGAATTCTGGGAGTTGAAGTCCACCCATCTTACATGCATGCTGGCTGGGGAACCCTTTTACCTGTAGACTTGCCAACTCCCTTTCGGAAGGCTAATTCCTATACCTGTCCAAGTTTAGTCCATAAATAGAAAAACCGGTAAAAGGGATGATCTCCCTGCCACAAAAAATACTGCTGGGACCACAGAGAAGCAGTTTCCAGGATTAACGTGGGCTCCCTCTTCCCAAGGAGTTAGCAATCCCATTTTTTTTTGCCATGGACTCGATGGCCAAACCAGGTTCCCTCCTCTGCGGAACCAGAAATGTTCACCTGTGCGATGGTGACGGGCTAAATACCTGCAGCTGAAAACAAGGAAACTTCCCAACTATCTTGTTTCAATTTCACACCGGGTCCCGAAAGGTGCTGGGCATGTGGGGAGCCGGGGAAGGGTCTGCATATTGTGGAAGACCACAAAAGATGGAAAGAGATGGGTGAAGGGCACCCTCGCCTCCTCCCGCCAAGCCCTCCTCTGTGGGTCTCGGGGAAGGCTGAAATGCAATGCTTGTGGCCCTCTTTGGTTCAATTGCAGGCTAATGAAGGGTCATTAATCATCCAATTATACACCTGTCAGGAGGGGAACAATAGTGCCGAGCCGAAGAAGGCTGGGGGCATCTGAGCTGGCGGGGGCCCCTCCGCAGAACAAATCCAGGGGAGACAATGGGTCACAAAGCAGAGATGACCCCCGGAGCAGGCAGAAGGCAAACCCAGAAGTTGGAGGGTGGTTGGGGGAAGGGGGAATTCAGCTTGGGGAGGGTTGTTGTCCTGGGGGAAGGAGGAAACTAGGCAGCCCTCTCTTGTACACCCGGGTCACTGTTTGAGTGAGCTTTTTCACCTGCCTGATCAAGAACGACTCAAGAAAGAAGGAAACAGTCCTAAAACCAGATTGCCGTCAGCCTTTCCAGGTAGGCCAGGCTAGCAATCAAAGTTATGCAGAGCAATATTGCCTTTATTGTAAAGTGACAGCAACAGAATCCTGCATATCTGAATGTGCTTCCCCCCCCTCACCCTTTATCTCCGTGAAAACGAGGGAAGGTCATGGCTGAGTCGCTTTCTCACATTACCTTTCTTTCCCGGGACTCCTGTTTCTTTTATCCGATCCGTTGCTTTGGATTACAGCTCTTCCTCCTGTTCCTCAACATCAGGGATGGGCAACCAGGGCACCTTTAGGACCTGTGGTCTTCAACGCCCAGGATTCTCGAGCCAGCACAGGAATTCTGGGAATTGAAGTCCACAGCTCGTAAAGGTGCCTTAGTTGCCCACCCCTGTCGAAGATCATCCTTTCTGGCCACTGTACTTGGTGTCCTCCCAAATGCCTTTCACAGCTGCAGGGCACCAGCTGAAGGAAAGGGGAATCAGAGATTCAAAATGATATTGAAATGCCAGGCTGGTCAGATGGCTGTTGGGCATCAATTGGAAGACTCCAGGACAGGGAATGTGGTCAAAACAGTCAAGATTGTGGTTGGGACAACACAGTCCAAGGCCTGTGGCTTTTAAAAAATGTGTGGACTGCCAGTTTGATTTTTTTTTTTGATCCATCTCAGGAGTTGGTTACCTTTAAAAGGTATGATGGAGTGAATCTGGCTGCTGATTGTCCTTCCTTCCTTCCTTCCTTCCTTCCTTCCTTCCTTCCTTCCTTCCTTCCTTCCTTCCTTCCTTCCTTCCTTCCTTCCTTCCTTCCTTCCTTCCTTCTTTTTCTTTCTTTCTTTCTTTCTTTCTTTCTTTCTTTCTTTCTTTCTTTCTTTCTTTCTCTTTCTTTCTTTCCTTCCTTCCTTTCTCCCTCCCTCCCTCCCTCCCTCCCTTCCTATTTATAACCTGTCTTTCTTATTTTGATAAATAATTCAAGGTAGCAAACATACCTAATACTCCTTCCTCCTCCTCTTTCCCCCCTATGAGGTGGGTTTGGCTGTGAGAGAGTGATTGGCTCAGTCACCCAGCTAAGGCACAGCCTAGAACTCACTGTCTCCTGGTGATTGGCCCAAAGTCATCCACCCGGGTTTCCTGCCTAAAGCAGGACTAGAACTCACTACCTCCTGCTTCTTCAATCCCCCCACTCTCTCTCACACACACACACACTTTGCACGCATGCACACACACATGCACACACACACTTTGCACACACACTGCAACCCTTGGACTTCCCTAAAAACCTGATGCCAAGAGTGCCCCCTTCCAAGGATGCCAGCCTCTTCTTAATGCTCATCTCATGCCAACTCGTACCTCAAGGCTGGCAAAATAAAGCAAATCACGCCACACACATGCAATCCCTTCTTGCGTTCTTAAAGTCGTATTTTCTCCTCGGGCAAGTCATGCCTATTTTCTGCTCTACTCTATCAAATCCGGCAGCCATTTTTTTTTGTCAAGAATCTTGGGAGGGGGAGGACTGGAAAGAGACATAAAATTGTTATGGCATCTCGGTTAGACCGAATGCCAAAGCTGATTGCAGAACATTTTTGAACTGGGCATAGTGGAATAATCAAATAAGGATATTCTTGAAGGAAATGATAAATAGATGCCTTCTGTTCTAACGTGCAGGTAGCAGCTAGGGCAGTTGGGAAAAATACTGAGGGGGAAAAGAGGTTGGAAAGGAAACCTGTTGGATAAAAGGCAGGATTTGTGAAGGTTCCACAGTGAAATACTAGCTAGACCATGGTCTAGGGCAGAGGTCTTCAAACTTGGCAACTTTAAGACTTGTGGACTTCAACTCCCAGAATTCTCCAGCCAGCTATACTGGCTGGAGAATTCTGGGAGTTGAAGCCCACAAGTCTTAAAGTTGCCAAGTTTGAAGACCTCTGGTCTAGGGGAACGATGGCCCTTTTATGACTTGTGGACTTCAACTCCCAGAATTCGTGAGTCAGCCATGTTGGCTCAGGAATTCTGGGAATTGAAGTCCACAGGCCATAAGGGGGCCATAGTTCCCCACCCCTCACCTAGACAGATTCAAGAGTGAAGTTAGATTGGGGGGCTCCACAAGGCTGGGGCTCAATGAAGTTAGGAAGATGGCCATAGCCATTGATCAAAGCTTCAACCCTTCAGTCATGGGTGGTTGTGACCCCCAACCTGGCCTTTTTTGACCCCACTTGCAGATACCTTTGGGGCAGAAGAATTTTCAACACCTTTTTATTGGATGAGCTCCATCTGCCCAGATTCTCAGAAGTTCAAGAGAGCCACCATCCACCATTGTCCACCCAACAATCAAGTTCTTCACGCATGTTCTTCTGGTGTCCTTCTTGAGCATGTTCTTGACCTACCATATCTTGATGGGATGGAGTACTCTTTGATGGATAGGACACGCGAGCCATGTTTAGAATGGAGAGAGAGAGAGAGAGAGAGATGAGAGATGGATGGATGGATATAGATGATAGATAGATAGATAGATAGATAGATAGATAGATAGATAGATAGATAGATAGATAGATAGATAGATAGATAGATAGATAGATAGATAGATATAGATGAGAGCTGGATGGATGGATGATGGATGGATGAATGGTGGATGGATGGATGGATGGAGAGAGAGAGAGAGAGAGACGAGAGATGGATGGATGGATGGATGGATGGATGGAAGATAGATAGATAGATAGATAGATAGATAGATAGATAGATAGATAGATAGAAAGACAGATGTGTATGTGTGAGATATATATATATATATATATATATATATATATATATATATATATATATATATATATATATATATATATATATATATATATATATATATATATATATATGATAAATAATAAATAAATTTATTTTCCAATTTATTATGGAAAAACAATAATGCCTCAGCAACACTTTAAACCCTTTGCAGAGGTTTTTAGTTTTTTTTTCTTATTCCCCGTTATAATTCTAAGGTGTGTGTATTGTAAGTGTACACACGCGCACACGCACACACAGAGCTTCAATTTCTCAAACACCTGAGCTTATACTGCCACCTAGCGATCCTTCTGCCTCACATTTATCCTGAAAATTATTACTTTGAAGTCATGAACCCTTGCATCCAAATAGTCAGAAGGCAGTTGTTAATTTCCTGTTTGCTTTTTTTGGGGGGGGCACCAGTGAGTTTTGTGCATCCATCCATTACATTCCTTCATTTTGACTGCTCATGTGGTTTTTTTTTCACTGCAAATTTGTTAGGGCTAGTTTTTCTCAAACTTGGGGACTTTAAGATGGGTGAACTTCAACTCCCAGAATTCCCCAGCGAGCCAAGCTGGTTGGACATTAAGATGGATGGACACCATGTTACAAATTCAATATATATAAAGCACCACACAGAACAAACAAAGAGTACAGTCACCATGTGCCTTACTGCTCAAC
The DNA here is from genome assembly GCA_023053685.1 of Diadophis punctatus similis. NCBI lineage: Eukaryota > Metazoa > Chordata > Lepidosauria > Squamata > Dipsadidae > Diadophis > Diadophis punctatus. Next base: position 3,111,920 of record JALIGW010000022.1, read on the forward strand.
TACATTACAACTATATTATAAACAGGAAACTCTACTCAGAACAAAAGAGCATAGAGTATATACCAATAGATCCAAATTTATAAATACTGCCATCTTCTGGCTGAATACTACCGTAATTGTTGCATAGAAATATATTCCAACAATGAATTCCAACACTTCAACTCCTAGCTTGGCTGACTGGACTTTAAGATGGGTGGATTTCAACTCCCAGAATTCCCCTGCCTGCCAAGCTGGCTGAACTTTACGATGGGTGGACTTCAACTCCCAGAATTCCCCTGCCTGCCAAGCTAGCTGGCCTTTAAGATGGGCAGACTTCAACTCCCAGAATTCCCCCGCCCACCAAGCTGGCTGGATTTTAAAATGGGTGGACTTCAACTCCCACAATTTCCCAGCCAGCTTGGAATTCTGGGAGTTGAAGTCCACCCACCTTAAAGTCCCCAAGTTTGAGAAATATTGGTTTAGTGTAGTATGGAACATTGTTGCTGGCTTTCATAAAATTGTCAACACTTGTGTAAACCTTCTTATTATGGACATTTCACTGCTTTTTGACTTCCTTCAAAATCTCTCTGATGCAACAGCCTAGGGGGGGAAGAAAGGCCAAAGGAACGTCAAGGCAAAAAAACATGGTGCTGAAATTTATTTTTCAGTTCCATTGAGTCCATCGGAAAAAATTGTCATCAGGGCTCACCTCGGCGCTCTATCCCAAAACTATATTTTAAACCATTTTGAAGTGTGCATAATGTTATATTCTGAAGTTCCCATCGCAAAACATCCGATGCATAGGACCTAATATACAGGGAGTCCTCGACAGCCGTTCGGTGAACAGGTCAAAGTTACAACAATATTGGGGAAAAAACGACTTACAACTTTGCTTCCCTATGGTCCCGTGATCAAATGATTCGGCCACTTGGCAACTGGCATGGAACTTACCACTGTTGCACTGTCCTCGGATGATGTGATGGCCACCGGCAACCTTCCCGGCTGGCTTTCAACAAGAAAGTCGACGGAGGAAGCCAGATTCGCTTAACGACCGTAAAATTCATTTAACAACCATGGCAAAAAAGATCGTAAAATCGAACATTCTGGTCCCATAAGTCGAGAACTACCGGAAAATGCCAGAGAACTTTACCCACAGAGGCACTGATTGTAAAGGAAAAAAGAAAAAAACCAACCCAGAATTTTATCTTGAACATCATCGCATTCATTTGACACCTCATCTGTTCGGTTCTTCCTTCCAAAATTAATTGTATTCATAAAGCTGTTCGGGGTTTTTTTTTCCCCTGGAGGAGATCATGCAAGCTTTTAAAAAGCAACATACTTTAAAAAAAAACTCTTTTAGTTGTTTGCAGAACAAAAGGCAAGAGAATGCAGCAGTTTATGGCAATCTGTACACCCACACACACATAATGCACACGAAAACCCAATTTTTTTAAAAAAAATGAAAAACGTTAGAAAGAGCCAGAAAATTAGAAAAGAAAGAAAGAAAGAAAGAAAGAGAAAGAAAGAAAGAAAGAAAGAAAGAAAGAAAGAAAGAAAGAAAGAAAGAAAGAAAGAAAAAGAAAAAAAGAAAGAGAAAGAAAGAAAAAAAGAAAGAGAGAGAACGAAAGAAAGAAAAAGAAAGAAAGAAAGAAAAAGAAAGAAAGAGAAAGAAAGAAAGAGAAAGAAAGAAAGAAAAAGAAAGAAAGAAAGGAAGGAAGGAAGGAAGGAAGGAAGGAAGAAAGAAGAAAGAAAGAAAGAAAGAAAGAAAGAAAGAAAGAAAGAAAGAAAGAAAGAAAGAAAGAAAGAAAGAAAGAAAGAAAGAAAGAAAGAGACAACTGTAAAGGGTTTTTTGTTCTTCTTCTTTTTGCCCCTGGGGATGCTAAGCCAAAAACTCTACAAAGTTTCATCCATTATAAGGTCTTTTCTGTGAAACGGAAGAAGTGTTAAGAAAACTCGGTATTAAAAACACTGCCTGGATTCCCATCCCTTTAACGGAAGAACAAAGTTGGAAGGGACCTTGGAAGGTCTTCTAGTCCAACCCCCTTGCTCAGGCAGGAAACCCTATCCCATTTCAGACAAACGGCATTTCTCCCTTGCTGTTTAACATTTTCTATGACCTTCCCTCTACCCTCAGCTTCCTCGCCGCTCTAGAACATCGTTCCCATAATTTGCGTCAAGAAGAAAACCGGGTGGGACTTTGGGAAGGGAAAAATAAATAACGCCCACCGATTCTTTAAAAAAAAAAGCACGTTGTACGGCCTTGCTTGGCAAGTGCTTGGAAGCCAGGCCAACCTGTGCTTGGAAAATGAAAAGGGGAGAGAAATGCTAATTGGGTGGAGACAAGCCGACATCAACCCCACCAGCCTACAGTTAAGAGAGCGAGTGAATGCGCAACAGAACGACTGGCGGAAGGATTTCGCACGTGGGTCGTTTTGCAAAATATTCTTGGGGAATTCAGTGGGGTGGGTCTTCTCTGTCTAGTGCAGATGAGAGGGGCATCCATGGCTTTTCTCAGTATCCCCCCATTTAAAAAAACCAACAACAAGCAAGCATTCGAGACAGAAGAGTGAAAGCAGGCCAGTTTCTATGCTTGGCCATTTTTCGGAGCAGCTGAATTAAGCGGCCCAAAGGACATTAACTCTGCAAGTTGTCAACCTTTTATCCTTCCCTTTCTCGTTCAGGATTATTGATTTATTGGCTAGATTTTTTTAAAATCCCACTTTTATAAGTAACTCAAGGCAGCAAATAGATATAATACTCTTTCCTCCTCCTATTTTCCCCACAACAACAGCCCTATGAGGTGGCTTGGGCTGAAAGAAAGGGATCAGGCCCAAAGTCACCCAGCTGGCTGTCCTGCCTAAGGCGGGACTAGAACTCACAATCTCCTGGTGTTCGGCCCAATATCACCCAACTGGCTTTCAGCCCTAAGGCAGGACTAGAACTCACCGTCAATTGAGGATTGGCCCAAAGTCGCCCAGTTGGCTTTCGTGCCTAAGGCGAGACTAGAACTCACAATCTCCTGGTGTTCGTCTCAATATCACCCAACTGGCTCTCATGCCTAAAGCAGGACTAGAACTTCCCATCACCTGGTGATTGGCCCAAAGTCACCCAGCCAGATTTTCTTGCCCAAAGTGGGACTAGAATTCACCAGCACCTGGGAATTGGTCCAAAGTCACCCAGCCAGCTTTTGTGCCTAAGGAGGGACTAGAACTCCCAGTCTCCTGGTGATTGGCCAGCACCTTAACCACTACAGCAAATTGGCTATCTTGCTATCCTCTCGTTCATCTCTCTCCATCGTTGTTCCAGCTCCAGCTATCCTGTTTCAACTTTGGCTCCCTGAAAGGAAAGGATACGGTCTTTTAGACCTCTTTGAAAGGGGCATCATGGACTATTTCTCTGGTCAAGCTTGGATTATTCCCAGGCTTGGCATGAAGGCAACGAAGGGGTTGTCGGACAAACGAAGGTTTATACCTTGAATGCGTGTGCAATGGCAGAGATCTGGAGAACTTGGAACCAGGGACGTCCACAGGATCTGATGCCCTGATCACTCAAAATCAAGTAAGCTCTCTTGTGCTATTATCATACAAGCTTTGATGCATTTGGGTGTGCACGCAGTGCCCATGACACGTGTACAAAAGAGATAGGTCTTACTTCAAGACAGGTCAATGGGGCTTTTGTTACTTGCCCCTACTAAACTATCCCCCCACAGGACAATTCGCTTGAAGCAAATTCTTAAGTAGTGTCTCTCTAAGTCAGCGACTTCAACATTTGTGGACTTCAACTCTTAGGATTCCGGGAATTGAAGTCCACATATCTTGAAGTTGATGAAGTGGAGAAACACGGTTCTAGATATTCCTCCTCTTCGGCTGCCTCCTCTTCCTCTTCCTCTCCCTCCTCTTCTTCCTCCACCTCCCTTCTAACTATTTCAGCGTTCATCATTAGAAGGACGGCTTCCATCACCCTAGAAAAATATTATTACAAACGGAAAAAATTTCTCCCTCTTGTTTTTCCCCACGAGAGAGAGAGAAAAAAAAACCCACATGTGCCCATAACCTAGAACAGGGCTGGCTGGGTGGGATCCTGGGAGTTGAAGTTCAGACAACTCAAATTGCCAAAGTTGAGCAACAATGGCCTTGAGTTTCTTGGTTTCTGACCTACCAAACCCTGAAGATAATCAAGTGCTGTAGCCAGAAACCTGCTCTTATGCCATCCCTCCTAGAAGACGTGAATAGACCTCTGACTCAGAAGATCTGTCCCCGCCCCCCCCCCCCCGCAAATGCCTCTGTCCCTTTAATCTGCAGAAGTCAACAAATGCAAAATTGGGGCCCCTGAAGGATCTCAACCAAGTCTTCTAGACTAGAGAGGCAAAGCCATGGATGAATTGCAGAAGATGCAGGTGCTCTAGCTTGGTCGGGTGTGCCTAAAGAGAGCTGTCCATGGTCCTGAACAAAGCTTCATTTTTTTCACCCCATCTAACTTCTGCCTAGAAAAGATGGAGGGGCCCCGATACCTTCTACTCAATCCTCCAAGCCCAACCTCGCAAATCAAGCTCTACCGCTATTGGTTTCAAGACGACCGAAAGGTCTTCTTCTCCCATCCTCAGAACATGGCTTGGCTTCCAGGTTCTTCTGTCTCCTATTGGCATGCAAGCACGACGGGGTGGGCCTATCTCTAAAAATCAGCCGTGTGCAAGGGAGTTGACCTAAATGTACACCCAGATGCAACGTTTGCTCCAAGGCAAATGTTGACCCAGGAAAAGAAATCTACGAACACTGGACCGCACAGGCTGGAGAGGTGAACAGATGTCGCTCCAGATGGCACACCTGAAATTCTGGTTCCATTCAGGTGCATTCACGTCCCCCTTGGCAGGAATCCACCACGGACCATTTCAGGTCCGGTTCTAGCATTTCTAATGCAGGGAATCCCCTGCATAGACCTCATTAGACCCCATATTGCACTGATAGCATCAGACAACAATGGGGTCACAACCTCCCCTGCATCAGGCCATGAGGGTGTGAGAACCTGAGCAAAGTTTCACCCATCCCAGCTGCCATCTTCGCTCCCATTGGTCGGATCTGCCATCCAGCTGTGGTCATTGGCTTCTAGGGAGAAAGGAAGGAGTCTTCAAGGAGATGGACATAAATAGAGGAGCAGAAGAAAGCACCCCATCTTCCACGGGGTACATCAACCGAGGGGTGTGTGCAATCTTCCCAGGAACATGGGGACCAAGAAGGAACATGGTTTCTTGAACCCCTTTGTCCAACAGAGCAAAACAGAAAACTGGAAACCTGTAGCTTCCACAGAAGTGTATGACTCTCTCTGTCCCAGTCATTTCCCAGTACCCATAAACCCAGCAAGATCCCTCAACTGACCCTCCGCTCTCCTGCGCCCAGGATCGGAACTGGGGAAGGGGCTGTATTGAGGCCAGATACATCCCCCTCTGTTGTTCCTATTAATTGAGACAGATACAACTGGTCCATCATCTCCAGATCTGATTTCACTCCAGCTTAGACCCTAAGAAAGTGCCTGAAAACATCCAGTGGCGGGAGAGACGTTGTAACACATCTTATTTTGCTTCTGACACAGATCTTCTTCAACCTGTCTTCCTCCCGAGTTTTATGAGCCACCGGCCTCAAAAAGAGAGTAAGAGAAAGACCTGTTTCCAAATTCTCTCCGTGTGTAGGTGAGTGTGCTGGATCCAGGCCAAGGGTACCAGCTTGAAGAAAACGATGTAGCCACAGGAGAAACACAACAAGGTTCCTTGGGTGGGCCAAAGGATTGTGTAGCAATTGGGGCAGGGGGTTTAACATGGATGCCTGCTCCAATCCTCCGGGTTTGCACCCCTGGTCTCAGTGAGTGAGAGACCCCAAGATTGGAATGGACCAGGGTCCCTTGCTAGAGGCCAGCAAGAAGGGATAAGAAGTCTCCCAGTTGGAGAACAAGAGTTGTCCATCCATCATAAGATGCCTGAAAATGTAGTCGGTCAAAACGGACAGGCGGGTAGAAGAGAGGGAAGGACGTCTTCCGTCTAGATCCATCTTCCATCTTAGATGGTGGAGGGTGTTTGTCTTCACAAGAAGATTGAAACCGTGGAGAAGGAGGACCTGGGGCCTGTGGAAGGTGCCGTGAAGTGAGCCCCGTGGTGTCCACTCTCCCGCACCGCCTCCTTCTGGGGTGGGGGACGGGGGGCGTCCTTCAGAAGCCCTTGATGTGGCAGTAGGCCTCCAGGCCAGCAAAGAGGATGTAGATCAGCCAGAGGCCCACGAAGAGGCAGGTGGTCAGGATTTTGGCGGTTTGGGGTCCTCCCAGCTCTCCCCCTATGTGCGGCCGCCGGCGGTACATGAGGACGCTGATACAAACGAAGGCAAAGATGGTGAAGAGGGTGACGGAGAAAGCCAGGGTGCCCGTCTGCACCTCGAAGTTTTTGCCTTGGAAAGCCCAGTAGATGGCTGCCACGGACCAGGCCACCCCCAAGCCCAGGAAGACGTTGACCGCATTGCTGCCCGTCACGTTGCCGATAGACGCATCCGCGCACTGGTCCTGCAGGGCGGCCACTTTGCTGGCAAAGGTATCTGCGGAGAAAGGAGAGCATTGAACATGTACAACAGGGGTGTCGAACTCAAGGCCTGTGGGGCTGGATCTGGCCTGCAATGTTGCTGGATCCGGCCCGCGGGGCTGTCCTGGTCTACCCAATGCGGAGAGGAAACATGCCAGCAGTTTGGGGAGTGGCGTCAAGCTGGCCACGCCCACCCTATTGGCCATGCCCATCTAGTCGGTCACACCCACCCAGTCGGCCACGCCTGGCCGCTCCCCCCCCCAAGGTCAACCACAGCCCTGATGCGGCCCTCATTGAAATTGAGCTTGACATCCCTGATGTAGAAGTTCAGGACAGCCAGCAAGCCACCAACTAAATCTCAGCTGTCGATACAGGTAGTCCTTTAACTTACAGTGGTTCGTTCAGTGACCATTCGAGGTTACGACGGCACTGAGCAAAGGGACTTCGGACCATTTTCCACCCATACGACCATTGGCCCACCCCCACAGCCAGGTGATTTTACATGCTTGACAATGTGGTTCATCTTTATGATGGTCGCAGTGTCCCTTTTGATCAGCAAAGTCAACAGGGGAAGCCAGATTCACTTAACAACCGTCTGACTCACTTCACAACGGCAGGGATTCGCTTAAGAACTGCGGCGAGAAAAGTCGTAAAATAGGGCAAAAACTCACTTCACAGATGTCCTGCTTAGCAACCTAAATTCTGGGCTCCATTGTGGTCGTATGTTGAGGACTACCTGTAACTGTCCTTCCATCTCCCACACCATCCCAATACAACTGATGAGGCTACCAGGATAGGTAGCGAAACGTCATTTGCTTCTTTCTTCCTCAAAAAAAAACATCAGTCTAGTTACCTTTTTAAAGATAAATACCACTTTGGATACAGCTAGCCCTCTGTCCTCCGGGGATCCGCCCCCGTCTCTCCATTTTCACAGCCTTTGTGTACAGGTGGTCCTCGACTTACGACCACAATTGAGCCCAAAAATTTCTGTTGCTAAGCGAGACAGTCGTTAAAGGAGTTTTGTCCCATTTTACGACCTTTCTGGCCACAGGGGTTAAGTGCATCACTGTTAGGTTGTTAAGTGAATCAGGCTTCCCCATTGACTTTGCTTGTCAGAAGGTCAGAAAAGAGGGAATCACATAACCCCGGGATATGGCAACTGTCATAAAAATGAGTCCATGGCCAAACATCTGAATTTCGATCACGTGACCATGCAACGGTCATAAGTGTGAAAAACAATCCCAAGTCACTTTTTCAGTGTTGTTGTAACTTAGAATGGTCACTAAACGAACGATTGCAAGCTAATCAGTTGTTAACCGAATGTAGTTTGATTTTCCGGCTGATTTTCCAGTAGAAAATACCTCACCCCAAAAACCCACCCCACCCATTGAAAACACTGGATTCGCTTCTTCATTCCTCCACACCTAACATCAAAAACGTCATCAAAAAAGCACAACAAAGAATGTTCTTTCTGCGCCAACTCAGGAAGCTCAAACTGCCCAAGGAGCTGCTGATTCAGTTCTACAAAAGAATTATTGAGTCTGTCATCTGCACCTCTATAACTGTCTGGTTTGGCTCTGCTACCCAACAAGACAGACACAGACTTCAGAGGATAATCAGAACTGCAGAAAAAAACAATTGCTGCCAACCTGCCTTCCATTGAGGACCTGTATACTGCACGAGTCAAAAAGAGGGCCGTGAAAATATTTACTGACCCCTCACATCCTGGACATAAATTGCTTCAACTCCTACCCTCAAAACGACGCTATAGAGCACTGCACACCAAGACAACTAGACACAAGAACAGTTTTTCCCCGAACGCCTTCACTCTGCTAAACAAATAATTCCCTCACCACTGTCAAACTATTCACTAAGTCTGCACTACTATTAATCTTCTCATCATTCCCATCACCCATCTCCTCCCACTTATGACTGTATGACTGTAATTTTGTTGTTTGTATCCTTACGATTTATATCAATTGTTTCCTAATATGATTTGATTGCTTATTTGTACCTGGACTATCATTAAGTGTTGTACCTTATGATTCTTGACGAAAGCATCTTTTCTTTTATGTACACTGAGAGCATATGCACCAAAGACAAATTCCTTGTGTGTCCAATCACACTTGGCCAATAAAATTCTGTTCTGTTCTGTTCAAATCTCACTGGCTCAAGGTTGACTCAGCCTTCCATCTTTCCGAGGTGGGTAAAATGAGGACCCAGATTGTTGGGGGCAATATGCTGAACTCTGTAAACCGCTTAGAGAGGGCTGTAAAGCACTATGAAGCGGTATATAAGTCTAAGTGCTATTGTTATTCTGGTTCGCTTAATGACCATGCGATTCACTTTACGACTATCCTAATACAGTTGTAAAATCTACACAGGGTGCCTCGACTGACAAGCGTAATGCCTTACGACCAAAATTCTGGGCTCCATGGCGGTCGTAAGTCAAGGACCACCGGAAGTGGCTGACTGGGCTAAGGGCAGGTTGGGTAGCGCACCTGGGATGGAGGTGCCCAAGGCCACAAACACGACCGCATTCACAGAGTCCTTCAGCCCCACGGTGCAGCCAAAGTGAGAGGCCAGGTCGCCGATCAGGGCCGTCAGCATGCCAATCACCATAATGCTAACACTGAAGCACGCCCAGCCGTTCCAGTACTCGGTGGGTGGCACGCAGGCGAAGAGAACCTTCCAGAAGACGGTCAGGAAATGCATGACGTAGTCGAAGCAAGATGGCAGCCTCTCCTCCCTCCCGTCTTCATCCTCGTCTTCGACACCTAGGAAGAAGAATACCCGAGTCAGACGTTCAGCACAGACGGGAGATGGTGGACAGAAAAAGATGGGTAGGCAGTTGAAACCTGAAGGTGGATGGTGGCGTAAAACAGGACCTTCCCGTGAGGTCCTTAGTGCTCTCTGGATTAGAAGGTAGCGGGATTTGGGAGGAGGAGGAGGAGGAGGAGGAGGAGGGGGGAGGAGGAGGAGGGGGGAGGAGGAGGAGGAGGAGGAGGGGGGGAGGAGGAGGGGGACTGTGGGGTCCTTGATGCTCTCTGAGCTTTCTTGTTTTCTTGCAGACATTTCATTGTCCTAACTAGGTAACATCATCAGTGCTAGAAGGGAGTGGGGTTTGTGGAGAGGAGGAGCAGGAGGAGGAGGTGGAGGAAGAGGAGGAAGTCAACGACTGCAGGATCCTTGGTGCTCTCTGAACTTGGTGGTTTTCTTGCAGACGTTTCATAACCCAACGAGGTAACATCATCAGTACTAGTAGGGAGTGGAATTTGCTCTCATTTTGTACGTAGTATCCCTGTCCGTGTTGATAGGAGTATTCTTGGTGGTTCCTTGATGATAAAATGAGAGGAAATCCAATTCTCTTCTAGCACTGGTGATGTTACCTAGTTGGGTAATGAAAAGTTTGCAAGAAAATAACCAAATTCACAGAGCACTGAGGATCCCTCCTCCTCCTCCTCCTCCTCCTCCTCCTCCTCCTCCTCCTCCTCCTCCTCCTCCTCCTCCTCCTCCTCCTCCTCCTCTCCACAAACCCCATTCCCTTCTAGCACTGATGATGTTCCCTAGCTGGGTCATGAAATGTCTGCAAGAAAATCACCAAGCACAGAGAGCACCAAGGACCCCACAATTCAACCCTGAACTACAAATCTTCTCTTCCATTGGAACTTCATGGTGGTTCCACCTGTAGTACTGGAGGGAACCATCTGCCACTTGAAATTGATGGGCTCCCATTGCAAGCAGTTGGGTTTGGAACGTTACTTCATAACCCGTTTAGCCAGTGGTGGGCTTCAGCCAGTTCGCACCACTTCGGGAGAACTGGTTGTTAACTTTCTGAGCAGTTTGGTGAACTGGCCGTTGGAAGAAATCAGTAGAGAACCGGTTGTTAAATTATTTGAATCCCACCACTGCTTTTAGCTTCTTCTTCTTCTTCTTCTTCTTCTTCTTCTTCTTCTTCTTCTTCTTCTTCTTCTTCTTCTTCTTCTTCTTCTTCTTCTTCTTCTTCTTCTTCTTCTTCTTCTTCTTCTTCTTCTTCTTCTTCTTCTTCTTCCTCCTCCTCCTCCCCCTCCCCCCTCCTCCCCTCCTCCTCCTCCTCCCCCTCCTCCTCCTCCCCCCCTCCTTCCCACTCCTCCTCCCCCCCTCCTCCCTTCCTCCTCCTCCTCCTCCATTGGTAGAAAGAACATTCAGGAAAAGAAATCAGAAAGACATGCGCGCAGCAAGATTGTGTTTTTCCTTGCTGCAAGTTGCAATGCAACGGCTTTTCCCGAGGGCCTTCTTGTTACACCACAACTAGAGCAATTAAAAGCTAGGCCAAGGGATGGATGACAAGAGCTGAATATCCAGGTACATGAACCGAGACTACAGGCAAAGCTTTTGACCAGAGACACAATATCGCCAAAAAAAACAAAACTATCACAAACAAGTTCTACATTTCTGTTATGTAGGATGTTGACCAATAGAGGGCGCCCTGGCCTTGCAAGAACACCAGCGCCAGACCCAATGGCAGGCTTTTTTTATATCATTGTCTATTGGGGGGGGGGAGAGATAAGATTAGAAATAAGAACCCCCCCCAAGGGGTTCAACTGCAGCCCCTGCCATTTATATCCTTCTATTAGTCTAGGAAAGATCAAAACTGTGCAGAAATTTATGCTGGCATATGGTCAGAGTCAATAAGCACCCATTTAAGCAGTTTTTCAGGCCATTCTATCAATTGTATTTACAATTTGGCTTACAGAATGGTCACGATTTTCTTCTGATATCCTTCGGAAGCAGAACAGAAAGGGTACTGATCCTTTGGGACTTTGGGAAAACTCTTGAAAATACCACGAAAAAACAGAAAAAGGAACAAATGCACAAATTGCACAATCACTCCAGAGTTCTCTTTCGAGGCACAAAAGGACCAGGCACAAATTGTCCTGTATTGGATGCATATTATGAAGACCAAAGGGAAGGAGGGAGGAGGAGGAGGAGGAGGAGGAGATTCCGGCATGCACGGAAGCAAAATCGTGCGAGGGGATGCACGCGTGTAGCGTGATGATGCACGCACAGCGCACCGATAGCCAGGTAAGAGGAACCCGCCCCTGTAGGTAGATATAGATTAGATAGAGAGAGATAGAGAGGATAGATAGATAGATAGATAGATAGATAGATAGATAGATAGATAGATAGATAGATAGATAGATAGATAGATAGATAGATAGGTAGGTAGGTAGGTAGGTAGGTAGGTAGGTAGGTAGGTAGGTAGGTAGGTAGGTAGGTAGGCAGGCAGGCAGGCAGGCAGGCAGGCAGGCAGGCAGGCAGAGAGATAGGTAGGTAGGTAGGTAGGTAGATAGAGAGATGGATGATAGGTAGGTAGATAAGTAGATAGGTAGATAGGTAGATAGATAGATGATAGGTAGACAGACAGATAGATAGGTTGGTAGATAAGTAGATAGGTAGGTATATAGATAGATAGATAGATAGATAGATAGATAGATAGATAGATAGATAGATAGATAGATAGATAGATAGATAGATAGATAGATAGATAGAGATAGGTAGGTAGGTAGGTAGGTAGGTAGGTAGGCAGGCAGGCAGGCAGGCAGGCAGGCAGGCAGGCAGAGAGATAGGTAGGTAGGTAGATAGGTAGATAGATAGATAGATGGATGATAGGTAGGTAGATAAGTAGATAGGTAGATAGGTAGATAGATAGATGATAGGTAGACAGACAGATAGATAGGTTGGTAGATAAGTAGATAGGTAGGTATATAGATAGGTAGGTAGGTAGGTAGGTAGGTAGGTAGGTAGATAGATAGATAGATAGATAGATAGATAGATAGATAGATAGGTAGGTAGGTAGGTAGGTAGGTAGGTAGGTAGGTAGGTAGGTAAGTAGATATGTAGATATGTAGATAGGTAGACAGGTAGACAGGTAGACAGACAGACTTCAAGAATTCTCCAGCTGATGGGTAGTTGAAGTCTGCCCATCTTAAAGCACGCTGGCTGGGGAATTCTGGGGATTGAAGTCCCCCCATCTTCAACCTGCCAAGGTGAGAATCTCTGCAATAGAGACTGCAAAGGGTTTTGTATCCCAGCGTTTTGTATACTGGCTTCCTGGCAGTTTCATTTCGTGGAGCAGACTTCCCTAAGGTGACGTTGTTTCTCGATCCCTCCGAGTTAGCTCCAGTGGTGGAGTGGGGGTGGGGTGTGTGTGTGTTTGGGGGGAGGGGGGTGTCACTTACCTGGACTCACAGTGATGGCCTCCAGGAACTGCTCCCGCCAGGAGTGTGTGCCGATCACCAGCGCCAGATTGGTTTTCTTGATGAGTTTGTCCACCGTGTTCTGCGGCAGAAACAGAGGTGGTCAGGAGGCCCGGTTGAGGAGCAGGTATTGGTATCTGGATCAGCTCCAGGTAGGGAGAGTGGAGGCAACAGCAGGGAAGAGATCTCCTGGGGCAACCCTGGGTAAGATCTTGACTGCAACCACAACTGGTTAGACCTTGTGGTTTCCAAATGTCCCACGATGCCTCTAGAAATGCTAGGCAGGGGTGTCAAACTCAATTTCATTGAGGGCTGCATCAGGGTTGTGTTTGACCTTGGGGGGGGGGGCGGGGGGGCATGGCCAGGGTGGGTATGGCCAGCTCAACGTCACTCAGTGAGGCTCTGTTTCTGGCCATGACGGCCTCCTGCAGCCCTCTGCCAGTGAAAATGGAGTCCGCATGTGGCCCTCCCAGGCTCTGTTTTCACTGGCAGAGGGCTGCAGGAGGCCGTCGTGGCCGGAAACGGAGCCCGGGAGGCCGTCAGTGGCCCTCCCAGGCTCTGTTTTCACTGGCAGAGGGCTGCAGGAGGCCGTCGTGGCCGGAAACGGAGCCCGGGAGGCCGTCAGCGGCCCTCCCAAGCTCTGTTTTCACTGGCAGAGGGCTGCAGGAGGCTGTCGTGGCCGGAAACGGAGCCTGGGAGGCCTGCGTGTGGCCCTCCCGAGCTCCGTTTTTGCTGGCAGAGGCACTGTGGGCCGGTCCTTCGCTTTTTCCAGGGAGGCCTCGCGGGCCAAGATCTAAGCACCCTGCGGGACGGATCTGGCCCACAAGCTTTGAGTTTGAGACCCCTGTGCTAGGGGATTCTGGGAAATTTGAGATGCTCTGCAGTGATTCAGGGCACCAACCAACTAACCAACCAACCAACTGAACTTCCTGTTCAGCGTGGCAACGTCCTTTTTTTGCCATTCTGAGATGACAGTTCTGACATCGGCCAACACAAGAAGGAGGTGGTAAATTATCTCGGATTGCCAGGAAGGAGGGGCCAGATTCCCAGAGAAGTATAAGAGACAGTTCAGTTGCAAGGGTTTGTGTGAGAGAAAGAGGGTGAAGACAGTTCCTCCCTAACAGTTCCCAGAGTACAGGTAGTCTTCGACTTACGACCACAAGTGAGCCCAACATTTCTACTGCTTAGCAAAACAGCTGTTAAGCACGTTTGGCCCCATTTGACGAGCTTTCTTGCCACAGCTATTAAGTGAATCACTGCAGTTGTTAAGTTAGAAACACGGTGGTTAAATGAATCCGGTGTCCCTGTGGACTTTGATTGTCAGAAGGTCGCAAAAGGGGATCGTATCGGGCCCCCCCCCGGACATTACAACTGTCATAAGTACATGCCAGTTGCCCAGTGCCTGGGTTTAGATCAGGGGACCGCGAGGATGCTGCAACGGTCGTTAAGTGTGAAAAATGGTCGTAAGTCACTTTCATCACTGCCATTGTAACTTCGAACCTTCACTAAATGAACGCTTGTAAGTCGGGGACTTGTATATGTTTTATGGGGTTGGTAGTTTCTTTTACTTTGGCAAGATTCTGTCTATAGGTGCGGAACTGTAAAGAAAACTTCTTGGTAGGTTCCCCGTGTGACTATCTTGGTTTTTGGGGGGCCCTGACAAGTCACCTCTCTATTCAACATCTGGCAAGCATCAGTGTAGGAGGGTGGCATGGGGAGATGTCACACCACTTCCCAGAAAAAGACGCAGCCTTCTCGTGTCGTTCCCTGGGGGGGTCTTGAAAATCCCTGCAGGTTCTTCTCTGTGCATCTCCCCAGCACAGCAACCCCCCCGGGATAGTCTCAGCCCCGGAGGAATCAGACTGAAGGTACCAACTGAGGTGTTCTGCACAACGTCCAGAGGGAGCCCCATTTTCAGTGAGCGGTCATAATAATGACAATAATAATATTACATTATTCTTAAAGGAGCCGTCGGTGGTTGCGGTGAACAAATCAGTTCAGTTTCAGTTTTGATCGGCTTCTGGTGTTTGCAAATCGATGGGTTTGGTTTTTTCTCTTGATTTCTCATTCCCCATTCATTCTATGTCATTCATTAGATTGATCGACTTTTTTTAAAAAAAAAGTTTGCATTAAAATGCATCTATATTGCTGTGCAATTTTGCAAATGATTTTAGCCAGTATAATGCAACACTCAAGCATTGGTACACAGTTTTCTCTAATCTGTCTGTCTGTCTGTCTGTCTGTCTGTCTGTCTGTCTGTCTGTCTGTCTGTCTGTCTGTCTGTCTGTCTGTCTGTCTCTCTCTCTCTCTCTATCTATCTATCTATCTATCTATCTATCTATCTATCTATCTATCTATCTATATCTCATTTAACCATCATTCATATCTGTCTGTCTGTCTCTGTCTATCAATTCCTCATTTATCCATCATCTGTCTATATCTATCATCTACCTGTCTTACAGTATATCTATCTATTTTTATTATTTATTCTCCCTCTCTCCCTCCCTCTCCCATCCATCCATCCATCCATCCATCCCTGAGCTTAAGTTTCAATAGTCATCCAAGACAGCACGGATCAATTTTTCCTTCAGACCCGAACTGAATTCCTCCACCGTCTCTCGCTTGAGGTGAAGGGAAGCAGCCCAGGGTTGGTGCTCTGCTCTTTACCTTGAAATCATAGGACTCTTCTATGATCACCTCCAGGCGAGAGTTCTCCCCAAGGATGGGTTTGCCCATCTCAGCGATCCGCCAGGCCTCCTCCTCCTCGGCCGAGAGTTTCTTGTCACCATCGGCTAAGTAAAAAAGAAATAACATCACCCGGCATCTTGTTTGGACTGGATGGTTATTTTACTCGAGTGTATTCCAATATTCCCTTCCTCTTTACCTCTTTTTTCATCACAACAATCCTGCGAGGTAGGCTGTGCCTGTGCCAACGACAGCTGGCTGAACTGGAATTCAAATCTAAGGCTCTCCAGTCCTAATCTGGAGGGTTTTTTTGTTTGTTTTTGGACTGTTTTCTACTAGATAGAGATACACTGCTCCTAAATAGGGAAGATCCATTTAACTGTCAGAATAAATCACGCTTGATGTATTCCCCAGTTCTCACGCTGCTGTGGCCTAGAGGTGGAGCTCTTGCCTCACAATCAGGAGGTTGTGAGTTCGATCCTAGGTAGAGGCAGATGTAGGGTCTCCTGCTTGGGCAGGGGGTTGGACTAGATGACCTGCAAGGTCCCTTCCAACTCTGTTAATCTGTTAATCTGGTTGGGAATTCTGGGAGTTGAAGCCCACAAGTCTTAAAGAGGTCAAGGTTGGTGACCCTTGTTTTAGAGCACTCTTCCTGGACTGTGTGATGAAACTACGTTCTTTATTTTTCTTAGTTTATCTTATTCTTGGGCAGAACCTCAATCTTTTTTAAAAAAAAAAGGAAGAAAAAAAACTATCAGAATTTATTGAGCATTCCATCGTCAAGTTTCCCTCCACCATTCCAAGATCTATAATATTTCTCAAATTCAGCAGCTGTTAAGCTGGGCAGATTTCAACTCCCAGAATTCCATGGCTGGCTGGGGAATTCTGGGAATTGAAGTCCAGGCAGCTTAAAGCGGCTGAGGTTGAGACACATCAGTCTAGAGACTTGATAAAGGAATCTAATATTGTAGCTTTGCTTCTCAGGCTGACAAATATAGTACAATTCCAGGTAAAACAAACAACAAGTTTTTTAAAAATCCCACATTTATGCAAGATACACTGAACATTGGAATACATGGGACCAACAACATGAAAATTATTGCAGATGCTTTGGCTGAAATATTTGCATGGCTCTCCAGAAAACACCCAGTTCTTCCACCTCCCTTGGAATTCAGGAACTCATCTTGGCTCTTTCCATCAAAACTACACTTTCTCCAACTTCTCATCCAATTAAATTGTCTTCTAATGCCTGGTTTGGTGCATCATGGGCTCCACCCAGAAGTGTCATCTGTCCCATTTCACTGGGATGCTATTCATGCCCAGCCATTCCCCAGTCAGGTCATGCTACCACTTCCAAACCCCCAAAGAAAGACAAATGTGCTTTGAATTTTTCAGCGAGCCAGGAACAGGAACGACAGAGAAAGGAGTGTGTGTGTGCTTTTTGCTCTGAGTAACTGGGGACATTTAATAGATCCTGGGGAAGACAGGCATTGCCCCAAAAGGCATTCGTATGCCAGCTTGCAAAGCGGGTGGAGATTTAACAGAACAGATTTAACAGAGCTAAACCAGCTCTTAAAGCAGGAGACCTTAGACCAGTGGTGGGTTCCTACCGGTGTGGTCCACTCTATAGCACCAGTAGCGGCCCGCTGGTGACGTCACAGTACCGGTGCGGTTGGTTGCCGGTGCCTGGGCGCCGCCATTAAAAAAATTTTTTTTCATTTTTTTTAAAAATTCTTCTGCGCATGCCCAGAAACCTGACAATTAAGTCTTTCCCCGTCCCTTTGCTTGAAAATAATAAGAAGTTCGCATTTGATACTTTTCCTTCGCTTTTGCCTAAAGCTTCCCAAAGTGGGCATTTTCCGAAAGCTTAACCTTTTATACAGTTAATTTTATACAGTTTTATACTGTTATTCTTTAGACAAAAACATTGAGGACTGTTAAAAGATACTGTTCTTTTAACAGTCCTCAATATTTTCGTCTAAGGAATCCATGACTGAAACCAAAAATGCTGTATGAGACTTGCTTGTCTTTTAACTATAGCATTTTCTGCATATAAAGGTTGCTGTGTTGCCATGGTGTAACACGGTCTTTGTATGCAAAGCTTTTCATGTAAGGTATAAAATAGCAAAAATAGTAGTAACATCTCTCTGAAATAACTAATGCATGACCGGCAAGCCATGCCCACCTGGTCACATGGCCGGTAAGCCATGCCCACCCAGTCACATGTGCCCACCCGGTCACACCCACAAAATAAGCCACGCCCACAGAGTAGTAGTAAAAAAATTAGGAACCTGCCCCTGCCTTAGACCATTCCAGACAAATGGCTGTCCAGTCTCTTCTTAAAACTTCCAGTGTTGGAGCACCCACAACTTCTGGAGGCAAGCTGTTCCACTGGTTAATTGTTCTAACTGTCAGGAAATTCCTCCTTAGTTCCAGGTTGCTTCTCTCCTTGGTTAGTTTCCATCCGTTGCTTCTTGTCTGCCTTCGGGTGCTTTGGAAAATGGCTTAACCCCCCCCCCTTCTTTGTGGCAGCCCCTGAAATATTGGACGGCTGCTATGGTGCCACCCTTAATCCTTCTTTTCTGTGCTTCTTCCCTTTTTTGCAGATGCTAAATCCATTCCTAGCATGTCTCTCTGCCAATAAAGGAGAGTATTTGTAGCTCAGGGTTGACCTTGGTGCCCTTTGAGCTTGGTGGCTCTCTCTTGCAGATGTTTCATTACCAAAACTGGGTAGCATCATTTATGCGGGAGCAAGGCCCACCGAGCAAAGGTTCTGAACCTTTCGCACGAGGTGGCTGGATTCTGGATTCCGCCATGTTTTAATTTTGCCTTTTGGCAGCCATGAAATTCCGTCTCTGTGTCCCTCTCTGCCACACCCCTCCCGTAATCCCACTGGTCTCTTGGCAGGTGCTGGAGGATGCGGGGAGTGGTGGGGAGGTCTGAAGCAGGACAGACTCGTTCTCTCGAAAGCGGCTGCACATTCCCATTCCTTGCACAGTGCATAGTTTCTCACCCACACATTCGCTCTCCCCCAGAACGGAGCTAATGTACAAAATGCTCAAGCACAGCACACACATTTTCTCCTACGCATCCCCCCCTCCCCATTGCACGGAGCCCTCCTCCTCCTCCTCTCTGGCACAGATGTTGAGAAGAAGGCAGCTGTCATGGATCTGGGATCTATGCGCTGCCTGACGATGCTTTACTTCCAGTCCAGTCGGCCGGTGGAGTAGGACGGGGGTCCGCCCCCATTGCCAGCAAGCAAGCAAGGCAGGGCAAAAGTGGCAAAGGTTTATTCTGGTTGACAGGTGCCATTTCCAGCACCTGGGTCAGGAGGTGTGAAGAAGACATGTGCATGTACTAATCTGTGTGCCCACTCACCCCCAACCCCCCCCAACCCCGGCGAAGGAATTCTTTCACCTTCCTTGGAAATTCATTTCACATTTTGCAAAGGTGTTTTGACAGAATAACAAGAGTAGGACGGGACCTTGGAGGTCTTCTAGTCCAACCCTCCACCCAAGCAGGAGATCCTATTCCATTCTGGACAAGTGGCTGTCCAATCTCTTCTTTAAAAACCTCCAGTGTTGATGATAAAGAACGTGTGAAATTCTGCCGGACTTTCACTTTGGTGCAGATGCAAAGGCCTACGTAAGGGTGAATGGGGTATATTTAGCAATAGCAATAGACTTATATACGGCTCGCTTCATAGCACTTTACAGCCCTCTCTAAGCAGTTTACAGAGCCAGCATATTTCCCCCAACAATCTGGGTCCTCATTTTACCAACCTCAGAAGGATGGAAGGCTGAGCCAACCTTTATCCGGTCAGGATTTAATTTTAATTTATTGCAGAGTTAGCCTGCAATACTGCTTTCTAGCCACTGCGCCATTATGGCTCTTTACACACACAAACACTTTGCTAACCATCTATCACAGTGATGGCGAACCTATGGCACGGGTGCCACAGGTGGCACGCGGAGCCATATCTGCCGGCACGCGAGCTGTTGCCCTAACTTCGCTCCAGTGCGCATGTGCACGCCGGCCAGCTGATTTTTGGCTTTCACGGAGGCTCTGGGAGGGCGTTTTCAGCCTCCGGAGGGCCTCTGGGAGGTGGGGAAGCCATTTTCGCCCTCCCCACGCTACAAGAAAACCTCTGGAGCCTGGGGAGGGCGAAAAATGGGCCTACCGGGCCCACCCGAAGTCGGGAAACGGGGGAGCGGGGGATCGTGCACACATGCACAGGGGCGGGGCAGCACGGGGGGATCACACGCGCATGCGCAGGGGGCACTGCATTATGGGTGTGGGCACTCGCATGTGCACAATAGCGTGCACGTGCGTGCTTTTGGCACCCGAGGGAAAAAAGGTTCGCCATCACTGATCTATCACATTGAGGAAACATTTAGAATCTGATAACTCGTCAAAAGAAGGATGCATCAACAGCAATGAATACACAACCCTTCTTGTTTAGGGGTAGTATATCTTTGACCTAACCATCCCTTTGTCTCTTCCCTATGGGGAGGAAGCCGACATTTCTCCCTGCAAATTAAGATCAATCAATCCTACATCACTGGAATTATTCAGGGAAATTTAGCACCTCCCATTGCTAAACTCTTCATTGGTCCGTTTGCAAATGCAACAGGGAAACCACAGAACCTGCTTTGACCTGGATTTTAGAGGACGTTCCCATTTTTCCCAAACTGGTTTCCAACAACTGCCCCTCTCTTGCCTGAGAAAAACAAATTCCTGAGTAAAATTGGAGGTTATTTGGAGCGAACATGTAGAGCGTTGTTCTGTTCTTCCCTCAGACCCGCAGTCACCCCCCTCTGTAAAATGGGTGCAATAAAACACCCGAGTACATTACTTTGATGCAGAAAGGGGATAAAAACTTATGGCAAGAGAGGAGAACGTCAATGGTTTTAGGAACTGGGTCCCAAAATTCATCTGGCGCTTGGCAGTACCGGTGGGTGCCTACGATGCATTCAGAGTAGGTACCCCAATTATTATTTCATTATTATTTCATTAAATTTATTTGCCGTCTAGCTTGCCGTGGGGTTAGTCTAGAGCAGTGTTTCTCAACCTTGGCAGTTTGAAGATGTGTGGACTTCAACTCCCAGAATTCCCCAGCCAGCGTTGCTGGCTGGGGAATTCTGGGAGTTGAAGTCCACACATCTTCAAACTGCCAAGGTTGAGAAACACTGCTCTAGAGCGTCTTACAACAATAAAAAGAAAGAAACGTGAAGAACAGAAGTAAGATAATGGAACGATAAAATAAACAATGAAAGAGAACACAATGAGAAAGACAGCTATATGATTACCAAAAAAGTAAGAAAGATGGACAGGTAAGAGAACAGCGAAGTGAGGAGGAGGAATCTACGGTCAGTCCCAATTGTGGAAGGAAAACTGGCTGGACAAGGGAGGAAGAGGGAAAAGAGGAGGGGGCTTACCTTGATGGAGCAGGAGAGCTACAAGCAGAGAAAGAGAGAGAGAGAGAGAGAGAGAGAGAGAGAGAGAGAGAGAGAGAGAGAGAGAGAGAGAGAGAGAGAGAGAATTATGCAATTAGCATAATTGCATAATAATTAGCATAAGGTAACACCAAAGCTTGAGGCCCTAAACTGGGTAGGGACCCCCACCAAAGGAACCCTTCGTCACATAGTCCTCGACTTAGAACCATTCGTTTAACGGCACTGAGAAAAGGCGCATGATCGGTCCTTGCGCTTACGACCATCACAGCATGGGTGGATTTCAGCTCCCAGAATTCCCCAGCCAGCATGCTTTAAGATGGGTGGACTTAGACTTCCAGAATTCCCCAGCCGGCATGCTTTAGGATGCATGGACTTCAACTCCCAGAATTCCCCAGCCAACATGCATTAACATGTATGGAGTTCAGTTCCCAGAATTCCCCAGCCAGCATGCTTTAAGATGGGTGGACTTCAACTCCCAGAATTCCCCAATCACATGCGTTAAGACGGGTTGATTTCACCAGCCAGACAGCCCTAAAGCCACCCCACATTACCACCTCCATAGGGCCCATTTTCCCCCTGCCCTAGAGGGGGTTTCCTCCTCCTGGCACCCCACTTACCAGAGATCCCTCTTTTCAACCAACGGGGTTGGCCCAGTTCAATGAAGAAACTGTCTTTTTTCTCATATTCTTCGACGTCCACAATTTTCACATGAAGCGATTTTCTGTGCCGCGAGAAAGAAAACATAATAAACTGATTGACAAAGTCACCCAGCCAGCTTGCATGCCTATGGTGGGACTAGAACTCACTGTCTCCTGGTGATTGGCCCAAAGATATCTCCCAGCCAGTTTTCATGCCTAAAGCGGAACTGGAACTCACTGTCTCCTTGTGATTGGCCCAAAGATACCTCTCCCCAGCTGGCTTTCATGGCGAAGGTGGGACTAGAACTCACTGTCTCCTAGTGCTTGGCCCGTATATATCTCACCTGAGCCGACTTTCACAGCTAAGGTGGAACTAGAACTCTCTGTCCCTGGTTCCTAAATCAGCAGACCAAAATGACAATGATCAATATTCTGCAGCCACTAATACCACAAGGACCCATGACAGAGAGGAAGAGGAACACGAGCACACAATAGATTCAAGCTCAATGTAAACCGCTCGAAACTCGACTGCAGAAAATACGACTTCAGCAACAGAGTGGTCAATGCCTGGAATGCTCTACCTGACTCTGTGGTTTCTTCCCCAAACCCCAAAATCTTTAACCTTAGACTGTCTACAGTCGACCTCACCCCATTCCTAAGAGGTCTGTAAGGGGCGTGCATAAGCGCACCAGTGTGCCTACCGTCCCTGTCTTTCTGTCCTATTGTCTAATTTTTACCTATACATACTGTGCTTTTGTTTATGTTTATATCATACCTGTTATCTTGTACACGTGTTGACAAAATAAATAAATAAATAAAATAAAAATAAATAAATGCGCTAGTAACCCTGGAAAGCTTGATCAAGGGATTTCACCTAAGAGGGTCAAAATTGTCACCTCTCTTCATCCTTCCCCCACTCCTAGGATTCTTCATTTAAAAAAGGGTCCTTTGAGGTCATCAAGCCTAACCCCCCTGCTCCAGGCAGGAATCAAGGCATTCTCGACAGCCCACACTGGCCCTGACGGAGAATATCTCTGGACTCCCCATAGGGAAGCAACTGTCCCTGGCCAAAACCCAAAGCCCCTTTCTGCCCACTCCCCACACACGTGCACACTTTCCTTCTTCAAATTGCATCCCTTGAACGGAAGCGGAATCAAGACTGGCACCGAGGCCTTTTGAGAAAGGAAGGATTGGGCACCGCCTCCCACCGGCCCCCTCCCGGGCGCAGCACCGGGGAAGGGTTGCCATGGTAACTGAGATTTTTGTTGTTGACATGAAGCGCTAAGAAATCAATTACTGACAAATGATCGGGGAGGGGGGCTTTCTCTCTCCCCCGGCCACCTCCGAAAGGGAGTGGCTGATGGGTTGGGCAGTCAGAGAAAGAGCTCAAGTCCATCAGAGGATTGCGGAGGGGCCGGCTCAGGCAAAAAAAATAGAGAGGGGAAGCGCGACTGATTTTGATTGATTGATTGGTATGGATTGATCGATTGGCTTGATCCCAATTTAGCATCCGTGATCTTAATTGCAACTGGTCTCAACATTTAGGAAAAGGTGATGCAACATGAACAGGCCCTACACATCACTGTCCATGTGCCCCTGCCCAGAATCTAAGCTCATTCCAAAATCGAGAAACTACACAATTATATTTATTGGGTTTTAAAACTGGTTTTAAACCACCTCTAGGAACATATATTGATTATTCGTTTAAGGAAAAGAAGAACTAGGGGTGATACGATAGCAATATTCCAGTATTGGAGGGGTTGCCACAAAGAAGAGGAGGTCAAACTATTCTCCAAAGCACCTGAGGGTAGAACAAGAAGCAATGGGTGGAAACTAACCAAGGAGAGAAGCAACCTGGAATTAAGGAGAAATTTCCTGACACTTAGAACAATTAATCAGTGGAACGGCTTGCCACTAGAAGTTGTGGGTGCTCCAACCCTGGAGGTTTTTAACAAGAGATTGGACGGCCATTTGTCCACGTGTTGACAAAATAAAAAAAATAAAAAGAATGGTAGATTGTGGTCAACGTACGACCACAACGGAGCTCAAAATTTATGTTGCTAAGTGAGACATTGGTGAAGCGAGCTTTGCCCCATTTTACGGCCTTTCTTACGACAATTGCTAAGTGAATCATTGAATGGTGAAGTTGGTAACACGGTTGTTAAGTGAACCTGGCTTGCCCATGGACTTTGCTTGTCAGAAGGTCACAAAAGGGGAACATGTGATTCCAGGAGGTTGCAACCATCATAAATATGAGTCGGTTGCCAAGCATCCGAATTTTGATTGCATGGCCATGGGGATGCTGGTCATAAGTGCAAAAAATGGTCATAAGTTTCTTTGCACTGTTGTAACTTTGAGCGGTCACTAAACAAAGTGTTGTAAGTCAACGATTACCCATGTAGGATTTCCTGCTTGAGCAGCGGGGTTGGACTAGAAGACCTCCAAGGTCCCTTCCGACTCTTGTTATCCTGTTATCTTTGGGCCAGATCCTTTAAGGAGACCCACAGAATCCAAACTGCCTTTGAATCTTTCCACCTTCAGCTCCCACGGATTGAAAACCTCTCCGTGGCGCGGCCAGATCCATTAGCCGGGTTGCGCTTAATGCATTTGGGCCAAAGAAATCCCTCTTTTCCACCCTCCCACAAACACACCGACACAAACGGAAAGTCGGAGCAGCTGTGACTATTTCATTCCGTGCTAAAAGATTTATTTCCAGCGACCCAGCAACCCTCCCGAGATTGTGCGGTGGGTGCTGCGTTTTTTGAAAACCTGACGATGCTTCCTCCCCCCACCGAAAAAGCTATCCAGACTTCGAACCCCCCTCCCGTTTTCCTGCTTTTTTGCAACCTGCAAATCTCAGCAACTGAAGCAGCGCATATGGGCCACCACCTATGAGAGAGAGAGAGAGAGAGAGAGAGAGAGAGAGAGAGAGAGAGAGAGAGAGAGAGAGAGAGAGAGAGAGAGAGAGAGAGGAGAGGGAGAGGGAGAGAGGGAGAGGGAGAGGGAGAGGGAGAGGGAGAGGATAGATAGATAGATAGATAGATAGATAGATAGATAGATAGATAGATAGATAGATAGATAGATAGATAGATAGAGATGATAGAGAGATAGATGATAGATGAGAGAGAGAGAGAGAGAGAGATGACAGAGATGATAGATAGATGATAGATAGATAGATAGATAGGTAGATATAGAGAGAGAAATGATAGAGAGAAATAAATAAATAAATAGAGAGATGATAGATGATAGATGATAGATAGATAGATAGATAGATAGATAGATAGATAGATAAATAGATAGATAGATAGATAGATAGATAGATAGATAGATAGATAGATAGATAGATAGATAGATAGATAAATAGAGATGATAGAGAGAGAGATGATAGATGATAGAGAGAGAGAGAGAGATGATAGAGATGATAGATAGATGATAGATAGATAGATAGGTAGATATAGAGAGAGAAATGATAGAGAGAGAGAAATAAATAAATAAATAGAGAGATGATAGATAGATAGATAGATAGATAGATAGATAGATAGATGATAGGTAGGTAGGTAGGTAGGTAGGTAGGTAGGTAGGTAGATAGATAGATAGATAGATAGATAGATAGATAGATAGATAGATAGATAGATAGATAGATATAGCAATAGAAATAGCAATAGCACCTAGACTTATAGACCGCCTCTAAGCGGTTTACAAGAGTCAGCCTATTGCACCAACAATTTTGGGTCCTCATTTGACCCACCTCGGAAGGATGGAAGGCTGAGTCAACCTTGAGTCTGGTAAGATTCGAACTGCCAAATTGCAGGCAGCCGGCAGTTAGCAGAAGTAGCCTGCAGTAACGCACTCTAACCACTGTGCCACCTTGGCTCAAGATGGAGAGAGGGGGGAAGGGAGGGGGGAGAGAGAAAGTGAGGGGGAGAGAGACAAAACAGGAACTGCCAGGGCACAACATGTTCCAAGGGGAAATGAGAGCGAGCCACAGGTTTCTTTGACATCTTCATTTTTTTTCCCTTTCCCCCTTTCCCTTCGGGGTCCTCTTTCACAAGCTGTGATTTTGAAACCATCTCCCCCACCCTCGAGAGAAGGCCGTTTTAGGCCCTGTTGATCAAGTCGGATTCAAATAGCAGTTTAAGCTGATGGGTTGGGTGGGAAAAATGGATTTTTACTGTAAATTGCTCAAGGAGGAAATTGTCCATTTCTCTCTTCTTCTCGCCTGACCCCTTTCTAAAGTGTTCTATATCAGTGTTTTTCAACCTTAGCTATTTTAAAATGTGAAGTCCATCTATCCTAATGGAAGTTGGCTGGGGAATTCTGGGAGTTGAAGTCCACCCGTCTTAATGGAAGTGGGCTGGGCTGGGCTGGGCTGAGCTGGGCTGGAATGGAATGGGACGGGACGGGACGGGACAGAACAGAACAGAACAGAACAGAACAGAACAGAACAGAACAGAACAGAACAGAACAGAACAGAACAGAACAGAACAGAATAATAGAACAGAACAGAACAGAACAGAACAGAACAATAGAATAGAATAGAATAGAATAGAATAGAATAGAATAGAATAGAATAGAATAGAATAGAATAGAATAGAATAGAATAGAATAGAATAGAATAGGAGTATCAGAGTTGGAAGGGACCTTGGAGGTCTTCTAGTCCAACCCCAACACCCCCCCCCCACTTAGGCAGGAAAGCCTACACAACTTCAGACAAATGGTTGTCCAATCTCATCTTAAAAACTTCCAGTGTTGGAGCATTCACAACTTCTGGAGGCAAGTTGTTCCACTGATTAATTGTTCTAACTGTCAGGAAGTTTCTCCTTAATTCCAGGTTGCTTCTCTCCTTGTTTAGTTTCCACCCGTTGCTTCTTGTCCTGCCTTCTGGGGCTTTGGAGAAGAGGTTGACCCCTTCTTCTTCGGGGCAGCCCCTCAAATATTGGGACACCCCTAGTCCTTCCTTTTGTTAAATGAGACATAGCCACTTCCAGCAACTGTTCTTTAACATGCTTTTTAAAAATAAACACGTCTGGAAAAACAAGTCCATCTACTCTAACTGAGCAACATTATCCCCAACGGGGCCTGGCATGAGCCTGTCATGCATCCCTCGGTACCTGACGCTCTGGAGCCTGACACTCCCCGAGATACAAACATCCAGATGATGGAGAAGCTTGGCAACCCTTTCGCCTCCCTCTAGCAGCCAAACCCTCTCCAAGACACCGCTGGCTGGCTGGTGGGGTGGAAGGGTTAGTCAGATCACAATACCCATTATCCTCAGCTGGCCTGGCCGACAGGGCCATGTTAGGTTAGAGTGGTTGGATCCTGTCGCCGATAAGCCAACCGATCTCCTAAGGATTGCATGCTGGTGAGAAGCCATCTTTATCAATGGCCACTGATCCTGGTTTGTAACAGGGGAAACGTGGAGTCGGTATCCTGGCTTTTTGTAGGCTGGGCTTGTTAGAATATTCATGACTGGGAGAGCCAGTGGTAACAAAGACAGCCAATGAATAGGCATAGCAACTAAGTCAGCCAATGGGAGCGAACCACTTCTGAGTCTGTGCAGAGAATCGAAACTGGAACTTAAGCTTAAGGCTGGCTTCTTAAGCTGCACTTTCCACTCTGAACTCTTCCACTCTGAACTCTGCTGAAATGAAACTAACTGTTCTCTGCTACCTGTAACTGCTTGAAGAAGAATTCTGCTTGTGGTATTGTAAATATATATATTATTATGTTTATAAAGAAGTTTATGAATCCAGCTGAATCAGCCATCTGTGTGTGCTTCTGGTTTTGATGTTTGCAACAAACTTTAATAGGGTTGGAAAAGCTCTCCTTGAAAGTTTTTGCCTGTCACCTATGTTAGGCTAGATCAGTGTTTTTCAAGCTTGGCTACTTGAAGATAAGTGGACTTCAACTCCCAGAATTCCCCAGCCGTCTCAAATGGTGTAGGAACTCCTGCTCGAACAGGGGGTTGGACTAGATGACCTACAAGGTCCCTTCCAACTCTAATAATAAATCTAAATCTAAAAGAGTATCCCAGCGCTGCTCCCTGTTCAGTCCTCAAATCGGGACCAAAGATAGATGAGCCCCCATCGAGGGAAACCCACCAAGGTCTCACCAGCAAAGATCCATTCTGCTTCCACCTGTCAGATTCACAGCTCTCTTAATTTCCGGAGAGGAAAGTGATGTCATTCAAGAGCTGGCCTAACCCATCAGGCAGGGTAGCGTTTCCCCAGAGTGTATCCAAGAAAAGGTTGCCTCGTTCTGTTTTTAAATATTTTCCATTCAAGGGAGAAACAGAACTGAATATCTCTTGGGCACTTGCAACTCTAGGTGGATCTCTTCAGAAGAGATTTGTAAGCCGCGAAATTGTCTGGCGCTTAACCCTTCCTCTCCCTTCTCTTCAAGGCCGACTTAATCCCCGCCAGCTGACAATAATGGCAATATCGATAGAAGAGAAGATTTGTAGTTCGGGGTTGAATTGTGGGGTCCTTGGTGCTCTCTGAGCTTGATGGTTTTCTTGCAGATGTTTCATGACCCTACCAGGTAACATTATCAGTGTAGAAGGCACTGGGGTTTGTGGAGAAGGGGAGGAGGAGGAGGAGGGGGAGGACTGTGGGGTCTTTGATGCTCTCTGAGCTTGGTTGTTTTCTTGCAGACATTTCATGACCCAATTAGGGAACTTAATCTGAGCTAGATAGAAGTGGGGTCTGTGGAATGGAGGAGGAGGACAAGGGGCAAGGAGGAGGAGGAGGAGGAGGAGGACGACGACGACGACTGTGGGGACCTTGGGGGACTTCTCAACTTGGGGGTTTCCTTGCAGACCTTTGATTACCAAAGTAGGTATTGTCATCAATGCAATAACAACAATATGCTTTGCAGGCCTTCCTTTCTGGGGGTTGCAACAGGCTGATTTATTTTCCTCCATCCAGACCATTTCCTTCCTTCCTTCCTTCCTAGTGGTTCTCATCTCCATCTGTGGACCTGTTAAAATTGCAGCTTTTCCAGCCACGTTGCTCTCCTTCCACCCACAACGTGGCTGGTTAGGGGCCACTTGGCCTCCAAACTGGGGCACAGTCTTTCAAATTAAAGATAGCATCTCTCCCTCCCTCTCTTTCTCCCTCCCTCCCCCATCTCCCTCCCTCCCTCCTTCTCTTTCTCCCTCTCTCTCCCTCCATCCCCCTCTCCTCCCCTTCTCTCTGCTCCCTCCCTCCCCCTCTCTTCCTCCTTCTCTCCCTCCCTCCCTCTCTCTCTCTGTCCCCCTCTTCCCTTCTCTCTGCTCCCTCCCTCGCCCCCCCCCTCTCTCACACACACACCATTTTGGCTCTTCTGTTCTCGGGACCCTCCTCATGGTGACAGGTAGCAAATAAGTAACTTGAGCTGAATAAAAGCCGCCGTCTTTGGGAAAATATTGGAAAACACCATCCATCCCCTCCCGGCTCTTGGATAAAGAGAGGCGGTGTAGGGGGGCGGGGGGCTCTTGAGAGCGGCCGGGGGAGAGGAGGGAGGAGGGCGGTGGAGGCGGCAAAATTACACGCTCCGGAGTGCCGTGCTGGGAAATGCACCCGGAGGCGGGGGTGTGGGGGGGCGTTGTGAGAAGCGGGGAGACACCAGGGTCCCTCCTGCGGCTGGCTTGGGGGGAGAGGGCTCAGCCCGCCTTGTTTGGCTGTCTGGGAGGGAGAGCAAGAATTAGGACGGCGCCGTTCTTCGGCTCTGACTTTCTGGGATGGTGGAATAACAGGATAACAGAGCTGGAAGGGGTCTTAGAGGTCTTCTAGTCCAGCCCCCTGCTCAAGCCCTCTTCACACAGCCTGCTGACACTCTTGGCCAGCAACTGCAACCAGCTCATAGCCCCGTCTTTTCCCCTGCAGGCCTTGGAGCCCCTCCGGCCTCTCCCCGCCCCCAGCCCCCGCCCAGCAGTTAAGGAGCCCCCGCACCGGCGGCCGGAGAGGCGGCAGCGCTGCTGGAGGGAACGGCCTGGGCTGCGTGGGCGGATGGTGGAGGATTCGCCGGCTGCGACGGCGGGGGTGGATTTGGCAGCCGCCAGAAACGGGAACACGCGCGAGGGTGCGAATTGCATGTGCCGCTGTGCAAGCACGAAAGAGGCGCTGCTCAGGTGCAGGAGCTTGGCTGCCAGGACGACGGGGAAGGAAGGGAGGGAGGGAGGGGGGGGAAAGGAAGAAAAGAGAAAGAAAAGAGAAAAGAAGCGCGAAAAGAAGGAAGGAAAGGAAAAGAAAAGGGAGGGAGGGAGAGAGGAAGGAAGGAGGGGAGGGGGAGGAAGGAAGGAGGGGGAGGGAGGGAGGGAGGAAGGAAGGAAGGGAAAAAGGAAGGGAAAAAAGAAAGAAGAGAAGAGAAAAGGAGCCTGAAAAGAAGGAAGGAAGGAAAAAGAAAAGAGGGAATGAGGAAGGGAGGGAGGGAGGAAAGAAGAAAAAAGAAAAAAGGGAGGAAGCAAGCGAGGAAGGAAGGAAGGAAGGAAAAAGAAAAGGGAGGGAGGGAGAGAGGAAGGAAGGAGGGGAGGAGGAGGAGGAAGGAGGGGAGGGGAAGGAGGGGGAGGGAGGAAGGAAGGAAGGAAGGAAAAAAGGAAGGAAAAAAAGAAAGAAGAGAAGAGAAAAGGAGCGTGAAAAGAAGGAAGGAAGGAAAAAGAAAAGAGGGAGGAAGCAAACGAGGAAGGAAGGAAGTCCTCCTCCCCATAAACCTCACTCCTCCCTAGCACTGATGATGTTACTTAGTTGGGTCATGAAACATCTGCAAGAAAACCACCAAGCTCAGAGACCAACAAGAGCCCCAAAGAGATTTTTATTTTGAAAGCTCTAGGTAGGACAGAAGATCTCAGCAGAGAAGACGCCTGGCCTCCCTCTTCTCCTCCTGATGGTAACCTCCCCAGTCCCTTCATCCTGAAACCAGGAGCCCCAGGGGGGGGGGGGGGGAGATAATTGCTTCCTTTATCCTTGGGCTTACAGGAGATTAAGCACTGCTTTGCCTTATGACTTGGTTTGGGTGGGAGGGGAGGGAAAGGTGGATGAGCAGAAGAGGAGAATTTGCAGAATGGAAGGGGTGATTGACCTCGCGGAGGAAGGAGCAGGAGACACAGCCGGAGTAATCCCACACCAGCAGCGGGCAGCCAACTTCTGGATTATGTTCTTCCATCCTTCCCCTCGCAGAAAGAGGTCATTTGTGAGTGAAGTTTCGACACAAAGGCCTGGAATCCATTGACTTTTAAGGCAGAATATTTTAAATTCCCTTCCTTTTCCCCAGCTTCCTAGAAGTCCCCTTTATTATGCGCCCTTTTCAGAAGGAATATATCTTATTTGTTTACTTATTTATTAGATCTTTATCCTGCTTTTATTACTTTATGGGTAACTCAAGGCGACAGACATACCTAATACGCCTTCCTCCTCCTATTTTTGTCTCCGCCACAACCCCTGTGAGTTGTCTTCAGTCCTCGACTTAAGACCACAATTGAGACCGGAATCAATAAATCAGTCAAACGTATCAGACAGGTTTCCATTCTCGCAGCAGAGCAAGTCTCCTCATCGTAGGCCTGAGACACAGCAAACCTGCCACTGAAGTGGCTTGAGAATGTTGTGGCCTATCAGCCGCCGGCCCCTCCAGCAGCCGAGTCGGAGGAAGAGGAGGAGGCGTGGGAATCAGGGTCAGCATCAAGGCAACCTGGGAGCTCGGAGGGGGAAGAGGGAATGGAGCTGGCAGATAGAGAGAGAGAGAGACAGAGGCAGAGCTTAGGCCATCCGTCAGCCCTCAGATGGAGAGTCAACAGCCCCCAGGTCTGGAGGTGGCTGATGAGGAAGAGGAGGAACAGCTGGGTCCAGTGCATGACGCGCGGATGTGCAGAAGGCAGAGGAGAGGAGAGCAGTGGAAATATATGGGCTGGTCCTTGGGACGGAAGAGCCACCGCTGCTAGCGAAGCCCCACCCTAGCTCCTAGGGCAGTGATGGCGAACCTTTTTCCCCTCGGGTGCTGAAATAGTGTGTGCGCACGCTATCGCACACACGTGCGTGCCCACAATCATGATTCAAAGCCCCCCACTCGCCCCACCCCCCTGCGCATGCGTGCGCGACCCATCCCACTCCCCCATTTCCCAACTTCCAGTGGGCCCGGTAGGCCCGTTTTTTCGCCCTCCCCAGGCTCCAGAGGCTTTCTTGGAGCTTGGGGAGGGCAAAAACGCTCCACCCCCGCCACCCTGGAGGCCCTCCAGAGGCCGAAATCGCCTTCCCAGAGCCCCCACGCGAGCCAAAAATCAGCTGGCGGGCACGCACATGCGCACTGGAGCTGAGCTAGGGCAACGGCTCGCGTGCCGGCAGATATGGCTCTGCGTGCCACCTGTGGCACCCGTGCCATAGGTTCACCACCACTGTCCTAGGGGATAAAAGGCAGGGGATGGAGGTGAATAAATATGGCAGACAACTATTCATCTCCCTGCCGGACAGAATTGTTAGCCTGCAGTGAGAGAGAAACTTTTTGCCGGGGCTGCTGGTGCTCCTAATAAAGGAATCATTGATTTAACTTCAGAGGGTTTGTCATGTTTGGGGAGCTGGGTCAGAACAGAGAAGACAATCTCACTTCTTGGAGACCCCATCCATAATAGAGAAACCAAGCAGAGGGTCAAGGACGTAAGATGGATGCAGGAGCTGCCCAGGTAGCCTGGTGCCAGAGATGCCGTGCAGAATGGCAGAGATCAGGGCAAACATCAAAAACAGTGGGAGGGGCCATGCAGGCTGTTGATGTCATCACTTGTACAGCCGGATTGATGGGGCTGATTTCAGTCGACAAAGCCGCCCAGCCGAGACTTCAGAGACAGTAATTCACCAAGCACACAATGTCTCCCACAAACCAGGACCGGGGAT
Source organism: Diadophis punctatus similis (assembly GCA_023053685.1). Classification (NCBI taxonomy): domain Eukaryota; kingdom Metazoa; phylum Chordata; class Lepidosauria; order Squamata; family Dipsadidae; genus Diadophis; species Diadophis punctatus. Next base: position 3,144,329 of record JALIGW010000022.1, read on the forward strand.
TAGACATAGCTTTATGATCAGGCCCAGATCCATCTTAATCTCGATCCTCACAAAAGTCCCTGGCGGATCACAGAGAGATCTCACTATTTCCCCCATAAGTCATATTTGAAGTTTACTGTCCTTGTGTATCCAAGTACACTTGGCCAATAAAGAATATTCTTTCTGTTCTGTTCTGTTCTAGTTCTAGTCTTGTTCTATTCCTGTTCTGTTCTGTTCCATTCCGTCCCATTTTCTATTCCATTCCATTAATTCCTATTTCTATTCTGTTCTGTTCTGCTCTGTTCCATTCCGTTCTATTCCATATTCCATTCCATTCCATTCTATATTCCATTCCATTCCATATCCCATAACCCATATCCCATATCCCATATCCCATAACCCATAACCCATATCCCATATTCCATTCCATATTCCATATTCCATATTCCATATTCCATATTCCATATTCCATATTCCATTCCATTCCATTCCACTCCACTCCACTCCACTCCACTCCACTCCACTCCACTCCACTCCACTCCACTCCACTCCACTCTACTCTACTCTACTCTACTCTATATTTTATTTAAATTCTATTCTATTCTATATTCTATTCCATATTCCATGTTCCATATCCCATATCCCATTCCATATTCCATATTCCATATTCCATTCCATTCCATTCCATTCTAATATCTGGAGGAAAAAGGTCTGACCAGCAATCCCAGCAAATCAGCCACCCAGGCACAACACAAAAGACCACCCAGAGTCCCAATTGGAATTCAAGAGGCCGCTGGACTTCCTTGGTTTTTTCCTTGAAAACATTTCGCTTCTCACCCAAGAAGCTTCTTCGGTTCTTCTGAAGATGAGAAGTGAAATGTTTTCAGGGGAAAAAAACCAGGGAAGTCCAACTGCCTTTTGAACTGCCTTTGGGATGACCGTGACCTGAATGACTGAGGATCTCCGAAGAGAGTTTTGGTGTGGTAGAACCACCAGTGTTCATTGGGTGAAAAGCCCTTCCTCATGTTTACAAGACTTCCCTTTTTTGCTTCCCGACCTAGAGAAGATCTAATAGAAGAAGCCCATTTGGGTCACAAGGTTCTGGGAAGGTTCAAGGCACGGATGGGGAACTATGACCCCTTTATGACCTGTGGACTTCAACTCCCAGAATTCCCGAGCCAGCATGGAATTGAAATCCACAGGTTTTAAAGGGGCCATCGTTCTCCACCCCTGGTCCAAGGCAACGGTTCTTCAACCTCCCGTCCTCCAGATGTGCTGATCTACCTCTAGAAGTAACCAGTTTTGGGGAGGCCAGTGACGCAACTCCATTGACTCATCATTTCAGTATTTTTGGCTACCGCCACTGGAGAGACAAACACATTAGCCCTACCTACACCCTGTAGGTGGTTTTCTTGAGTCACTTTTCTTTCCCCAATGAAGGGGAAGAATCCCCCATCTAGAGGGAACCAAGGACGAGTCCCACAGCACCCCCAACGAAGCTCCCAAGTTGCTTAAATCTCCGAAAGGGCACCAAGATCCAGTTTGGGACTCCGCAGAGACATTTTTGATTGACATCCAGCCAAACACAGCTGTGAATGACTCATCCTGTGGGAGACTTCCCAGGAAGACTGATGGGGTGGGGGTGGGGGTGGGGCTGGAGCGTCTGGGGGTGGACTTCCCAAGCCCAACAGACTCTCTGGAGGCAGCTTTGAGTCACTCCCAGGGAAGCCTTTTCTCACTGGCTTTAGGTTTTGCTTGGGCCCACCGCTCGCCTCCTGAAACTTCCTGGGGACTTTCGAGGTGTTGGAATTTATCGGCCTCCAGGTGAAAGAAAGATAAAAGGAGGGAAGGAAGGAGGGAGAGAGGAGAGGAAGAAGAAAGGGATGGAGAGAAAGAAGGGAGGGATGGAAGTAAGGAAAGAAAAAGAAAGAGAAAGAAAGGAAGGAAGGAAGGAGAAAAGAAAGAAAGAAAGAAAGAAAGAAAGAAAGAAAGAAAGAAAAAGAAGAAAGAAAGAAAGGGACAGAGAGAAAGAAAGGAGGGAAGGAGGGAGGGAGAGAGGAGAGGAAGAAAGGGATGGAGAGAAAGAAGGGAGGGATGGAGGGATGGAAATAAGGAAAGAAAGAGAAAGAGAAAGAAAGGAAGGAAGGAGAAAAGAAAGAAAGAAAGAAAGAAAGAAAGAAAGAGACAGAGAAAGAAAGGAGGGATGGAGGGATGAAAGGAAGGGAAGAAAAAAGAAAGAGAACAAAAGAAAAAAGGAAAGAAAGAAAGAGAAGGAAGGAAGGAAGGAAGGAAGGAAGGAAGGAAGGAAAAAAGAAAGGAAAAAAATCTTCATTAATTTCCTCTCATTTGTCAGCAAAGCTTGTGAAAGCAGGCGCAGACACGGGGAAGCACAAAGCATCACCCAAAGTGTCAAATCAATATCAATCAATGCCTCTTTTCAAGCTGTTGGGTTGGGAGGAGGCAAGACAAACACCAGACAGGAGGCTGGTTAGGAGTTTTTCCAGAAGCCTCCAAAACAAACCTCAAACTACCATCTGGACTTCAATTTCTCTAAGGAAAGTGCTGAGCTTCCATCCAGACTGTCTGAAGAAGAATTACGGTATTCAAGGAACAAAAAGTACTCTGGACATGCTCCTGGGGAGGAAAGCCATGGCAAATCTAGACAGCATACTAAAAAGCAGAGACATCACCCTGCCAACAAAAGTGCGTATAGTCAAGGCTACGGTTTTCCCAGTTGCAATGTATGGCTGTGAAAGTTGGACCATAAGAAAGGCTGAGTGCCAAAGAATTGAGGCCTTTGAACAATGGTGCTGGAGAAGTCTCCTGCGAGTCCTTTGGACTGCAAGGCGATCAAACTGGTCAGTCCTAGAGGAGATCAACCCTGACTGCTCTTTAGAAGGCCAGATCCTGAAGATGAAACTCAAATACTTTGGCCACCTAATGAGAAGGAAGGACTCACTGGAGAAGAGCCGAATGCTGGGAACAATCGAGGGCAAAAGAAGAAAGGGACGGCAGAGAATGAGGTGGCTGGATGGAGCCACTGAAGCAGTCGGCGTGAGCTTAAATGGACTCCGGGGGATGGTAGAGGACAGGAAGGCCTGGAGGAACGCTGTCCATGGGGTCACAATGGGTCGGACACAACTTCGCAACTAACAACAACAACAACAACTGTCTGTCTGTCTGTCTGTCTATCTCAACTATCTGTCTGTCTGTCTATCATCTATCTATCTATCTATCATCTATCTATCTATCTATCTATCTATCTATCTATCTATCTATCTATCTATCTATCTATCTATCTATCATCTATCATCTATCTATCTATCTATCTATCTATCTATCTATCTATCTATCTATCTATCTATCTATCTATCTATCTATCTATCTATCTATCTATCTGCATCTATCCATCCATCCATCCATCCATCCATCCATCCATCCATCCATCCATCCATCCATCCATCAGTTGTGGCCCTAAGTTGAGGACGTCCTATAAATCTAACATCACCGATTCCATTTCCCCAAAATACAGACCTCCGTTACCAAGGGCAAGTTCTCACCCTTCCGGAACCATGTTTAAAACTCTGGAACTTGGATTTTACTCATCTGGAAAATGTTTGCCAAGTTCCTCTCATGGGAAGCCGCCCCCTTTGCTGACCTTCCTGCTCCCGCCATCATCGCCCTCCTTCTCAGGCGGCCGCAGGTCAGCTATTTCAGTTTTAAATCCCAGGCTGAAAAGCGAGTGATGGTCCGGGAAGGAAGACGGAGTCTCACTTTCTCCACTCAGCTAGTTTGGCTCTGCTCCCAGCCTTTCAAAACGTACCACCCCCAATTTGTTTGGACATCATGCCAGAGAAGGGGGGAGGGGGAGGAAGAAAGCAATCCCCAAGTATTGCTTTAATTCACAAAGCGCCAGGGAGAAGGGAAGCTTTGCAAACCAAATTTCTTCACCCGGGATAATGAATTTGAATTGTAGCTTTATTCTCTTTTGCTTACTTTTTCTAATAAAACATTCTTGGGGGGGGGGAGAGCATCGTGCAGGGGTGGCGATAAAATTTAGGCTGGATCTGCAAAGAGGTCCTTTTCATTTTTAAAAACCTGAATTTTTTAATGCTTTGACAATCTGCTGCTGGCTTAATCTCTCTCTCTCTCTCTCTCTTCTTTTAAAAAAACAAAGAAAGAAAAATAGAAGAAAATATCTGTAGCTCACGGATGAACTGGGGGGGGCGGCTGCAGACATTTCATCACCCAACTAGACAACATCATCAATGTTAGAAGGGAGTGGGGTTTGGAGGAGGAGGAGGAGGAGGAGGAGGAGGAGGAGGAGGAGGAGGAGGAGGAGGACGACGACAACAACAACAACAACGATGACGACGACTATAGGGTCTTTGGTGCCCTCTGAGCTTATTTGTTTTCCTGTAGACGTTTCATTACCCAGCTAGGAAACATCATCAGTTCAAGAAGGGAGTGGGATTTGCAGGAAGGAGGAGGAGGAGGAGGAGGAGGAGGAGGAGGAGGAGGAGGAGGAGGAGGAGGAGGAGGAGGAGGAGGAGGAGGAGGACTGTGACTTTGGACCAATCACCAGAAGACAGTGAGTTCTAGTCCTGACTTAGACCTGAGAAGCAGCTGAGTGCCTTTGAGCCAATTCCCCCTCTCTCAGCCCAAACCACCTCAGAGGGTTGTTGTTGCTGTGCAGAAAATAGAGGAAGGAATATTAAATATGTTCACCATCTTGTGTCATTTATAAAAACAGTAAAGGTGATATATATATAAATAAATAAACAAATACGTAAACGAGTTGGAAGACACCCTTGAACCATCTCTCTGCGCTTCAGATTAAACGATCTTCCCCAGATGTACATCAGGAGAACCAACTCAACCCAACCCAACCCAACCCAACTCAACCCAACTCAACCCAACCCAACCCAACCCAACCCAACTCAACTCAACTCAATTCAATTCAATTCAATTCAATTCAATTCAATTCAATTCATTCCCTTAGTAACCATCTGTTTCTACTGCCATGAATGTGATTTCAAACATTCATTCAGGCTATCTAATTTCTGTCCTCTGCTCAGTATCACAATTTGACCTCCGCACAGATGGGGCCCTCCGTTTACTTACACAGTTTCATCGTCCTTGAACTCCAGTTCCCCGCAGGAGTCCTCATAGTCCACACCTCCTCCTTGAGCAGTTCCCTCCACCGTCTGGTAGGGGACCATCACAGTCCCTCGGGCTCCCGAGTTCCGGCTGACTTTGACCTCCAGGGTCCCTTGGCACTCACTGACCCTTAATAGTTTGTCCTGGAAAGCAAAAATGCCAGCATGGTCATCGTCCAGAATAGTCACGGTGGCCACCAGCGGGGCCACCAAGCGTCCCTTGGGGTGCTCGGCAGAGTCCGACTCGAACATGCCTTCCGCATCGCCCACCCGCAGGTTCAGAAGTCGGACAAAAAAATGTTCATCTTCTTCAAAGATGTCATCATCAATGATGCCGATCTTCAGCTCTTTCTGGGTCTCTCCGGGTTTGAAGATCAGGGTGCCCTCGCTGTACTCGTAATCTGAACCCGCTTTGGCTGAACCATCCTCGGTCTTGTAGTCTACGTAGAACGTGTTATAGGTGTCTCCACCTTGTTGGCAAGTCACGGTCAACGTGACCGAGCCGCAGTTCTCCAAGCAGTGGTACATGAATGGCTCAAAGAAGATCTTGCTGTAGTTCTCCTCCACCTCGGCTTCTGAAGGCACCTCCAGAAGGTTGGTGGACTTCTTGGAGAATTCCGTGACATGCTTCTTGAGGATGTTGCCTGCCCCGGTCATCATGCGTGTCGCCTGGATGCGGTAGAAAGCCCGGCTCTTCTGTTGATGCAGTAGAGCGTAGTAGTTGGCAATCTCCACCAGCTGCTCCAGCTCTTTATCGGGGTGCTTCTGCTTGAGGTCCTTGAGGATCTGGATGACTTCTTTGCGACTCTCGTCCAACTCTTTCTCTTCCTGGGTGACGACAGGAAGGGGAGCCACAGACGCTGCGCTACCATCCACAAAGACGCTCTCTCGGTGGTCGTTGCCCACGAATCCTCCATCCATCTCGATGCCTTTGGGGAACTCCCCCTCGGTCCCAATTATGATCCCGCTGCGTGGGTCTGCCCTATATCTCTTGTAGACATACTTGTAGAAAAACAGACGTTTGTCCGCTATCCAGGCGAAGACAACACAGACCGGGAAGAAGACCAGGGTCAACAGGGCCTCCCATACTTGGACGATCCCCGGTGAGAAGACCGCCAAGATCAGGTACAACCAGATGTAGGCGAAGATGCTCCAGGAAGCGGTGACGAAGAAGACCCTCAAGTGCTTGATCTTGCGGCTCTCGCCGTTGGGGATGACGTAGACGCAGATGGCGATGACCACGAACATGTTGAAGGCCGCGCTGCCCACAATCGTGCCAGGACCCAGTTCTCCTGCCTGGAAGTTATGGCCGCAGACCTCGATGACGGACAGAAGGATTTCAGGAGCTGAGGACCCCAAGGCCATGAGGGTGAGGTTGGAGACTGTCTCGTTCCAAATCCTCACAGTGCCAATGCTGGTCTCCCCGTTGGCTTTGGTGATGGTGATCTCCTTCTCTTTGGAAGTGATGACTTCGATGGAGGCCATGAAGCGATCCGCGATGATCGAGACCCCCAAGAACATGTACATCATGGCCACAAAGTAGACAATGGCCCGGGCAGCTTTGTCTCCAAAAGAAGGATTGTCCGGCTGCCAAACCGGAAGGATCACTCCGGGTTGACATTTGGTATAGCCTCCACAGGTCCCGTTCACTTCCAGGTCAACTTCATTGGCACCAACCCAGGAGACATTCCCAGCACAGAAGACCCCGGCGACCAAGATTTTGGTCAGAAAGGAAGAGGAGACCCTCAGCCGCCACCACGGAAGCAGCATCCTTCTAGAGTCGTTGGGGGCCTCAGGATCTGGGAGGGAAGAAAAGAAGAAGGAAGAAACATTAGCGTTCTTGGGAGCTGCCCTCCAGGATTAAGGCACCAGGCTACAAAGAAGGAGACAGTGAGTTCTAGTTTTGCATTAGCCATGACAGTCAAGTGGGTGACTTTGGGCCAATCACCAGGAGATGGTGAGTTTTAGTCCCGCCTTAGGCAGGAAACCAGGCTGGGTGACTTTGGGCCAATCACCAGGCGATGGTGAGTTCTAGTCCCGCCTTAGGCAGGAAACCTGGCTGGGTGACTTGGGGCCAATCACCAGGAGATGGTGAGTTCTAGTCCCGCCTTAGGCAGGAAACCTGGCTGGATAACTTTGAGTTGATCACCAGGAGACGGTGAGTTCTAGTCCCGCCTTAGGCAGGAAAGCCAGTTGGGTGTCTTTGGGCCAGTCCTTCCCTCTCAATACAATGAACCTCACAGGGTTGTTGTTGTGGGAAAAATAAGAGGGGGAAGGCACATTGGATAGGTTTGCTGCTTTAGTAAGACCACACTTGGATTATTGCATTTACCTGAGAAAGAGGTAGTCAACCTATTCTGCAAAGCACCTGAGGGCAGGAGAAGAAGCAATGGATGGAAACTAATCAAGGAGAGAAGCAACCTAGAATTAAGGAGGAATTTCCTGACAGGGACAACAATTAACCAGTGGAACAGCTTGCCTCCAGAAATTGTGGGTGCTCCATCACTGGAGGTTTTTACGAAGAGACTGGACAGCCACTTGTCTGGAATGAGAGAAGGCCTCCTGCTTGAGCAAGGGGTTGGACTAGAAGATCTCCAAGGTCCCTTCCACCCCTCTTATTCTATGCTCCGAGTTCGAATCCTGACCTAGCAAAATTCTGCGTGCCTCTTTAGACAAAGCATTTTCTGAGCCTGGATGACCCCTTGTTTAATTTGCTATTCGGCAAGTAAACAAATGAGTCATTTGCCCACCCAGATAACAAATTAGCAAGGGAAGGGGGAAGATAATTATTGTTTTTTTTAAATCTGCTTTTAAAACAATTCCTGGAGGAACACAATATTTAAAGAGCAATAGCAATAAATAGTGGTAAGCAGGGAGGGAAGAGAGAGGGAGGGAGAAAGAGAGAGAGAGAGAGAAAGAGAGAGAGAGAAAGAGAGAGAGAGAGAAAGAAAGAGAGAGAGAGAGAAAGAGAGAGAGAGAAAGAGAGAGAGAGAAAGAGAGAGAGAGAGAAAGAGAGAGAGAGAGAGAGAGAGAGAGAGAGAGAGAGAGAGAGAGAGAGAGAGAGAGAGAGAGAGAGAGAGAGAGAGAGAGAGAGAGAGAGAGAGAGAGAGAGAGAGAGAGAGAGAGATTGTCACACTGTAATTTTAAAAGCCAAGGAACAATCTGCTATAAGAATTTTTTTTAAAATAAAAAACCACAATGTTGTTGTGATGGAATTTGCCTGCTTCTAGAAGATGAGAAAAGATCGAGGACAAAAGGAGAAGCGAAACGTCTTCAAGGAAAAACAAAGAAAGCCCAGTTGCCTCTTGAAAAAGCAGCTGTTGGATTCCTTGGGCCATCTTCTGTTAAACAGGGTTGCTTTGAGGTAAGATGGGTGGCTAACAAATGTAAGAATAGAATAGAATAGAATAGAATGGAATGGAATGGAATGGGACGGGACGGGACGGGACGGGACGGGACGGGACGGGACGGAACAGAACAGAACAGAATAGAATAGAATAGAAAATAGAATAGGATGGGATGGGACGGGACGGGACGGGACGGGACAGAACAGAACAGAACAGAACAGAACAGAATAGAATAGAATAGAAAATAGAATAGGATGGGACGGGATGGGACGGGACGGGACGGGACGGGACGGAACGGAACGGAACAGAACAGAACAGAACAGAACAGAACAGAATAGAATAGAAGCTGGAAGGGACTTTGGAGATGTTATAGTCCAACCCCCTGCTCAGGCAGGAAATCCTACTCCACTCCATCTGTTCTGTTCTGTTCTGTTCTGTTCTGTATTATTCTATTCTATTCTATTCTATTCTATTCTATTCTATTCTATTCTATTCTATTCTATTCTATTCTATTTTCTATTATATTCTATTCTATTCTATTTTCTATTATATTCTATTTTTTCTCTCTTCTCTTCTCTTCTCTTCTCTTCTCTTCTCTTCTCTTCTCTTCTCTTCTCTTCTCTTCTCTTCTCTTCTCTTCTCTTCTCTTCTCTTCTCTTCTCTTCTCTTCTCTTCTCTTCTCTTCTCCCTCTCCCTCTCCCTCTACTCTATTCATTGAATTTATGTGTCCCGCATCTCGTAATCTCTGGGCAGCTAAGCAATCTGTCCTCGACTCGAATGTCCTGATAGTTCTGGATTACAGTGGCTCCACGCTCCACTGCTGGCTCTCCCTCCTCTGGGGGCAGCAGGCTTTGCCCTGCGCTGAGCAGCTGCTGCCTATGTGACGTTCCAGCCGCTGCTCCGGTTTCTGCAAGAGAGCTGCTGACTCAGGGCTTACTCCAGCCCAGAGGCCTCGGGAAAGCAAGCTGGTTGAGAAATCCTTCCAACGGCAGCAGGGAGAAAATTGGGCTGGACGAGGTGCTCCGTTTCCTTCTCCAGCAGTTCCGGACAACTTGAACCCAAGTCGCGTTTGGAGAAGGCGGATGAGCTGGGTTGGCTAACAAGAGGGCCTCCGAAGAGCTCAGAGGTTGCTGGCCTCATGGTTGGAAGCCAGTCAAGGAGAGAAGCCACCTAGTACTAAGGAGAAATTTCTTGGCCGGGAGAACAATTGCAGGTAGTCCTTGACTTACAACTGTTCATCTAGTGATGGTCACAAAGCATAATGTTGTAAGTCGAGGACTCCCTGTATCGGATGGGTAGGGGCTTGGGTAGCTAAATCATTGTTTCTCAACCATGACCACTTGAAGATGGGTGTGGACTTCAACTCCCAGAATTCCCCAGCCTGGCTGGGGAATTCTGGGAGTTGAAGTCCACAGCCATCTTCAAGTGGTCAAGATTGAGAAACTCGTATCTAAAATAGTTTCCAAAACATCTCGACCCAGGATTCCTGATTGGCTAGAGAAGCTTAAAATGGCCAATTAGAAAGAAGGACTAGGGGTGACATGATAGCAGTCTTCCAATATTTGAGGGGCTGCCACAAAGAAGAGGGGGTCAAATTATTCTCCAAAGCAGGGGTCACCAACCTTTTGGACCTCAGGGATCACCAAATTCATAATTTTAAATCCCGTGGACCACTAATATGAATTTTTTAAAAAGATAAATAGTATTTAGTGCAATATAAAAATGCAAATAATTTTTCTGCGGACCACCAAAATTTTCTCGTGGACCACCAGTGGTCCACGGACCACTGGTTGGTGACCGCTGCTCCAAAGCACCTGAATGTAAGACAAGAAACGGATGGAAAATTATCAAGGCAAGAAGCAACCTGGAACTAAGGAGAAATTTCCTGACAGTGAGAACAATTAATCAGTGGAACAACTTCCCTCCAGAAGTTGTGAATGCTCCAACACTGGAAGTTTTTAAGAAGAGATTAGACAGCCATTTGTCCGGCATGGTATAGGATTTCTGCTTGGGCAAGGGGTTGGACTAGAAGACCTCTAAGGTTCCTTCCAACTCTGTTATTCTGTTATTCTTCCTACACCCCCACTCCTGCCAGTCCAATTATTTCAGGCAAGAAAGCGTTTCTCAGCTGCTGTTTTCTATTAACCAAAAAGCCGCCTGCTGAAAAAGTCCACTGGATCAGAAAATCCTCGTTTTGTCCACAACCACAATAGGACAGAAGTCGGCGGCCGATTTTGCAAGTGGCAAGTGGCTACGTGGCAAGCAGGAAAGCCACTGGATTCCTGGCTGTGTGATCTTTCCTTCTTGGTTAATTGTAAACTGCAATAGAGCCATCTCACCTAAGCCTTCTGCAGGTCTAACCAAGGTTTGGGTGGTTTTCTGCAGAGGCTCAAATAAGTTTTCTGCACTTTTAATTTTTTTTTTGTGCTGGTTCTTCTTTTTCCATTAGATTCAATTAGTTCCATCTGATTTTTTAGGTTCTTTTTTTGTGTGTGGTTCTTTCTGTAATTCTAATTCTAGTCTTTTGTGTTCTTCTTCTAGTTCTTTTTATATTGTTTCCTTTTCTTGTTTTTTCTTCCTATATAAGTTATGGCTAGTCCCCGGAAATCAGTGGTGGGTTGCTGCTGGTTCGAACCGGTTCTTTAGAACCGGTAGCGGAAATGTACCGCCGCTTGCCGAACCGGCAGCGATGACTGGCGGTCCACGCTCCCGAACTGTTCCTCCGGTCGCCGCAGCTTGCAAAAAAACCCTCTGTGCATGTGCAAAGGCTTCTGTGCATGCGCAGAGGGTCATTTCCGGGTGTGTTGCATGATGTGACGGGGCCCTCACACGAGCGAAGCGAGCGTGCATGTGCAAAACGCGCACTTCCGTTGTGATGCGAACCGGTAGTGGAATCCACCCCTGCCGGAAATACACCTTGGCTGTATCCGATACATTTTGCAATGACGTCTCTTCTTTTCTATTCTCTTTCAAAAAGAAATCCATTTCTTTTCCCATTGTTTGTATACATTCTTTGTCCTTTCATATGGATTGATTCAACATCCATCTCAGTTTTTTTCTTTTGTCCTTTCCACTTAACTTTTACTGGATTGTGATATATTTCCCCTATATTTGCTTCTATCAAGTAAGTTTTCTGGTGGCCCCAAGGAGATTAACCTGTTGGAGCCAAAACTTTTTGCCTTTATTTTAGAACCAAAAAGTTGCCCTCCAATATTAAATCCCCGGTGATGTCTTAAAGAGGGATAGCTGTGTTTCTACTGAGACAGAAATTACTGTAATTGTCTCTCTCGCTCTCCCTCTTCATGCTTTATCCTGTTTTGATTACTGTCATGGATAGCTGAATACTAATTTGATTTTAATAATGACCTGCAGGGTTTCTTTAAAGGGCAGAAGAGATTTAACAACATAAAATTAAACTAATGTCAGGCTGAAAGTTATTGTCTAGCATAATCAATTTTACTCGAGTGCGTGATGTTTGGAAATTTCGTGCTCGTTCCTGATGTGTTTTCTATTCTGTTTTGGTTTCCTTGGTTGCTCTTGATTCCCCCTTTAATGAGACACGAATCCAAGGAAACAAAAAAGAAGGGAGGTCATCTAGTCCAGCCCGCTCTTCCTTGGTAAGGAAAGATGCATTGCACATAATCTTTAGACTGTCAATCTTGCAAAGCTACCTATGTATAGGTAGTCCTTGACTTGCCAATGTTTCTTTAGCAACCGTGGGGGGGGGGAGTAACGGTCCTCACACTTATGACCACGGCCACATCCCCAAAGTCCCGTGATCAAAATTTGGGCATCATCCAAAATTTGCAACCAAGATGTTTTTAAAACAATTGCAGCATCTCCCAGCCGGCTTCTAACAAAGCAAAGTCAATAGGAAAAGCCGGATTCGCTTAATAACCATGTGATTCACTTAACAACTGCAGCGATTCACAAAACAACCGGGACAAAAAGGTCATAAAATCAGATGCAAGTCACTTACCAAACCACCTTGCCAATGTATTTTCCATATTTTGCATACGTATTTTACCTATATATTTTACATACTTTGCATACCGGTTAGCATACCGGTTTGCATACTGGTTAGGTCCCACAGAGTCGGCCTCCTCCATGTCCCATCAACCGAGCAATGCCGGTTGGTGGGTCCGCAGGGGAGAGCCTTCTCTGTGGCGGCTCCGTCTCTGTGGAACCAACTACTGCCGGAGATCCGGACTATCCCCTCCTTACTGGCCTTTCGTAAAGCCGTTAAAACCTGGCTCTTCCGGCAGGCGTATGAATGATGGGAAATGTTTTTAATTTTTATATGTATTTTTAATTTTTTTCTATTGTTGTTTTCTATTGATTGTTCATCTTTATGTTGTACGCCGCCCTGAGTCCCCCGGGAGTTGAGCGGCCTATAAGACTGAACAAACAAACAAACAAACAAACAAACAAACAAACAAACAAACAAACAAATAACAAACAAACAAATAACAAACAAACAAATAAACAAATAAATAAAGACTATGTTTCCCCAAAAATAAGACCAGTCTTATATTTTTTGAACCCTTGGCCTTATTGCCATGCACTCAAAAGCCCGATTGGTCTTATTATCAGGGGATGTCTTATTTTGGGGGAAACAGGGTACATATTTCACCTATATATTTCACATATTTTGTATATGTATTTTACCTATATATTTTCCCTATTTTGCATACATATTTTCCCTATATATTTTATATATTTTGCATATGTATTTACCTTCCTCTTTGAGGGGAGGTTTGGAAATATGAAATATAAATAAATATGTTTTTAAAAAAGGATGAGGCTTTGATGAGATGGGGGTGGCCATTCTGTCTTTTTTTTTTTTTTACTTCCCTGATGCCTTGATTTCCTTTTTATCGTTGACTTACACTTTAGTTTAGGAAAATCAGATTGTCTCCCAACGAACAAGCAGAGGGCAAAGTGGTTTCTCCCTGATTTCCTGGCACGAATTTGAATGAAAGTGAGCCGATGCACCCTTCTTTGCATAATAATAATAATAATAATAACAATAACAATAATAATAATAATAATAATAATAATAATAATAATAATAATAATAATAATAATAATAATAATAATAATAATAATAATAATAATAATAATAATAATAAAAATAAAAATAAAAAATGCAAAGATATTACTTTAGAGAACGAAAGACACCACACTTTCTCTCAGTTCCCCCTGATCCATGCGCCGAAGCACGTCACTAGGAAGAAACTGAGTTGCAAGGAGCCATGAGAACAAAAAGGGTCTCTTGGTGTGTGTGTGTGTGTGTGTGTGTGTGTGTGTACATTTGTTTGTGTGTGTGTGTGTGTGTGTGTGTGTGTGTGTGTGCACCGTTTACAAAGTTTAGCCTAGGCAAAACGTGGACCGGGAACGTCACGTCTGTGAAAACCCATCTGCACACTATTTGGAAGGCCAGCTTTTGCAATCATCGCTGTGCTCAAGCCGTAGCAACGCCACTGTTCCCGTAGCAACCGAACTATAAAAAGGATGCTAAACGCGGGGATATAAAAAGAAGGAGAAGCATGAGAGACACTGAAACAGAATAAAAGGAGAACAGAGTTGGAAGGGACCTCAGAGGTCTTCTAGCCCAACCCCCTCTGCTCAGGCAGGAGACCCTAACCCGTTTCAGACAAATGGTTGTCCGATCTCTTCTTAAAAACTTCCAGGGTTGGAGCAGCCACAGCTTCTGGAGGCAACTCTGTTTTTGCTTCTTGAGATCAGCCAACACCAACAATGGATAATCAACAAATTACAATCATTCATTTAATGACTTTTTGAATATGCACTCCGCATTGGCGTCAGGAAGGGCATCCAGCCAGTAAATACTCAGCGCCATTCAGTTGCCCAGACTCCACCCCAATGCAAGGGATTATGGGGTCGTTAAAAGAGGATGATTTAATGACTTTTTGAAGTGACAACAGCACCGAATTCCCAGAATTTTCCAGCCAACTGGAAGTTGAAGTCCACAGGTCTTAAAGTTGCCAAGCTTAGACACCTCTGGTTTAAATAGCACTCCTAATCTGCACAATACAAGTAGTCCTGGATTTGCAACAGTTTATTTAGTGACCATTCATAGTTACAACGGCGCTGACGAAAGGGACTTGGGACCGTTTTTCATACTTATGACTATTTCAACATCCCCATGGTCACGTGATCAAAATTCGGACGCATGGCACCCAACTCATGTTGTAGGTAGTGGTATAGGGTTTCCTGCCTAAGCAGGGGGTTGGACTAGAAGACCTCCAAGGTCCCTTCCAACTCTGTTATTCTATTCTATTCATATTTATGACGGTTGCAGTGTCCTCGGGGTCCTGTGATCAACTTTTGCCACCTTGTCACAAGCGAAGTCAACGGGGAGGCCAGATTCACTTAACAACCGTGTTACTAATTGAACAACGGCAGCGATTCGCTGTGGCAAGAAAGGTCGTAAAAAGGGGGACAGAATCGGAGAGTTCCGTCCCATGTTATGACCTCTCTCACCACCAATGTTTCGCTTAGCAACAGAAACTGTGGTCGTACGTTGAGGACTACCTGAATGAAGACTGAGAAGCTTGGGGAAGAGGGATCATGCAATGGACCAATTACCGTATTTTTCGGAGTATAAGACGCACCTTAGTTTTGGGGGAGGAAAATAGGGGGAAACAATCTGCCTACCAGGTATTCATCTGGCTAGCGTCCTTAGTCTGGTCAGCTTCAGCACATTATTTTATCCCCTGGTTAGGACTTTAAAAAACCTTCTTCTGAGAGTAACAATGAAAGAGCCTGCAAGCCGGTAAGAGCTGGGAAGATCGTTAGCACCTGGTTAGGGCTAGAAAAAACCTTTGGAGCAAGTAGAGCAATGAAAAAAAAACTGCAAAGACTTAGGGCTGGAAAAACATTCTTCTGAGAGAGTAACAATGAAAGAGCCTGCAAGGTAAGAGCTGGGAAGATCTGTTAGCACCTAGTTAGGGCTGGAAAAAAAAGCTACATTCGAAGTATAAGACGCACCCAAATTTTCAGCCACTTTTAGGGAGGAAAAAGGTGTGTCTTATACTCAGAAAAATACGGTAGATGTGCTGAACAGAATGGCCAGGTGGAAGCCCAGAAGCCTTTCTACCATCCGTGCACAACTTCTAGGAGGTCTCCAAATTGTGGAAGAGGGCCAGATATTCTGCTACCCCCAACTAAGGGATAAGGAGAATAACCCAGCAATGTGCAACTCTGCAGGGTATGTTAATGGGCTGCTAGAAATCAGAAATATAAAATTAGCTGTTTTGTCTGTTGAATAGCCTGCTCCCAAGCTGCCAGGTGAGATAGAGGTTTTCAAAAAAAAGTCCCTTTGTAATGTGACAAAGAGACCATCCTGAGCTGGAAATTCAGGAGCCTGAAGGCTAAATTGTATGATTCATAGCAATAGATTTATATACCACTTTACAGTGCTTTACAGCTCTCTCTAAGCTGTTTACGGAGTCACCATCTTGTCCCCAACAATCTGAGTCAAACTTGAACCCGTTGGGATCGAACTCCAGACAGTGTGCAGAGTTAGCCTGCAATGCTGTACTCTAACAGGAAGGAAGGAAAGGAAGGAAGGAAGGAAGGAAGGAAGGAAGGAAGGAGGGGAGGGGAGGGAAGGGAAGGGAAGGGAAGGAAGGAAGGAAGGAAGGGTAAAAGGAAGAGCAATAGCACAGACTTATATACCACTTCACAGTGCTTTACAGCTCTCTCTAAGCTGTTTACGGAGTCAGCATCTTGTCCTCAACAATCTGAGTCAAACTTGAACCTTTGGGGATCGAACTCCAGACAATATGCAGAGTTAGCGTGCAATGCTGTACTCTAACAGGAAGGAAGGAAGGAAAGGAAGGAAGGAAGGAAGGAAGGAAGGAAGGAAGGAAGGAAGGAAGGAAGGAAGGAGGGAGGGAGGGGAGGGGAGGGGAGGGAAGGGAAGGAAGGAAAGAAGGAAGGAAGGAAGGAAGGAAGGAAGGGTAAAAGGAAGAGCAATAGCACAGACTTATATACCGCTTTACAGTGCTTTTCAGCCCTCTCTAAGTGGTTTACAGAGTCAGCCTCTTGCCCCCAACAATCTGGGTTCTCATTTTACCGATCTCAGAAGGACGGAAGGCCGAGTCAACCTTGAGCTGCTCAGGATCGAACTTCAGACAGTGGGCAGAGTTTGCATTGTAAACACTGTGCCACCATGACTGAGGGAAATAAGTAGGTTTAGCCTAACAGGTAGAGAAGGCTTGGGGGAGACATGATAGCATCTTCGAATACATATCCACAGGGAAGGGGGGGTCAATATCCTGCATAAGTGGATAGCTGCTTTCCTATCAAACAGGCAACAAGTAGTCAAAATAGGGAACACCCTATCAAATCCTGCACCTGTTAACAGCGGGACCCACACACTTTATACTTTACATAAACAACCTTTGCGATCATATTATAAGCAACAGCGTTCTCTTTGCTGATGATGTAAAACTATTCAACACCACTGACAATGCTGCTACGCTACAAAAAGACCTTGACTATCTGTCAGAATGGTCAAACAATTGGCAACTCCAAATCTCAACCAACAAATGCTCTGTCTTACACATTGGGGAAAAAAAATCAGAACACAAAATTCAAGCTGGGCGGATATGACCTCATAGACGACCCTCACTCTGTCAAGGACCTTGGAGTACTCATCTCAAATGACCTAAGTGCCAGAGCTCACTGTAACAGTATTGCAAAAAAGGCATTAAGAGTTGTTAACCTAATCTTGTGTAGCTTCTTCTCCAGTAATATTGAACTGCAAACTAGGGCATACAAAACTTTTGCTAGACCAATTCTTGAATACAGCTCATCTGTCTGGAACTCGCACTGCATATCGAACATTAATACAATTGAACGAGTCCAGAGATATTTCACGAGAAGAGTCCTCCACTCCTCTGCTCACAGCAGAATACCTTACACCACCAGACTTGGAATTTTGGGCTTAGACAACTTAGAACTTCGCAGTCTTCGATCCAACCTAAGCAAGGTACATAAAATTATCTGCTACAATGTCCTCCCTGTCAATGAATACTTCAGCTTCAACTACAACAATGCACAAGCACATAATAGATACAAACTTATGGTAAACCACGCCAAACTTGATTGCAGAAAATACGACTTCAGTAACAGAGTGGTCAATGCCTGGAATGCACTACCTGACTCTGTGGTTTCTTCCCCAAACCCCCAAAACTTTAACCTTAGATTGTCTATTGTCAACCTCACCCCATTCCTAATAGGTCTTTAAGGGGCATGCATAAGCGCACCAGCGTGCCTACCGTCCCTGTCCTAATGTTCCCTTCTATTTGTATCCATTTCATGTATTCATAATTATGTTTATACTTATATCTGTTATCTAATACATGCCTGACAAAATAAATAAATAAATAAATAAATAAATAAATAAATAAATAAATAAATAAATAAATAAATAAATAAATAAACAAACAAACAAACAAACAAACAAACAAACAAACAAACAAACAAACAAACAAGGACTGGAAAAAAAGAATTACACTAAAGATAGGACGAGAAGCAATGGATGGAAGCGGGTCAGAGGAAGATCCAGGCTGGAGATAAGGAGGCATTTCCTGACAGGGAGAACAATTAATCAATGGGACAGCTTGCCTCCTGGAGTTATAGGTGCTCCATATAACTCGCTGGAGGTTTTTAAGAAAAGATTGCACAACTATTGGTGTAAGGACTCCTGTCTTGGGTAGGGGGTGTTAGACTGGAAGATCTCCAAGGTCCCTTCCAGCCTTAGGATTCTATAATTCTATGAATCCATGTTCTCTGGCGCATGTGGGTTTAACTTAGATCATGTTGGTTTACTGCCATGGGGAGCTGTCCAGCGTTTCGGGAGCTGTCCAGCATTTCAGGAGCCGATGGGAGAAAGAAGTCGCTAGCCTTCCTCATTTCCAGGCAGGAGAAACCAGGACTTCTAGTTTCCAACATAAACATTCCTGTAATTAACATAATAGCCTCATTAAGTGTATCTGGGTGAAACACCAATTAAAAGATCCGGGAGTCTCGTTCTACCAGAGGACAACAATGGGCCTCGAATTAGCATGTCTCCCCTTTCCGATTGAGGGTTTGCTACTTCTTAATAACTGCCTTAAGCTGCCTTCATGACTAACACAGACACACAGACACACACACACACACACAGACACACACACACACACACACACACACACACACACACACACACACACAGTGGCACATTCAGGGCTGGAAATCCAGATGGTGTGTCTCCTGAAGTTAAAGCGGCAACCGACTCTTTGGGGAAGAAGTGTGGGTCTGCCAGGGGTTTTTTGGACAGGGATAGGGGACAAAGAAGAGGGAGGCTAAGCAGGAACATGGCCCAACAGGTGGGGTCAAGGCAGACCTGTTTTAAGGGCCCCAGCCGGATCCTATTGGCTGCTTCCTGTGACTCCCTGATTGGTGGAGGTGAAGCTGCAGGGTACCACCCCAAAGCCAGCAAAAGATGGCTGTGGCATATCCCCAAAAAAAGGCCCACTGTTCCCCTTTTTGGCCCAGTTGGGCAGTTCTTTCCCAGCTCAGAGACAACGGCACTGAAAAGAAACGAGTTATGTCCGGTCCTCACACTTACAACCGTGCTTCGGAGAAACAAAGCCGCATTCACTGAACCACCCTGGGATTCCCTTAACAACTGCAGTGACTCGCTTAAGAACGGGTGGCAAAAGAGGTTATAAAATTGGACAGGTCTTGCTCAACCATCTTGGTTAGCGACAGAAATTACGGGGCCTCAGTATCGTCGTAAGTCGAGGACAACTTTTGTATTGCTCAAGACCCCGAAACGAATCTCTTCATTGCTTTTTCACTTCAAACAGGGCTGATAGGATTCCCTCACCCCACCCCTAATAACCTGGCCCCAGAGGCAGCTAGGGGATTTTTGCCTTCCTCCCCTCCCCCACAAGTTTTTGGACAGCCAAGGACCCGCCTCCTGATTGGCTCAGCGTTGGCCTCACCTCTGCAGGCTTCTGATGACAACCTCCCAGCCTTTTCAAGCGGAATCCCTCAGGGAAGTCCACAAAGGGGACAAGGGAGGGTTGTGATTGGCAGATCAAGGCTGCCAGCTTGATGCTATTTGGCCCTCCCTCCCCGCCTCCTGCAGCTGGCCCTGTCTCGTAACCAGGCAAAGCCCTGCTAAGAACCTGTTTCTACAAAAAGTCCACCTTAAAAACACACAGAGGCAGTTCACTGTTTAAGACTCAAAGAAGAACATGATTTTGCAGACAAAGAAATACCTAATTCATTCGTTTTTTCCCTTCCAATTTGCTCCTCCGGCCTTTTGTTGTTGGTGGTGGTGTTGTTGTGTCTCTAAACACAGCAAGGCAGAAGCTCCAACCAGCTTTGGTAAATACAGGGGAAGAAGCTTGTTGGATGAGAAGCGAAACGTCTTCAAAGAAAAACCAGGAAGTCCAGTTGCCTCCTGAAAAAGCACCTTTGGGACAACCATGACCTGGATGACGGAGAATCTCCATAGAGAAGAAAGCAACTAGTAAATGTTCGGCATGGTGGAGACTCCATGTTCAAGAGCAGTACACCTCTACCTAACAGAGACACACAGTAATATTTTGATATTACAAACAGCAGGACTGAAGACCAGGATTCCATATACATTCAGTCACTGTGTTACAGTTACATTTATTTATTTGTTTTTAAAAAAATTCAATCTTTTCTAGGCAGTGGCTGCATTTAATACTCCTTCCTCCTCCTATTTTCCTGACCAGAACAACAATCCTGTGAGGTGGGTTGAGCTGAGAGAGACCGGCTGGCCCAAAGTCACCCAGTCAGCTTTATGCCTCAGGTGGGACTAGAACTCACCGTATCGTGGTGATTGGCCGAGTTGGTGCAGCAGTTAGAGGCAGTACTGCAGGCCACTTTAGCTGATTGTGATCCGCAGGTCAGCGGTTCAAATCTCACCGGCTCAAGGTTGACTCAGCCTTCCATCCTTCCGAGGTAGGTAAAATGAGGACCCAGATTGTTGGGGGCAATATAAATATACATTGCTTACTGGTGTAAACCGCTTAGAGAGTGCTTGCACTGTGAGGCGGTATATAAATCTCACAAATAAATAATAATAATAAAAAAATAAAGTCACCCAGCCAGCTTTTTATGCATAAGGTGGGACTAGAATTCAGCATCTCCTGGTAATTGGCAAAAAGTCATCCAAATGGCTTTCATGCCTAAGACAGAACTAGAACTCACAGACTCCTGGTTTCCAGCCCAACACTTTCCCCACTCCACAAAGTTGACTGTCTCTTTATTTCTGTTCTAGGAAAATATTCTTCTTTTGGAAAAGAATGCATAGAGGTCCCTCCAAGTGGGGGAAGAGACCAGGGGTAATAAGTCAAACCACTTCCTCTTGATGTTTAGATATCCTTGCAGACAGGGGCGGGTTCCTAATTTTTTTACTACCACTCTGTGGGCGTGGCTTATTTTGTGGGTGTGGCTTGCCAGCCATGTGATCGGGTGGGCATGGCTTGCCAGTCATATATTACTTATTTCAGAGAGATGTTACTACTATTTTTGCTATTTTATACCTTACATGAAAAGCTTTGCATACAAAGTGCGTGTTACACCATGGCAACACAGCAACCTTTATATGCAGAAAATGCTATAGTTAAAAGACAAGCAAGTCTCATACAGCATTTTTGGTTTCAGTCATGGATTCCTTAGACGAAAATATTGAGGACTGTTAAAAGAGCAGTATCTTTTAACAGTCCTCAATGTTTTCGTCTAAAGAATAACAATATAAAACTGTTTAAAATTAACAATATAAAAGGTTAAGCTTTCGGAAAATGCCCACTTTGGGAAGCTTTAGGCAAAGGAAAAGGAAAAGTGTTAAATGCAAGTTTCTTATTATTTTCAAGCGAAGGGACGGGGAAAGACTTAATTGTCAGGTTTCTGGGCATGCGCAGAATAAATTTAAAAAAAAAATTAAAAAAAAATTTTTTAAATGGCGGCGCCCAGGCACCAGTAACCGACCACACCGGTACTGTGATGTCACCAGCGGGCCGCTACCGGTGCTATAGAGTGGACCGCACTGGTAGGAACCCACCACTGCTTGCAGATGGATGTGCCAAAAATCAATACTAACATTTATTCTGGCCTTCCGGAAGAAAAAGTCTTTAGATTATGAACATTCCACCCCCCACCTTTTTATGGAAGTACATGGGGATTAGCACACGTCTGAATTACCGCAAAAATGGGAAGGCAAGGGAGAAAAGTAGTGAAAATTAAAAAGGTCTTTTCTCATTAATTCACAGATCGGCTTCCAAAATGGATTGCAAGTCAATAAAGCCTCATTAGAGAGGGGTGGAATTTAATACCCTCTTGAGAGCCGCGTGTTCTGTGCGGGAGAAATGGACATTATTCCTAAGACAAAGCACAGGGGAGACTGGTCTCGCATGTGTTCCCGAGGGGGTAGCAGCATCCCCTGCAAAGGGACAGTGGTGGGCTCCCATTGAACAATCCCAAGTCACGTCATCTCTACCGTTAGAAACAGTTGCTAGGGAACTCCTTTAGGCCCGCCCACTTTACACAGCCTGTGCTCTTGCACACATGTCTGTCTATAATCGGTCAGCAATAGATGCATTACTCCTTTTAGGACAGTGTTTTTCCAACTTGGCAACTCGGAGAGGTGTGGACTTCAACTCCCAGAATTCCCTATGTGCCAATGAACTTAATATATGCGGTCTTTAATTCCCATGCCTTAGGCATGAAAGATGACTGGGTGACTTTTGACCAATCACCAGGAGATGGTGAGTTCTAGTCCTGCCTCAGCCATGAAAGCCGGCTGGGTAACTTTGGGCCAATCAGCAGGAGACAGTGAGTTCTAGTCCCACCTTAGGTATGAAAGCCAACTGGGTGACTTTTGACTAATCATCAGGAGACAGTGAGTTCTAGTCCTGCCTCAGCCATGAAAGCCAGCTTGGTGACTTTGGGTCAATCCAAAACCTCCAGTGATGGAGCACTTACAACTTCTGGAAGCAAACCATTCCATTGGTTAATTGTCCTTATTGTCAGGAAATTTCTCCTTAATTCTAGGACTCTTCTCTCCTTGATTAGTTTCCATCCATTGTTTCTTGTCCGGCCTTCTGGTGCTTTGGAAAACAGGTGGACCCCCTCTTCTTTGTGGCAGCCCCTCAGATATTGGAACTCTGCTATCATGTCGCTCCTAGTCCTTCTTTTCTCTAGACTGGCCATACCCAATTCCTGCAACGTTTCTTCAAATGCATTAAAAGAGATGCTTATCCAGAATTGCAGCTGCAGTAAGGTCAGCATTCCAGTTTATATGAACAGATTTTAAACCAGAAGGTTTTCTTAGCCAAACTTAACCCATAGCCTTGTAGTGATCACCATGACAAAATTACAGCTTTAATCTGGACTCCTGCCAACATTGCCTCTAAATTCTTTAGAGACTAGGAGGGCAAATTACAGTAGTAAAGCTGGCTGAGGAATTCTGGGAGTTGAAGTCCACAAGACTTGCCAAGGTTGGAGACCCCTGCTATAAACGGTTTTAGGAATGAAAAACGAACAAGCAGACAGACCAGAAAATCTACATTCAGAAAAGGAGACATTATTTCTGTTTCTTGGAGTTTCTCATTTTTATGAAATCTGTCCAAATACCCACAATTCAGGTTGTTGGTTTTTTTAAAGGGTTTGCATTAATATTTTAATGCACTCGGGTACAGGTTACTTCAAACATATGCGTTTTTATTTCCAATTTTGTTAGGCCGTGCAAGTTTTTTTTCCCCTTTCCTTTTCCTGAAACTTCTAGAGATCGCATTTCCATAAATGCATGCATATTTAGACAGGCTTTTCCTTATTAGACCCAGCGCCGTTATATTTTAAAATGAAACACCGATATTCAAAGAACGATGGATTTTGAATACGTAGGATTGGAAAATGCAAAACGGCATAAGTCTGCATTCCAGTGAGGATTGGGGGACTCTATTTCCCCCCCTTTCCCTCAGCCCCATATAAATTCGGTAGCATCTCCAGGGCTGCGTTTAATCTCGGCTGCAGGAGATAAAATCTGACATTTGCCGTTTGCCAGAATGACTTTCGTCTCTTCCCTTTCAGCGGTGGAATAAGGTGGCAAATTAGATCAGAGCCAGCCCAGGGACGAATATCTACCAATTCTTTCTGGGTGTTGCCCAGTTCACTGTGGGAAGGTAGTTCTATGGTTTGTAGAAAGAGAGGAGCCGCAGGAGATCACAAAAGGGAGAATTTTGCCAGCCACAGGAGGGGAGACGAAGAAAGCACGGGGAAAGTAATGTATGGGAAGGGGTTACAATTCTACAGAGGAATTATTGAGTCTGTCATCTGTACCTCCATAACTGTCTGGTTCGGTTCTGCAACCCAACAAGACAGACACAGACTTTAGAGGATAATTAGAACTGCAGAAAAAACAATCACTGCCAACCTGCCTTCCGCTGAGGACCTGTATACTGCACGAGTCAAAAAGAGGGATGCGAAAATATTTACTGACCCCTCGCATCCTGGACATAAATTGTTTCAATTCCTACCCTCAAAACGACGCTATAGAGCACTGCACACCAAGACAACTAGACACAAGAACAGTTTTTCCCCGAACGCCATCACTCTGCTAAACAAATAATTCCCTCACCACTGTCAAACTATTCACTAGGCTGCATTACTATTACTGTTAGTCTTCTCATCGTTCCTATCACCCATCTGCTCCCACTTATGACTGTATAACTGTAACTTGTTGCTTGTATCCTTATGATTTATATTAATATTGATTGTTTCCTGATTGCTTATTTGTACCCTATGACAATCATTAAATGTTGTACCTCATGATTCTTGACAAATGTATCTATTTTTTATGTACACTGAGAGCCTATGCACCAAAGACAAATTCCTTGTGTGTCCAATCACACTTGGCCAATAAAGTATTCTATTCTATTCTATTCTATTCTATTCTATTCTATTCTATTCTATTCTATTCTATTCTATTCTATTCTATTCTATTCTATTCTATTCTATTCTATTCTATTCTATTACAAATACTGTATGACAGCAAGGTAAGGGGAGGGGGAGTAAGTGTCTTTTTTGATGGCAGAGAAAGGTGTGGAATAGATCTCTTCCACATTTTGATGCTCGCACATATCCATCTGTTCCCCCCCCCCCCCCCCGTAGCAGATTGGGACTTGTTACTAGGATATCTGCCTCTCGGAGTAGAAGGTAGTAGTTGGTGCAAATTTACTCACGCAGGGTATGGTTCGGTTTCCACCTTTGGGGTGAGGTGCAGAAAGCCCTTGAGTGGAGGACTGGATTTAAGAAGTGCGTTTGAATGAGATTATGGATGGATGGATGGATGGATGGATGATAGATAGATAGATAGATAGATAGATAGATAGATAGATAGATAGATAGATAGATAGATAGATAGATGATAGATAGATAGATAGATAGATAGATAGATAGATAGATAGATAGATAGATAGATAGATAGATAGATAGATAGATAGATAGATAGATAGATATAGAGCCATGGTGGTGCAGTGGTTAGAATGCAGCATTGCAGGCTAACTCTGCCCACTGCCAGGAGTTCGATCCTGACGGGTTCAAGGTTGACTCAGCCTTCCATCCTTCCGAGGTGGGTAACATGAGGACCCAGATTGTTGGGGGCAAGAGGCTGACTCTGTAAACCACTTAGAGAGGGCTGGAAAGCCCTGTGAAGTGGTATATAAGTCCAAGGGCTATTGCTAGTGCTATTTTTCACACTTATGACCGTTGGCAGCATCTGCATGGTCACCCGATCAAGATTTATACACTTGGCAACTGACTCCTATTTTTGACGGTCAGAGTCTCCCGGGGTCACGTGATCCCCTTTTGTGACCTTCTGACAAACAAAGTCAATGGGGAAGCCAGATTCACTTAAGAACCACGTTACTAACTGAACCTTTGCAGTGATTCACTGAACAACTGTGGCAAGAAAGATTGTAAAGTGGCCCAAATTCATTTAACAATGGAAATTTTGGGCTCAATTATGGGTCACAAGTGGAGGGCTACCTGTAACCAGGTTCGCTATGAGCTCACAATAGCGGAAGTCCCGAGACTGACATGCAGGTGGTCCTGGGCTTACGACCACAATTGGGAGCAGAATGTCCATCGCCAAGCAAGACCAGTTGTTACGTGAGTCACGCCCAGCATTACGACCCATTTTTTCCTACGGTTGTTAAGCAAATCACCACAGTTGTTAAGTGAACCAGGTGGGTCATTAAATGAAGCTGGCTTCCCCGATTGACTTCGCTCATCCGAAACCGCCTGGGAAGGTCTCAAATGGCGATCCATCGACAGAAATGCTTGCCGGTTGCCAAGCGCCCACATTTTGCCCATGTGACCATGGGGAATGTTGTGACCGTCGTAAGTCTGAGGACCGGTTGCAAGTCACTTTTTCAGTGCTGTTGTAACTTTGAATAGTTGCTAAAAGAATTGCTGTAAGTCGAGGACTCCCCGTGGTTCATATCCATCTATAGAAGGCACCGTCTGCGTCTGAATTTGGAGTAGCTTTGGCCATACACCTGTGCAATAATAGTGCCAATCTCAGAACATAAAGGTAAAGCTTCCCCTCGCACATATTTGCTAGCCGTTCCCGACTCTAGGGGGCGGTGCTCATCTCCGTTTCAAAGCCGAAGAGCCAGCGCTGTCCGAAGACGTCTCCGTGGTCATGTGGCCGGCATGACTAAACGCCAAAGGTGCACGGAACGCTGCTACCTTCCCACCAAAGGTGGTCCCCATTTTTCTACTTGCATTTTTTAGGTGCTTTCGAACTGCTAGGACAAGTAACGGGCGCTCACTCCGTTACGCATCACTAGGGATTCGAACCGCTGAACTGCCGACCTTTCTGATCGGCAAATTCAGCGTCTTAGCCACTGAGCCACCGCGTCCCTTTCTCAGAACATAGACCTAGCTTTTCATCTGTGTGAGCAGCAGACAGGTTCCTCCGGCCTAAAGCGTCAATGCTATGGAGTAAACAAGAGGCTACACCTGTTCCTCCTCCCTAATGCTTCTTCGGCACTAACGGCAAATTACGAGGCAGCAATACAACACACCAGCGCTTTTCCTTGAGCCCAGCCAAGGTAGCAACGTGAGAACATCTGGCTTCCTTGTCTATGGCAGGGGTCTCCAATCTTGACAACGTTAAGCCTGGAGGACTTCGATTCCCAGAATTCCCCAGCCGGCAAAACTTTAAGCCTGGCGGACTTCAAGCAAAGCTGGCTGGGGAATTCTGGGAGTTGAAGTCCGCCAGGCTTAAAGTTGCCAAGGTTGGAGACCCCTGGTCTATGGAGATTCTCAGTCCTTCAGGTTGTCCCAACGGTGCTTTTTTTTCAAGAGGCAACTGGACTTTCTGGTTTTTCTTGGAAGACTTTTCGCTTCTCATGGTTTGCATGCAGCTGTAATCTACCCAGGATGGGGAAGAAAGGAAGATAAAAAGGGTAAACCTCTCCCTGGGTAATGCAATATTAACCGGTCATTAAAAGATTAAAAGATTTGAAGGGCTGACACAAAGCACCAGAAGGCAGGAGAAGAAGCAACAACGGATGGAAATGAATCAGGGAGAGAAGCAACCTAGAGCCAAGGAGGAATTTCCTGACATTTAGAACAATTAATCAGTGGAACGACTTGCCACCAGACGTTGTGGGTGCTCCAACTCTGGAGTTTTTTAAAGAAGAGACTGGAGAACCACTTGAAATGGCATAGGGTCTCCTGCTTGAGCAGGGGGTTGGACTAGAAGACCTCCAAGGTCCCTTCCAACTCTATTATTCTGTTATAAAACCAGTCGGGCACTTTGGCTTCGCTGCCAAATGTTGTGCATGAAATGGGCCTTAGCGCGTAATCTCTTTCCTGTCTTCCCTAAGAAAGCCTCAAGGCATTTACAGGTAATCCTCCATTTACAATGGTCGGTTTAGCGACCATTCCACATTACGGCGCTGTAAAAAAAAAAGGCTTAGGATCGTTTGTCACACTTAAGACCGTTGCAGCCACGTGATCAAAATCCAGACGCTCGGCAACTGGTTCGTATTTGTAACGGCCGCAGCGTGCCGGGGTCAGGTGATCCCCTTTTTGTGACCTTCCGACAAGCCAAGTCAAGGGGGAAGCCGGATTCACTTAACAACCGGTGGGACGAACTGATCAACTGCATGGATGCACTTCACAACCCTGGCAAGGAAAGGCTGTTAAAAAAGGGAGGGGGGCTCGCCTGTGATCGTAGGTCGAGGACAACCTGGATTCCATACATCTGGAGAACACCGGGTGGAAAACAGAGGATCTAAATTTGATAAAGGAAGAAAATAATCCCTCCCAAACACACACACACACACACACACACACACACACACACACACACCCTCCTGTGGACAGATGAGAGCACTGAACCCTACAGAGGGCCAATTTAGACATTTGAAGAGACTTTAAAACCAGAAAACATCCTTTTTCTCCAACACCTACCTACCTTCCTTCCTTCCTTCCTGCCTGCCTGCCTGCCTTCTGTCTCTTGCATTCTTTTCCTTCCTTCCTTCCTTCCTGCCTGCCTGCCTGCCTGCCTGCCTGCCTGCCTGCCTGCCTGCCTGCCTTCTGTCTCTTGCATTCTTTTCCTTCCTGCCTGCCTGCCTGCCTGCCTGCCTTCTGTCTCTTGCATTCTTTTCTTTCCTTCCTTCCTTCCTTCCTTCCTTCCTTCCTTCCTTCCTTCCTTCCTTCCTTCCTTCCCTGCCTGCCTTCTGTCTCTTGCATTCTTTTCCTTCCTTCCTTCCTGCCTGCCTTCCTGCCTTCCTGCCTTCCTGCTTTCTGTCTCTTGCATTCTTTTCCTTCCTTCCTTCCTTCCTTCCTTCCTTCCTTCCTTCCTTCCTTCCTTCCTTCCTTCCTTCCTTCCCTGCCTGCCTGCCTGCCTTCTGTCTCTTGCATTCTTTTCCTTCCTTCCATCCTTCCTTCCTTCCTTCCTTCCTTCCTTCCTTCCTTCCTTCCTTCCCTGCCTGCCTGCCTGCCTTCTGTCTCTTGCATTCTTTTCCTTCCTTCCTTCCTGCCTGCCTTCCTGCCTTCCTGCCTTCCTGCCTTCTGTCTCTTGCATTCTTTTCCTTCCTTCCTTCCTTCCTGCCTTCCTGCCTTCCTGCCTTCCTGCTTTCTGTCTCTTGCATTCTTTTCCTTCCTTCCTTCCTTCCTTCCTTCCTTCCTTCCTTCCTTCCTTCCTTCCTTCCTTCCTTCCTTCCTTCCTTCCTTCCTTGATGCAGCTGAGATGTGTAATGGTTTGAAGGGATTTCTGCAATTTCACACTTGTCCTTTTTCCAGCGAAGGGGCTCACACAGGGCCATTGCTTGTTCAAGTACCCCAACCACTGAGGCCGTAGGACCCACCATCACCGCCACACCAGCAAAACGCTTCCTTCATATTGAATATTTCCTGGGGACTCTGTGCCCGTCGTTTAAAGCTCATTCCAAGTGTTTTATTCTGTGCTTTGGGAACCCAACAGCCAGGGTATCCTGCCAAGCCTGGATTCTGGGCACCCAGATGCTAAAAGATGGGCAATTGAGGGTTTTTTTAAAAAAACCAAATCACATCCACTGGTTGTTTAAAACTCCAGGAATCTGGATGGAAGATACTCGAGACAAAAATACATGTCGCTTTAAAGGCATTTAACGTACAGGGTGTGTTGCGATTCCTAAACCTCTGGAATGTTACGGATTGGCACCGTCCCTCCAACGTTTCAGCACCTCCCGTGCCATCAAGCTCTCCCAAGAGATCCATATTTGCAACTTTTTTTGGTGGGGGTGGGATTCGAACCCTGTGGCAATTCCCAGACGCAGCTATTTCCCTGGATCGACGTATACAGCCCCTAAAGATATGCTTGCTGGACGCATCACACACACCCCATAAGATCGCTCGTTCCTTTGCGCCCCCCTCCCCCCGCCCATTCCATTGGCCCGGTGAATCACAAAAACATTTTGAGACGGGTGAGACGGGCGGGTGGGTAGGGCTGGACACGTATCCCACACACACCCCGCCCCGCCCGTACCGAGGGAAGAGGTGGAAAACGATCTTCTCCGCCAGCACCTCGGAAGTTGTGTCTATAGCAACTGTCATAGCCCGACGCCTGGGAGACACCCAGGGAGACAGAGAAGATGGTGAAGGGGGAAAAAAACAGGATATAAGGAAGAAGGTTGGGGCGGTTTGCTCCTTTTAGTTGGTTCCTTTCCGGGGGGGGGGAAGACACCCCTCTGTTTCCTTTCCTCCTCTTTGTAAAACCCAGCTGGATCTCGGTCCTAACTGGCCAACAATTCCTCGAGGGTATTAAAGCCGTCTCCCTCCCTCCCTCCCTCCCTCCGCCCCCACCCCCGCTGGTAGCTAGGGTGGGGATCCCCCAGCAGGAGGAGACGGAGGGAGCCCCGGGGTGCCCCAGCCCAGCCCAGCCCAGCCCGGAGAGGTGGGGTCGGATGAAGCAGAACCCGAACAGAGCTTGGGAGGGTTAGGCTGGGCAGCAGGCGAAGGGCTGGGGTGGACTGGAGCCTAGGAGCCGGGGCACGGCCGGGAACGTTCAGCCCCGGGAAAGCGGGATCGAGCCCCGCAAACAGCTGCGACCGCCACTTACCTTCCAAGCCCCTTCCTCCTCCGCGATGGCTGAGCCGAGCCGGTCACTTCCTGGCCATGCGGGCTCACGGGGTGGGTGGCTTCGGTGGGGCGGCCGGCAAGGCGGGAGGGGGACCCCAAGACAGGAGCCCCGGGAGAGCGGCCGCTGGCAGAGAAGCGGCCCCAGCCAGCCAGCCAGCCCGCCCGCCCGCGTGCCTCGCTCGCAGCCGAGAGAGCCCGCCTCTGGGGGAGGCGGCGAGGGCTGGAGGGAGGGAGGGGCTGGCGGGCGGGAGAGGAGGAGGAGGAGGAGAGAGGAGGAGGAGGAAGGAAGAGGAGGAAGGGAGGAGGAAGGAAGAGGAGGGGAGGAGGAAGAGGAAGAGGAAGGAAGAGGAAGATGAGGAGGGAGGAAGGGGAGGAGGGAGGAAGAGGAGGAGGGAGGAAGAGGAGGGAGGAAGAGGAAGGAAGAGGAGGAGGGAGGAAGAGGAGGAGGGAGGAGGAAGAGGGCTGGGCATTGGGGAAGGGGACCCCGGGAGGGTCGGTGGAGGGAGGCAACGCCCCCCATTGACAACATTGAAGCGGGAACAAGAAGGCGCCCAGCAAAAGGTGGGGGAACTACAAGCCCCATCATCTCCAGTAGCGGGTGGCTGAATCTATCAGGGGTCCTCGACATAAAGGGTCAACTCTGCCAATTCTCCCCATTTGGCCTTCCCAGACTCGCTTTCTCGCCCAGAGGCAGGAGCCATTTCAGCACCAGGGAGCGGCGGACAGCTCCCCGACTCGCGCCTTGAATTTGATTTCCTGCCTTCAAATTGGCCGGCTTTATATTTCTAGCTTAATCCTTTGCATGTTCATTCAGGAGAAAAGCCAGCCCCAAAGGCTGGAAGGTTTGCCTTTTGGCCCAACCGGCTGCAGGACTCGATCTCAAATCCTAGCTGGCAGTCCCGGGGGCACTCCTTTCCCAGTAGAAATTACTTATTCCGATTTTTTATCTTGACTTTTATTACTTTATAGGTAACTCGAGGCAGCGGACATTCCTAATACAGGTAATCCTTGACTTAATTGAGCCCAAGATTTCCGTTGTTAAGTGAGACATCTGTTAAGCGAGTTTTGCCCCGTTTTACAACCATTTCTCGCCACCATTGTGAAGTGAATCAGTACAGCTGCCAAATTAGCAATGAGGCTGTTAAGAGAATCTGGCTTCTTCCCGATTGATTTGGCTTGTGAGGTCGTAAAATGTGATCACATGAGTCCAGAACGCTACAACTGTCATAAATAAGGGACCAAGCTCCTGGACTTTGATTACATGACCATGGCGATGCCGCCAACAGTCGTAAGTGTGAAAAAAAGGGCCATCAGTTGCCTTTTTCGGTGCCCTTGTAACTTCAAACGGTCACTAAACGGACTGTTGTAAGTCAAGGACTACCTGGACCCCTTCCTCCTCCCATTTCCCCCACAACAACAGCCCTGTGAGATGGGTTAAGGAAAAAGGGATCTCCCTTTCCAGATCTTGATAGGTTTCTTATAGATAGGTTTGAAATCCCAGAGTTCCTAATTATGGTCCACAATGGCTGGAAATTCTGGGGAGTGGTCCCACACATTCGGAGGCCCACCACACAGAGAAGGTTGGGCAAAGGTCTGGACAAGGGAGAAACTGTGAATCTCAGGAGGTAAAGACCCCAACCCAGGTCATTTCCAATTGATGACTCTGATCGAGCCCAGAATGACCACTGTATGCCATGGGCGTCACTAAGTGGGTCACATGTCCACGCCCAATGTTAGGACTTTTGCAGGGGTTACGCCAATGTGGGGTTTGTTAAACAAATCCATTACACATGGAAACTGGGGGATGGGGGAGGGGAGTCAAAAATTGCGGTCACGGGGCTGTAGGACAGCTGTCAATCAAGTTGGTTGCCAGGCGCCCAAAATGCAATCTGGCTGTGTACATGTGTGCAGGCGTTAGAATTTCAAAATCGGGTCGTATCTTTTTTGGGGGTGGGAGGCTCGTCGTAACTTCGAACAGTTGTTAAGCGAGGACTACTTGTGTACGGCGGCTTTCCCGGCTTCTGATTGAATGCCTTAAACGGAAGGGGAATCCATCGCCTCTTGAGGCAAGCAGTTCCATCCCTCCATAGTTCAAAGGCTTCTCTCCGTTTATTTATCTAGTCC
This sequence comes from Diadophis punctatus similis, assembly GCA_023053685.1. Lineage (NCBI taxonomy): Eukaryota > Metazoa > Chordata > Lepidosauria > Squamata > Dipsadidae > Diadophis > Diadophis punctatus. The sequence continues at coordinate 3,176,631 of JALIGW010000022.1, forward strand.
CGTCCATCTGCAATATTTCCGTTCTTGGCTTTCCGGCTGCTTTCGAAAGCAACGGTGAATTCTCCTCCATTTTCTGCACAACAGCTGTTCAGCGCCGGCAGACGATCCTCACAGATCCCTTAATCTCCTCACTAAGATCAACAAAAGCCTGGGCTCTTTCGAGGGTTCCTAAGATCGATCTAGATTTTTCTAGACACCTTGAGGGTCGAGGCCTCCGTTCCTGCCAAGGCTGGGAACCCCAGTCCTTGCTTTCTGCAGCTTCAAGAAGCTCGTCGGAATAGAGATTTAGCAGAATCCGGTTGGAGCCCTCCTCAAAATTGGATTCCTGGATGTCAACAGCCCGAGGCACGAGCACACACACCTCCGTCCCCAGGAGGCAGGCTGTTGTGTGACTTATGCAACGCAAGGAACTCTGGCTCCACCTCCTTCCCAGCCGTGGGGTGATTTCCCTCGCCTGAACGGCCCACACTTCCTACAGGTGAAGACAAACGCAGCTTGTGTGCCCAGGAGACGCTGTGGGGCTTGACCTGACAAGGGCATGGCTCCGGTCCCTGCCCCCCCTCCTTCCCAACAGGCTAAGATACCACAAACCCCCTTCCTAATTGCAATGCTGCAAGCTTCGTCTCTCCTCTTTCTCCCAAGCCATCTGTTCTCATTTGCCAGCAAAAATCTGGAACAGAGACAGTTTTGTCGCCTTGCTGAGGAATAGGAGGAAGGAGGAGGAGAAGGAAGGAATAGGAGGAAGAGAAGGAGGAAGGAGGAGGAAAGGAGGAGGCGGGGGCAAGGAATGAGGAGGAAGGAAGGAAGGGGAGGAGAAAGAGGAGGAGGGAGGAGGAAGGAAGAGGAGGAAGAGAGGAAGGAGGGATGAGAAAAGGAGGAAGGATGAGGAAAGAAGAGGAAGGAAGAGGAGGAAGGAGGAAGAGGAAGGGGAGGAGAAAGAGGAGGAAAAGGAGGAAGAGAAGGAGGAGGGAAGGAATGAGGAGGAAGGAAGGAAGGAAGGAAGGGGAGGAGAAAGAGGAGGAGGGAGGAAGAGGAGGAGGAAGAGAAGGAGGGATGAGAAAAGGTGGAAGGAGGAGGAGGGAAGAGGAAAGAACAGGAGGGAAGAGGAGGAAGAGGAAGGGGAGGAGGAAGCCAGAATCTGGAGATGTTGGTGTGGGGAAGAGCAGTGGCACCCCACAGCCTCCTCCGTTAGTACCACCACCACCGGAATGTATAAGGCAGAAGGCTCAATGGGCTGCTTTTCTTAGCTTCCGCTCTGCAGGTGGTCTTTGACTGGCAAGCCCATGGGGCTGCCTCTTCCTTTCAAAGGGTCAAAGGTAGAAGGTCCCCCGGCCGTTGCTGCTCTTGGCCGCACGGCTGAAAGAGGAGACTTTCCTTTATTAAAAATTCTGCTGGACAAAAAGCCAGAACAACAGAATAGTAGAGCTGGAAGGGTCCTTGGAGGTCTTCTAGTCCAACCCCCTGCTCAACCTGGAACCCTCTACCGGTTCCAGACTGTCCAATCTCTTCTTAAAAACCTCCCGTGTCAGAGCACCCACAACTTCTGGTGGCAAGCCGTTCCCCTGATTTAATTGTTCTCTTTCGGGAAATTTCTCCCAAGTTCTAGCTTGATTCAAAACATCCAACGCTCCCAAGCATCTGCCAAGCAAGAACTGGGTTCGAGTCCCTGCCAGGGTAGATTGCATACATCTTGTGAGCGGATATGGCGTCCAATGGCTTTCGGCTGGATTCCTTCCTTTTCCATCGGCTTAGGAGGGGACAAAGGAGGGACAGAAAGATCAGGGGTAAGGAAGTGGGGTAAGGCAGAAGGGATGCTATGGGGCGAAGGTCTCAGGCTTCCGACAACAGCCAAAAACGGGACTCAGGGCACTCAAAGGCCTGGAGGGAGGTGCTTCCTTGCCTCTTATTACCCCCCTTTGATACTTTTCTTCCGTTCTGTTGGAAGACTAAGTGGCCCTTACTCCGAGGAGCTCTGGGGAACTGCCAGGTGGACAGAGAGGACGCAGAGTTCGAGTAACTTAGCAGCAGTTATCGGTCTTGTCGTGCCAGATTATTTGTCCTGACCGAGAGCAGACCCCTCTCATCGTACACGTAGTCCTGGACTTACGACCACCATTGAGCCCAAAATTTACATTGCTAAGTGAGAAATTTGTTAAGTGAGTTTTTGTCCCATTTTTCTTGCCACCGTGGTTAAAGTGACTCACCGAAGCTGTTAAGTGACACGGATGTTAAAAGTATCGGACTTCGTGCATTGACTTGGCTTGTCAGGAGGTTACAAAAGGGGATCAGAGGATTCCCGGGATACTGCGACCGTCATAAATATGAAGCAGGCGCCAAATTTTGATCCCGTGACCCCGGGGATGCTGCAATGGGTCGCAAGTGTGAAAAACGGTCATAAGTCACTTTTTTTTCCAGGTCCGCCGTTGCAACTTTGAATGGTCACTAAATGTTGTAAGTCAAAGGACTATCTGTACAAATATTTTATTTTCTATTGATGATGGTCTCCGTCATTCGGAGTAGCCCCCGCTTGGAGGCACACAGAGAAAAACAAGTTACTAAAGTTTGCTGGCCACAGGGCACTTCCTGTGTCTGTGGCACATCCTTTCCGGTTGGCTGCAGTTATGCCGGCAAAAGCGTCACGGGGAAGGGATCGGTCTTCTCACCGCCCTTCGCAGCCGCCTAGATTAAATTCCCACTCTTTTTCCGGGATCCTGCAGAAGGCTGGGAGAATCATTTGGATGAGGCTCCGCTCCCGATACCATTCCTCAGTTCTTGGGGATGAAAAGAGCAGGGGGAGGGGGGAGGGCAGGAGGCACAGCGAGACCCTCACGTTCTTGGTCCTTGGCCATCCGTATCCTCAACTCGCTCCTGCGCGGAAACGTTTGGTTGGGGCGCCCGGTTTGTCGCTTCCACCCGAAGCCGCTCTAGAAGGCATTGGACGACGTCGGTCAGGCTGTGCTGCATTGAGGGGGGAAAGCAGTTTGTTTGTTTGAAAATTTATATTGCCGCCTATTTGCACATGGCGACTCAAGGCGGCTTACAGGCATATAAAAAAATCGTACCCCATGTTTTCCCGAAAATATGACCTACCCCGAAAGTAAGTCCTAGCTTGATTTTTACACGTGCGCCCAATATAAGCCCAAGCCCCCAAATAAACCCTAATTAAGACCCTGCCCACTCCATGGTCCTATAGGGCGAATAGGCGGCAATATAAATTCAATAAATAAATAAATAAATAAATAAATAAATAAATAAATAAATAAATAAATAAATAAATAAATAAATAAATAAATAAATAAATAAATAAATAAATAAATAGGCAATCAATGCTAATAAATAAATAAGTAAGTAAGTAAGTAAGTAAATAAATAAATAAATAATAATAATAATTATTATTAGTTGCATTTGTATGCCGCCCACTCCACAGAGACTCTGGGGCGGCTCACAACAATAAAAATTCATATGCAACAACAAATATAAAAAAAACATTAAAAACAGTAGATATTAAAACATTTAAAAACATTAAAAACCACAATTTAAAAACCCATACAATAAATCATTCATGGGGCCAAGAATAAATAAATAAATAAATAAATAAATAAATAAATAAACCTGGAGTATATGCAGCCCCTTCAGACACACCACGGCCAGTTCGCAGAGTCCGTCGCAGGTCAGGTCTACGTAGTCCATGGACAGCAAAGGGCTGGGGAAAGTGCGCTGCCAGAGGAGGTGGAAGTCTCCGCGAGGCTGCTGGGAACAGTGGCGACTCGCTGTGGTCGCGTCACGCGTGTTTTCAGCCCGGTATTTGTAGCATAAAAGCTCCTAAAAGACCAAGGAGGTTGCATAATACTTCTAAGCAGGAGATGAAAAATAAAATCAAGGTAGATCTCTAGAATCTCGGTACTCTTAAAAAAAAACACCAAGTTTCTATCCCTCATGGTTGCGGAAGCGAAAAAGGTACGTTTTCAGTTGCTGGCATGCATCTGATCCTCTCAAGCCAAAGGTATTTGTGGCATAAAAGCTCCTAAAAGACCAAGGAGGGTGTAGAATACTGCTAAGCGAGAAATGAAAAATAAAACCAACCAATGTAGGTCTCCAGAAATCGCAGTACAGGTCGTCCTCGATTTACAACCGTGCGTTTAGTGACCGGTCAAAATTACAGTGGCACTGAAAAAAGTGACTTACGGCCGTTTTTCACATTTACGACCATTGCAGCATCCCCAGGGTCAATGGTAAAAATTCAGGTGCTTGGCAAATAATTCATGTTTTTGATGGCTGCAGTGTCCCAGGACCATGTGATCATGTGAAAGGCGTGAAAAAACGGTCATAACTCGCTTTTTTCCCCACTGACGCTGTAACTTTCAAGGGCCACTAAACAAACTGTTGTAAGTCAAGGACTAACTGTGTTTGAAATGCTGAATTGCTAGCTATAATATTTAAGCGTAAATTCATTTATATTTTTACCCCCCAAAAAAACCCCTCCAGTGTTCTAGGACCGTGATGGCGAACCTATGGCACGCATGCCACAGGTGGCAAGCACAGCCCTCTCTGCGGGCACGCGAGCCGTCGCCCCAGCTCAGCTGCACTGCGCATGTGCACGCGCCTCCCGCCGGCCAGCTGATTTTCAGATCTCTGCTGCGCATGCGGGAGACGCAGATGCATGCGTGGGTGGGCATGTGTGGTGTGTGTGTGTGTCGTGCGCGCATTGCATTACAGGTTATAAGTGCAGGGAAGCCTACTAGGCCCAAAACGGGCCGCTGGGGGGTGTCGTGCGTGCATGCGCAGGAGGAACGCAGGAAGTCACGCACGCATGCGCAGCGGGGTGGGGGGTCGCGCACGTATTGCATTATGGTTTTTTGCACGCACGCACTTTCTGCACACGACAACAAAAAGGTTAGCCATCACTGATCTAGGAAAATGCCTTTAATCGTAATTTAACTGGAAAAAACCAGACAGCCACACCTTGCCACGAGGACAGGAATGGCCAACCTCTTTACCTGCCCGTAGGTGCCCAGCAGGATCTCCGGCTCGCTATCGAAGTTGACATCTGTCACCAGGGCACAGAGCACGCTGTCGTACTGGTCACTCAGGGGCAAGACCAACTGGTCCTCCAGACCACTGTGAAGCACGTTCCTAGAAGGGACAGGGGAAAAAAAGAGCTCTCAAGCAAGCAGAAGCTAGGTGGGTGGGTGGGAGAGATTTCCCTTTCCACCTACTTTACTCACCGGTAGACCACCGAGAGTTCGAGCGTGCTGGTTACGAGGACGCTGTAGCTTTGAGGGTTGGGATCGGTGGTGCCTGGGTGAGATGCAAAAAGGATCATAGAGCAGAGAAGTTGGGTTGAGTGAATGCCGCGCTTCCCAACCTTAGCGACTTGAAGAGCCTATGCTGGCTGGGGAATTCTGGGAGTTGAAGTCCACCCGTCTTCAAGTTGGTTGAGAAAGATGAGAGATGAGGATTGACATGGTTCCTCTGAGCTGCCAAGGGGGAGACTCTCCTTCCCAATCCCCATTTCCCCTTCCCTTCGGATCTCACCTTTCGAAGACACGATCCCAGATGGGTCATCAGGCTGGCCGATGCTTGGAAGAGGAAAAACCAGAACCTTGGAGATGGGACCGTCTTGTTGGATGCTCCAGCTCTGCAGCACCACTTGAGTCCAGAAGGAGAGGAGGGGCACCAATCAATCAACCCAAGCGCCCTTCACTTATCAGGCTGCAGTCCAAGCTTTGGGGAAGAGCCAGAGTTAAGACCCCCCGCCCCCCCGGAGGAAAGGGCTGGAGGAGCGGGGGGAATCTTACCTCGCTTGGCTGGTTCAACCTGAGCAACCCGGATGTATCCACTCTGGCAGCCAAAAGCTGTGATCCGCTGCCCCGAATGGGGAATGTTGTATACGTCGAGCCAGAGGACACTGCAAAGAGGGGAGGGATCGTGAGAGAAAGTTTTGGAGGGAGGGAGGGAAGGAGAGAAGGAAGGAAGGAAGGAAGGAAGGAAGGAAGGAAGGAAGGAAGGAAGGAAGGAAGGAAGGAAGGAAGGAAGGAAGGAAGGAAGGAAGGAAGGAAGGAAGGAAGGAAGGAAAAAGAGAAAAGAAGGAAGGGTTAGGGCTCCATTGCGTCATAAGGTGAGCATTACCTGTGTTAAGTCCCTACCGCACCCAACATACTAACCTATGGTTTAATTAGCAAACCACAATTGCTGGTTTCGCACAAGAAATCCAATTAAATCCAATCAGCCACATTATGGCTTAGCAGATCATTGAGCCAAGTCACGACCCATTGTCCCCTTTCATTCTGCCCCTTTCCCCACCCCACTTCAAGCCTTGATAACAAACCAGGTTTGCCTACTTGCTTGGCAGTTCCTTAAGCTCTGGAAAGAGATTCTCGACCGGCTGCTCCTCAAATTGATGGAGTTCTCCATTCTGCAAAATAGATAAAATAAGGTACAGGTAGGTTCGCGTCTTATGACCCCCATTGAGCCCCAAAATTCTGCCTACAGCCTTGAGATTTCCAGGGGGTCTCCTATCCAGTTGCTATTAAGCTCTGCTCACATAGAACAGGGGGGAGAAAGAAAATTCATATTTTCTGTTTATCCCAGGTTTTTTCCCAATTCATCTTTATTTCCCCCCCCCCAAGAATTATAAACACAGATAGTCCTTGACCTACAACACAATTGAGGCCCAGATTTCCATTGCTAAGCAAGACAGTTGTTAAGTGAGTTTTGCCCCATTTTTACGACCATCCTGGCCACGGTTGTTAAGTGAATCACTGCAGTTGTTAAGTTAGTCACACGGCGGTTAGGTGAATCTGATTTCCCCCTTGGCTTTGCTGGTCAGGTGGTCGCAAAAGGGGATCGTGTGACACCCCCCAGGGACATTGCAACCGTCATAAATACGAGTCGGTTGCCGAGCGTCTGAATTTGGATCCTGTGATCAAGGAGACTGCCACAAAGGTTGTAACTCTGAACTCTGGTCGTAAGTCATTCATTTCAATCCTGTTGTAAACTTTGAACGGTCACTAAATGAACTGTTGTAAGTCGGGGACTATCTGTAGTTCTGAGATGGCCTTTCTGTTCCGAAGACTTCCTCAGAAATTTCTAATCATGATGACTCAAAGCTTTGCCAGTCCCTCGTTCCTCGCTCAGCTCACACCAGAAAAGGTGTAAAAACGGTTGGCTTTCTTTTTTCTTTTAAACTTTAAGAGAGGAAAGGCAGAGGTCTTCAAACTTGGCAACTTTAAGACGTGTGGACTTCAACTCCCAGAATTCTCCAGCCAGCTTTGCTGGCTGGAGAATTCTGGGAGTTGAAGTCCACACGTCTTAAAGCTGCCAAGTTTGGGGATCCCTGGCTTAACTTCACTACACAGTGATTTGACTGGGGGGGGGGGAAATACCTGAGATATGATGGGATGGAATGAAAGAAAGAAAAAGGGGGGCTTTGCAGTAGAATGCTAGGATTTAAAAAAAAAAAGGAAAGCCACAAAGGACCTAAAGGAGAACTGCAGTGGCACCATAGAGGAGAGGGACTAGAATGCCCAGAGAGGCCAAGTCCATCTGGAGTTCTCACCTCTTTGTAAAGGTGAATTGCGGGATCGTTTCCACTCAGAAGGAAGACGGTCTCTGGACGATCAGCAACCTGGACTCTACACCACCAGAAGTAGCAACAAATATGTCAGGTTTGAAATCCCACCACCGTACTCCACAAGGAGAATACATACGTTCAAATGCAAAATCTGTATCTAGTTTAATGAAAAGAAGGAGTAGGGGGTGGCATGATAGCAGTGTTCCAATATCTCAGGGGTTGCCACAAAGAAGAGGGAGTCAAACTATTCTCCAAAGCACCTGAGGGCAGGACAAGAAGCAATGGGTGGAAACTAATCAAGGAGAGAAGCAACCTAGAACTAAGGAGAAATTTCCTGACAGTGAGGACAATTAACCAGTGTAATGGCTTGCCTTCAGAAGTTGTGGGTTTCTGGAGGTTTTTAAGAAGAGATTGGAGAGCAATTTGTCTGAAATGGTATAGGGCTTCCTGCCTGAGCAAGGGGTTGAACTAGAAGACCTCCAAGGTCCCTTCCAACCTCACTTATTTTGTTATTACTGTGTTTCTCCAAAAATAAGACCCAACCGGAAAATAAACTCTAGCGTGATTTTTCAGGATGCTCGTAATATAAACCCTACCCCTAAAATAAGCCCGAGTTAAGACTGTCAACCAGGTGGACACATTTAGTACTGTATTTCCCTGAAAATAAGACCTAATGCGTCTTTTGGCACAAAAATTAAGATAAGACCCGGCCTTATTTTTAGGGAAACACAGCTAATATCTGTTTAGAGCAATTTTCCCCAACCAAGGGAACTATTGGATTTCAAAGCTCAGCATCTCAAACTAGGTATTGCCAAAGGTGAGTTAGGGGCATATAATTCAAGGCTGGCTGTACGTCAAAACACAAGAAAGAAGCCAGTTTAAGAGAATTGTTCTGTCGCCAGTTCCACTTAAATGGACACTGGGCAAAGGAAGGAAGGAAAGGAAAAGAAGTAATTATCCTGTGTTTCTGATCAGATCCTTGTTCTTTCTCCAGTGCGGAAGTATCTCAGAGGAGACGGGGCTAAGATAGTGACTCATGATGAGGGATAAAGGACTGGCTCATCGAAGAGGAAGCAAAGGCTGAGTTTAACCATAGTAACAACTTCGGAGCTGCAGTGCACCTCCAACTATTTTAATTTCGAAAATTCTTGGAGGTCTACTCATCAGCTGGGAAGAGAACTTAAGCATCCTGGGTGCAGCTGACAGCCACTAGCTCAGAAAGTGAAGCAGACAAATATAGAAAGCGTATGTTTTCCTTGAACTGTATTAGTCATGACAGACTTACGTCATCTCCAGGTTCAAGGCCAGGAACATCATTCGCTGGAGAACACATTTTCTTTCTTTCTTTCCTTCCTTCCTCCCTCCCTTCCCTCCTTCCTTGTCCTGCCTTCCCCTTCCTTCCTCCTCCCTCCCTCCCTTCCATTTCTATTTCCTCCCTCCTTCCCTCGTCTTGCCTTCTCCTTTCTCCTGTTTTCCCCTTCCTTCATCTTGCCCTCTCCTTCCTTCCTTCCTTCCTTCCTCCCTCCGTCTTGCCTTCTCCTTTCTCCTCTCTTCCCCTTCCTTCATTTTGCCTTCTCCTTCCCTCCTTCCTTCCCTTCCTTCTTCTCTCCCTCCCTCCCTCTATTCCTATTTCCTTCTTTCTTTCCTTCCTCCCTCATCTTGCATTTCCCTTTCTTCTCCTGTCTTCTCCTCCCTTCCTTGACCTGCCTTCTTCTTCCTTCCATTCCCACTATCTCCCTCCCTCCCTCTCCTGCCTTCTCTGTCCTTCCTTCCTTGCCTTTCCTAAAAGACAAGTAAACACCGATGTGTGGAGTTTCTGCATGGATATGACCGCATTAACGTCAGCAGAGGAAGGCGGCTAACGGTGAAGGCAAAATGTTGGATCGGCTTGTTGAGGTACGTACTCTGCATGGTACAGCTGGAAAGGTGTGAACTGTAATTCCAGGTTCAAGCAGCTTTCTGTGAAGAACCAAAAAGAAGAAAAAATAACATGTATATAAGAACCAATGAGAAACAGGCACAGTTCCCAAACTGAGAGGGATACAGGTAGTCCTTGACTTACAACCATTCGTTTAGTGACCATTCAAAGTCACAAGTGCACTGAAAAAGTGACTTACAACCAGTCCTCACACCTACGACCGTCACAGCGTCCTGACAGTCATGTGATCAAAATTCAACTGGCCTGTATTTTCAATGGGTTCAAATGTCCTAGGGTCATGGGGTTGTCCAAAGTCAACGAGGGAAGCTGGATTCACTTAATGACCACCTAATTCACTTAACAACTGCAGTGATTCGCTTAAGCATGGTTATAAGAAGGTCATAAAATCAGGCTTCACAACTGCCTTCCTTAGCAATGGAAATTCTTGTCCCAATTCTGGTTTGTAAATTGAGGATTATCTGTAGCACGGGTTGCCAACCTTGGCAACGTTAAGCCTGGCGGACTTCAACTCCCAGAATTCCCCAGCCAGCAAATTCTGGGAGTTGAAGTCCACCAGGTTGGAGACCCCTGCTCTGTAGGGTTTTACATTTGGGGATTATGAGAGAATCCAAAAGAAATAATATCCCTCAAATTAAATCAATTATTAAATTAAATCAAAATTAAAGGGAAATGATCACCATCAAGGAGTAGGTATTTTCCCAGCTAGGTACAATTTCCGAGATATTCTTTTAAAAATATACCAAGCCAAGTGTCTGCAAAAGGAGTCTCTTGACTGCAAAGTAAAAGGCACTGCATGCTGGGTCTTGTAGTCATCATGGTTTCTATCACTTGGGGCAACTAACTAAGTGTCTCTTTCCTCTTGTTAATGCAACAGCCATGGGGAATCCATTGTTTTAAAAAGTCGTATTTTTTATAACAAGAAAACATTTGTCCCGGGGACAACTGCATGGATGAATGTTCTCGCTATTTTTCTTATATCCATCACTCAAAAGGAAAAAAACCTCGAAGAGGCCAGGGATGGGAAAAAAGATGGCATCGCAGAACAGAGCTGGGGCAGAGAAAACTCACGTGCAATAGAATCCAGATTATATTCAGAGCCGGGTTCATAGTCGCAATAAATATTAAGGAAGGGGCTGGCTTTGTCTCCAGAATCCTGAAAAGGAAAATAAGACCATTAAAAAAAAAGTGCTTTACATTCCACAATGTGAAAAAGTTTGGGGCAGAAATAGGGATGTAAATGCCTAGAACAGGGGTGTCAAACTCAAGGCCCAAGGGCCGGATCCGGCCCGCGGGGTGCTTAGATCTGGCCCGTGGGGCCGCCCTGGAAACAGCAAAGACCGGCCCGCGGTGCCTCTGCCATTGAAAACAGAGCTTGGGAGGGCCGCGTGCATCTCTCCCGAGCTCCATTTTTGCTGGCAGAGGGTTGCAAGGAGGCCGTCGCAGCCGAAAACGGAGCTCGGGAGCCTGTTTTCGCTGGCAGAGCGCTGGGGCCACCGCAGGCCGCCCCCGACATGAGTTACGTCGAATTGGCCACGCCCCTCCTGGCCACGCCCATCCCGGGCCCCCCTGAGGTCAAACACAACCCTGATGCGGCCCTCAATGAAATCGAGTTTTGACACCCTGGCCTAGAATTATAGTGACCTCTTGCAGACCCTAGCTGTGCAGAACACACCAGATTGTAGAAAGCTATGGGGGGAAATGTTTTTAGCTGCCTGTGATTATGACAAAGGAATAAAATTACAGTTAGTCCTCAACTTACGATGCCAATTGAACGATGCCAAATTTTCTGTTGCTAAGCGAGAGAGTTCTTAAATGAGCTTTGCCCCATTTTACGACCTTTCTTGCCACCGTTGTTAAGCAAATCCCCGTAGTCGCACCATTGTTAAGTGAATCCTGCTTCCCCGATGACTTTGCTTGTCAGATGGTCACAAAAGGGGATCACGTGATCCCGGGACACTACAACTGTCATAAATAGGGGCCCGTTGCCAAGCGTCTGAATTTTGATCATGTGACCGCAGGGGTGCTGCAACGGTTGTAAATGTGGAAAACGGTCGTAAGTCCCTTTTTTCGGTGCCGTTTGTAACTTCGAACGGACACTAAATTGAACCGTTGTAAGTTGAGGACTACCTGTATTATCCACCAACTTGTCACTAAGTGAATAAAGATGAGTGATGGAGAACACTTAGGCACAGGTTCTAAGGAAAAGATGAGAAATATGTTTAGCCAAAAAAAGAAAGGAAAAAAACCCAAGAGAAAATTCATACACAATTGGCGTATTAATGGTTTTTTTCTTTTAACACCAGTGTTGCATGTTAATAAAGCCTATAAAATATCCATGGTCTGCTGCCAATCATTCCGTCCCACCCAGTTGCTAAGCAACAGCAAGAAAAGGCGGAATAACCAGTAATAGTCAACTGGGAATATGAGGGACAGGAGATACTCCAGTGCATGAGACATAGAAAAGCATAGATCTCAGTGCCTAGAGTGGCCTCTAGATTTTATCTTATTAAAGCAGCCTTGTCCATATGTATGGGGATGGGTCTCCTTTGATTTGAGGGGTGAGCCGCGGTGGCGCAGTGGTTAGAGTGCAGTACTGCAGGCTACTTCTGCTGCCTGCCAGCTGCTTGCAATTTGGCAAATCGAATCTCACCAGGCTCAAGGTTGACTCAGCCTTCCGTCCTTCCGAGGTGGTAAAATGAGGACCCAGTTTGTTTGGGGGCAAGATGCTGACTCTGTAAACCGCTTAGAGCGGACTGTAAAAGCACTGTGAAGCGGTATATAAGTCTATTGCTATTTATGCAAATGAATAATCCAGACAAATCCATGGATTGAAGGAACCATTTGAAGTCACCTCTGGCCATTGCACGGCCGCCAATAATTCTGTTTCATTAGCAGTCAACTTGCCCAAAAGTAAAAGACGATTTTGTTCTTGCATCGATGCTGACGGGTTCAGCTTGATTCACAGAAATGAGATCAAGCAATGGGGGCCTTCCGGCGTTCCAAGTTTGCACAGGTGCCCTCTGCTGTTTTAAATGGTAGTTTTCTGTGATGCTAAGAATAAAGCCGTGAATTGCTCAGATGCACCAGAGACCTTAGAGGCAGGATCGTCTGTGGCGTTAGGCAAAGATTTCAAAAGTATACGATACAGGTGGTTCTTGAATTATAGCCATTTCTTAATGATTATTCAATGTTACAAGGGCACTGAAAAAAAGTGATACATGACTCTTTTTCACACTTACAACCCCATGGTCACCTGATCAAAATTTGGAGGCTTGGCATGGATTTATGACGGTTGCAGTGCCCCAGGGTCATGTGATCACCCTTTGCGACGTTCTGATGAGCACAGTCAATGTCACTTAACCGCTGTGTTACTAAATTAACAACTGCAGTGATTCACTTAACGACTGAGGCAAGAAAGGTCGTAAAATGCGGCAAAGCTCACTTAACAACTGTCTTGCTTAGCAATGGAAATCTGGGCCTCAATTGTGTTGTAAGTCAAGGACTACCTGTGTTTATAATTCTTGGGGAGAGGAAAATGAAGATGAACTGGGGGAAAAACCTGGGATATGCAGAAAATATGGATTTTCTTTCTCCCCCTGTTCTATGTGTGCAGAGCTAAATAACAACTGGATAGGAGACCCCCTGGAAATCCCAAGGCTGTAGGCAAACTGAGAAGCTGAGAAACCTCTCAGAAGGGATCAAACGACTTCCATACTGCTGTCAATAAAATTACATAGCTATACCCTGAAACCATCGCAATTAAATCTAAATTCAAAGGAAATATGGTTCCGTAAGAAAGCTTTTTTGATGTACTGCAAATTTACCAGGATCTACAAAGTACCTACTGAGGACAGCCGCTCGGTAGCCCAACTTTGTGATCAAACTGTGTTCCAACAGCAGCAAAGAAAATGTTTGATTTGCAGCCCACAACATTTCTGCAAAAAACGCCGCATGCCTTAAATCAGGGGTCCCCAAACTTGGCAACTTTTAAGACTTGTGGACTTCAACTCCCAGAATTCTGGGAGTTTGAAGTCCACCAAGTCTTAAAGTTGCCAAGTTTGAAGGCCTCTGCCTTAAATGAACATAGCAAATGTAGGCACATCACTGCAAAAGAATTGCAAGAAAAACAATGAATGAAATGACCTGCATACCTTAATGAAGGTGATTCCAACGACAAGGCCTCTTTTGGGGGGAGGTTTGTTGAAAGTGTCAATAGAAACAATCTCAGCATCAACTGGGGGGAAAAAAGAAGCACTACTTATGTTATGCAATCCTACCAAAGATCACAGGGAGGAAAAAACATCTCCTCTTGAAGGCAGTTACATTTGACAAACCCATCGTTTATGACTTGGAATCTCCTTCATATACAGGTAGCCCACGATTTACGACCACAATCGAGCCCAAAATTTCTCTTGCTAAGTGAGACATTTGTTAAGTGAGTTTTGCCCCATTTTATGACCTTTCTTGTTAAGTGAATCGCCGCAGTTGTTAAGTTAGTAACACGGTCATTGAGTGAATCTGGCTTCTCCATTGATGGTGCTTGTCAAAAGGACAACAAAGGGGATCACATGACCCCAGGACACTGCATCCATCATAAATATGAGTTGGTTGACAAGAATCTGAATTTTTTGATCACGTGACCTTGGGGATGCTGCAACGGTACTGTGTGAAAAATGGTCATGTCACTTTTTCAGTGACGTTGTAACTTCAAACAGTCACTAAATGAACTGTTGTAAGTGGAGGACTACCTGTATAATATTTAGGCCCACACCAAAGACCTTAGAAGGCAGCAAAAATTACAACAGCATTTCAAAAGCTGCTTATGAAACCATGCCTATCAAAAACAAAGGCTTTTGCATACAATAGCCCCTCCCACGTTTTAATGCTTTCCATATCCGTTGGATCACAAGTCCCAAGTCCCATAATGTCTAGGCAGCACAGTGAGTAGTGTTACTATTATTGATTACAATTGGAGAAGTGGCAATTTGGGGAAAAAGCTGGTTTCCCTAGCTGACCTTAACTATCCTAGAAAAGTGAAAGGGGATTGGGCTAAATGAATACATGGATGGGAGACCCCAAGGAAATAACAGGGGAGGAACCAGGTTGAAGGAGACAACATAGAATAATAAGAATAGAGTAGAATGAATGAGCTGGAAGGGACCTTGGAGGTCTTCTAGTCCAGCCCCCTGCTCAAGCAGGAGAACCTATAATATTTCAGATAAATGACTCTCTAGAGTCTTCTTAAAAATATCCAGTGATGGAGCGCCCACGATTTCTGGAGGCAAGCTGTTCCACTGGTTAATTGTCCTCACTGTTAGGAAGTTTCTCCTTAATTCCAGGTTGCTTCTCTCTTTGATTAGTTTCCAACCATTGTTTCTTGTCCTGCCTTCAGGTGCTTTGGAGAATAGATTGACTCCCTCTTCTTTGTGGCAGTCCCTCAAATACTGGAGGACTGCTATCATGTCACCCCTAGTCCTTCTCTTCCTTAGACACACCCAATTCCAGTAACGTTCCAGTAACGTTCTTCAAACGTTTTCACCTCCAGCCCCCTTATCTTCTTCGTTGCTCTTCTCTGCACTCTTTCTAGCGTCTCAACATCTTTTTTTATTATATGGTGACCAAACCTGGATGCAGTATTCCAGGTGTAGTCTTACCAAAGTATTATAAAGTGGTATTAACACTTCAGATGACCTTGATCCTATCCCTCTGTTAATGCAACAGGGAAGGCCAGGCAGAAGCCCCCCGTCCTCCCTAAAAACCCCACCCCAGACATGGGCAGCCCCCCCTCCCCACCCTTACCTGGGATGTAGGTGAACTGCACCTCCCTGGCCACCGGCCGCAGGTTCGTCTTCATGTCTTGGTAGCGGAAATAAATGACTTTCCCTTTGAGGGTGGCTGCCAGGAGCCCCCCCGGGCCTTCCCCGGAGCCCCCTGCCTGGCCTGCTCCCCCCAGCCTCGCTGAAAGGTCTGGTCCCCATTGGGACAAGAGCTCTCCCCCGGCTTCCTCCGACCCCGCCCCTGCGGGCCCCTCTTGTCCTCGCCCGCCGCCCCGAGCCGCCCCGGGCAAGGCCGCCAGCCCGTAGACATTACTTTGGGAGGAGAAGCGGGTGAAACTGTCCTCCAGGAAGGGGGAGCTACGGAGTGTCTCCATCCTGACTCAGGCACCGCCGTGGGCAGCCCCATCTTCCATGTCTTCTCCCCAGGAAGCGACGGCCAGAGGGGCTTTCAACGCTGCAGTCGCGCTGCGGGTGACGTCTCCGGGAGGGCGCGGCGTCATGGAATATGCGCGTTTGATGGCAGCGAGGCTGGAGGGCGAGCTGGAGGCAAGGCGGTGACGTCATCTACAGCCAGGCTGGAGTGTATGACCGAGTTTTGGGCTTTTTTTAAATTCTAATCTAAATTGAAATTATTTAAAAACGTAGGCTTCACCCTGCAGCCCTTGTTCGTTCCGCATTTAATACATTTTCTCGTTTCCCCCTTCGGCGTTGCTTCATCACTGGAGGTTTTTGAGAAGAGACTATCTTCTTGTCTGAAATAGTATAGGCCAGGGTCTTTCTGCTTGAGCAGGAGGTTGGACTAGAAGACCTCCCAAGGTCCCTTTCCAGCTCTATTCTGATTGATGGATTAACTGTAGATATTGTAAGAGAGCCTATGGCAGTGTTTCTCAACCTTGGCAGTTTGAAGATGTGGACTTCAACTCCCAGAATTCCCCAGCCAGCGTTGCTGGCTGTGGAATTCTGGGAGTTGAAGTCCACACATCTTCAAACTGCCAAGGTTGAGAAACACTGGCCTATGGTGACCTCAAAGTGACATTTTAGAAAAACTGGATTTTCTCAGCATCGAGAGATATTTTTTGGACTCCACGTACTTGGGAAGTTTTTTTGCCATTTCAAAAGGTCTCGACAAACACAATGGATTTGTAACCCATTAAAATTAATTGATAACATGGTTAAAATTTAACTAATGCCTGTTACCTATCTTCTCACCCTCCCCCAATTTAAATCCCACATTAGTCATTATGCCTTTAAGAAAAATTGTCTCCTATTTAATGATGCTCCTTCACCACTTTAATGGTGCTTTCTCCCAATTACAGGTAGTCCTCAACTTACGACCACAATAGAGCCCCAAATTTTCTGTTGTTAAGTGAAACATTTGTTAACGTGAGTTTTGCCCCATATTACGACGTTTCTTGCCACAGTTAGCAATAGCAATAGCAATAGCACTTAGACTTAGAGTTGTTAAGGGAATACTTGCAGTTGTTAAATTAGTAACACGGTTGTTAAGCGAATCTGGCTTCCCCATTGACTTTGCTTGTCAGAAGGTTAGAAAGTGATCATGTGAAACCCCCGCCCCCAGGGACACTGCGACAGTCATAAATATGAGTCAGTTGTTGAGCACCTGAATTTTGATAATGTGACCACGGGAATGCTGCAACGGTCATTAAGTGTGTAAAACGGTCATAAATCTTTTTTCAGTGCCGCTGTAACTTAGGCAAACTGTTGTAAGTTTAGAGCTACACCCGTATTATACCATCTGTACATTTTTTCTATTTCACCTGTCACCTTAGTTTAAATCCCACCCACCCACCCCCAACCATTTGCATTTCAGCCTCTTCAGGACGTTTCACTGGCGGTGCAGTGCTTTTAACCAAAGGACACGGTACAAAATCAAGGTATTTGCTTTTAAGGTAATGCGAGATCTAGTTGGATTCACAAATTCCAGCTTCATGCTTTATTTCTAGTTTGCACTGTTAACATGGCAAGAACAGTTTACAAAACTCTTACTGGTCTAAATCACGCCAGGAAGCAGCTAATCCAGGTTATGCTTCTGTGAACACGTCCTACTGTCTCTTCTAGTCTGGCCGGTTTTACTACTTCCACATCACCTGGCCATTAGTTCTGGGACAATAGGTGTAAGCACAAGAAGCAGCAATGAGGGATATCACGAAACGTTTATGACTTCAGAAGCTACATAAAGTTTGAAATAAAGCAAGCTCTGGAGTCCCAAGTCAAACGTGGACTTCAGAGAAGCCATTCCAGCAAAGTCGTGGAATCAGGGCGTTAGTTCAATTCTTGTGAATTAGGGATAACTTATTTTAGTATGGAAGAGTAAGACAAACTTACTCTCATTTAGATAGCATCTTTTGAGGATTTGCAATGTAAGTATTGAATTGCTTACCATATAACGCAGAGGTCTTCAAACTTGGCAACTTTAAGACTTCCCAGTCTTAACTCCCAGAATTCTCCAGCCAGCTGGAGAATTCTGGGAGTTGAAGTCCACAAGTCTTAAAGTTGCCAAGTTTGGGGACCCCTGATATAACGTGTAATAACTATAGTTATGGGCCTGTGCTTTGGCAAAGAATATCAGCTGCCTTCCTTCAATATGCCCCCTACCCCCCAAGACAGGTAGGTGCTGCCCTCCTCTGGAGAACGTTGATGTGATGTAAATGTAATTGCTACAGGAAAACGTCCCTCTTCAATGAACACCAACTACTTCTTGCTGCAAATCTTGTGGAAACCTCAAATTCAGCCACGTTCAAGCTGCTTTCCTCTGGACTACCTGTCTTTTCATTCCTGACAACTCTCACAATTTTCCAGGTAGTTTTAATAGCTGGGCAGATACGCTGCTCAAATAGCACTGAGGTTTAGCAAAAGTTACTTCAGTGCCAGCAAGGGGGTGGGGGTGGGGAGAAAAGAAAGATTCCAGTTTAAGAAAGTGAAAATTCAATGCCCTGCGTAGAGAATTATGTAATTTAAAGTAATCTTGATGCTTTTTTTAATATGGGGGGGCATGCTTATTGGTTACACAACTTCAGAGGACCTATAACTCTCGCTCCTGTAAGCAGGATGTCTCATCCAAATCTACTGTGGACACAAAATTTTTTGTACATGGACACACACATATATACACAGAGGCAGCCAAATTCAAGCATGCGGGTGTATTTTTAGACAGGTAGAATCGCAGCCAGTGTTCAGGAACTGGATCACAGAAGAACTGATGGGAAAGGGAATCAGAACTGGAACCCAGAAGGAAAGGGAGGAGGGAAGGACAAGGAGAGATGGGCCTTAAAACAAGCAAGACTTTGATAGAAGCAACAGAAATTTTAAAGTTTGGGGTGGGAGCTATCATCACACTCGACGCTAACAATGTTTCCACATGCAAAGTTGGTGTTTTTTGTTTTTGTTTTATTATTTCTTGTGTGCAAGTTATTTCACTATTAGTTGTTTTCCGGTAGACATTTTGGAACATGCGACAGAATTTAAGTCCACCTTCCAACAACGGAGTAAGGAAACATTAAATATGAGAAACCTTCATGAAGGTGCTAGATTACATGATAAATGCTCTTTCTCTTAAAGCAAAGACAAAGGGGGGGGGGAAATACGACAGCTTTCATGACGATGTATACAGAACACTTGGCTGGAGAAATGCTCTTTCCAAACTAAGCCAGGAGGGAGAACCATGCGAGATGAGAGATCAAGACAGCTTGCACACAACTTCTAAGTTTTAAATTAGGGGTAGGGTTTTTTTGGCTACCTGCTGCATAGTTCAAGATTGATCTGCCTCTTGCCAAGGAGGAACAGGAGACTGGATATCCTACATCACTCTTGACATGGATATATATATATATACTTCTGCACCAATCTCTAAAGCCGGGGTGGTTCAATTTTGGCAACTTTTAAAACCTGTGGACTTCTGGCTGGCTGGGGAATTCTGGGAATTGAAATCCACAAGTCTTAAACGTTGCCAAGGTTGGACGCTCCTGCTCTGAAGGGATAAAACTGGGTTAATACACATAAATTCAAGGTAATTCAGGGTGCAAGAAAGAAACATGGGATGAAGCAGAATTACTTCACACAGCTCAACGACGACAGCTAGCATTTGTGAGGTGGGGGGGGAGGGTCTGGGGTTTCCCGCATTATTTGAAACAAGGCAGGTGAGAGACGCTTAGCAAGCCCGGCTCCTTCGTTCAGAGAACAGTGCCATTCTGTCCACCTTTAAAATATTATTGACCTAAGCTCAAGGAAGGGGCTCCCTAACCTTGCAATGCCTGTTGGAAAAGGGAATTGGAACTGCTGTGGTTAAAAGGCGGGGGGGGGGGAGAATGAGATGAAGACACAAATATCAGAAGCTGTTCTTTCTGCGGTAAAGAAGAAGCCGTTTTCCGTATCAGTTTCCATTAAGGTTTTGGGGAGAAGGAGAAGAGAATGGCACCATCAACAAAAACTGAACTTACGAAAGATGCTTTAAATATTAAACCATCAACGAAGCCATGGGGAGGATGTAAATGTTGACTCGGGAAGCCAGGCAAGGCTTGGAGAACTTCAAACCTCTCCGGAGCAGTCCACAGGTGACGCATCCCAGCCCTGTTCACTGCAGCGCAAAGAGGCGGGATGAGAAAGGAAGCGAAAATGAAGAATTTGTCACTTGAGTCTAATTCCTTCGTGCCAAGACCCTGTCTTTTTTTTTCTCCTACAGCTGATCCAGGCAGAGTTCTGCAAATAACGGGCCAGAGGGTTTTGTTTTTTAACGCAGATCTTCTTCTTCACCCTGTATGGTTTTCTTGATGCGCAGAAGCATGGTGGTCAGCCATTGGTCCAGGCGAGAGATTGAGTCGTATTCCTTCACCTGGGGGAGGGAAAGAGAGAACTGTAGCCAGGAATATTCTAAAGCCACACACAGCCTTAACAGGAATTTAAATACAGGTAGTCCCTGACTTACGACCACAATTGAGTCCAAAATTTCTGTTGCTGAGACAGTTAAGTGAGTTTTGTCCCATTTTACCAGCTTTCTTGCCACAGCTCTTAAGTGAATCACTGCAGTTCTTAAGTTAGTGGCACCGTTAAGTGGAGGTGGCTTCCCCATTGATTTTGCTTGTCAGAAAGGCCGCAAAAGGGGATCCCCATAACCCCGGGACACTTGCAACCATCATAAATATGAACCAGTTGCCGAACGTTTGAATTTTGACCATGTGATAACGAGGATGCTGCCAGAGTTTTAAGTGTGAAAAACTCATAAATTATTTTTTTTCACTGCTGTAACTCTGAATGGTCGCCAAATGA
Organism: Diadophis punctatus similis; assembly: GCA_023053685.1. Lineage (NCBI taxonomy): Eukaryota > Metazoa > Chordata > Lepidosauria > Squamata > Dipsadidae > Diadophis > Diadophis punctatus. Next base: position 3,197,203 of record JALIGW010000022.1, read on the forward strand.
AAGGTTGTAGGTATTCCCACCCTCCCTAGTCCAGGGGCCTCCAACCTTGGCAGCTTTAAGACTTGCAGCTCCCAGAATTCCTCAGCCAGTTTTGCTTTGCTTTGTTGGCTGAGGAATTCTGGGAGTTGAAGTCCACAAGTCTTAAAGCTGCCAAGGTTGGAGACCCCTGCGCCTAGTCAATTCTCCTTCCCGATGAGATTCTGGAATTCCAGGCAGTTTGCAGCCTTCTGGTCTTGCAGAGCTTCATGGTGGGCCCACTGTCCTTCCAGCCTGATTTCCCCTAGATATGTTGTATTTGATCGTCCATGATTGCATCATTGAAATCACACTTGTCCAGGAGGCACCAAGCTGGGGGAGGGGAGGGGAGACAAAAATTGAACTGGACAGCAATGGAAAGGAGGAGGGAGGATAACCCAAACTTACTGATTCAGTGTAACTGTCAATATTCTGTTCCTCGTGAGCATCCAGCAATTTCTAGGAAAGAAGACAGGAGAGGCATTGTTAGATCAGTTTCCAAATAAAGCAGTGTTGACAGAGGACAAGGCTCAGCCGTGGATGCAAGGGAATTAGAAGGCTCATTGGTTGGAGCGCAAATGTCAGACACTGGCTGAAGAACCTCTCCTTGCTCTTGGGGACGTTGTGTGGTCTTGGGTAGACCAACCTGATATAAACGATCAAAGGGAAAGGTTTCCTCCCTGTCAGTCCCAAAGGTGCCTTCCCCCCGCCCCCCGCCCCCCAAGAGGCGACTGGACTTTCTTGTTTTTCTCTGAAGATGTTTCGCTTCTCATCCATGGAGCTTCTTCAGCTGCAAATCCTTCCATTCCCCACCATCCAGGCAGAGCTGAAAAAGTTTCTTGGATGAGAAGCAAAACGTCTTCAAAGAAAAACCAGAAAGTCCAGTTGCCTCTTTGAGACAACCATGACCTGGATGACGGAGAATCTCCATAGACATTTCCCTGTCAGGCATGTCCGATTCTGGGGCATGGTGCTCATCTCTGTTCCTTGTCCGAGGGAGCCAGCGCTGTCCGAAGACAATTTGCGAGGTCATGTGGCCAGCATGACTATACACCGAGTTGCACAGAATGCTGTAACCTTCCCACCAAAGTGGCACCTATTAATCTATTGTTTCAAAATGCTAGGTGGGCAGAAGCCAGAGCAAGTAACGGGATGTCAAGTTTTGGAAGCCATTATTTCTGACACGAGATTCATCCCGTTGCATGGAGCTCAGGTCTCAAACCTGGGCTGTCGGCTCTGCAGCTGACAAGCTCAGCGTCTTTAAGCGCTGAAAAAGCATCCCACAGCCAAACATCTCCAGTCTTTTCTGGAAATCTAACCCCCAGTGCCTAAGAACAATGCCATTATTGTACGGCTTAACTCCTAGCTCCTCCCCCCTCCTTGCTGACCAATCATGTAACCAACTTCTAACTCACGGCTGCCGTAATCTTCGTATGATATTACTCAAGTCTTGTACCTAATAATCTAATCCAAGTTTATCTTCTGTTCTTTGAGACTGAAAATGTCTGCCTCCTATCAGATGCATGCATTCAGTGAGACTGGCCTTAAGACTCAATAATATATGTGGGTATATGCATAATTTTGCATTTATGTATTTATTTTGTCATGTTTATGTAGTGCATATTGGAAGTGGAGATCCTTCGAGAGCTGTATGCAACAAAAATTCATTTTAATGTAAGCCGATTAGTGTACATTCAAAGTGACAATAAAGTTAGTCTAAGTCAGGGGTCAGCAACCCGCGACTCTGGAGCCACATGTGGCTCTTTCATCCCTCTGCTGCGGCTCCCTGTCGCTCAAAATATGCATCACAACCGTCAATGTGTGATACCCACTGGCACACAATTTACTGAGCTTTCTGACCCCCGGTAGGCCAACCATGGATAAATCCAAGGGAAAAAAGTTTCAGAAGAAAACAGAACATTTAAATTCAACTACATATTCTAGTTCTGTGGCCGCTCAGGAAATAGTCAGGCACGGGAAGGGTTTTGTGGCTCCCGGTGTTTTCTTTTCTGTGGGAAATGGGTCCAAATGGCTCTTTGAGTGTTTAAGGTTGCCGACCCCTGGTCTAAGTCTAAGGACTACTCACTTTAACCAGTTTGCATTCTCTGGAATCCGAGAAAGCCGGGAACATTTCTTCGTACTTCTGTACAGCCAGCTGATTGAAATGAAGGAAAAGTACGGAATCCCAGTTAGGGGGCTGGGTGAATCCAAAGGTATAATAATAATAATAATAATAATAATAATAATAATAATAATAATAATAATAATAATAATAATAATAATAATAATAATAATAATAATAATAATAATAATAACAACAACAACAACAACAACAACAACAACAACAACAACAACAACAAAGGACCTCAGGTTTTACAAAAGGTGAAACAGCAGATAAGCCTTTTAGACTGCAACTCCTCTCTTCCTGCATTAAAATACTGCACAGGTAATAATCACGTTACTTTTAACTACAAGGTCTCAAGCCTTGACTCAGAAATTAAACTTTCTGCTTCTCTTCCCTCACCATCTGTCAGGCACGATGTGGTGAGCTCAGTTAGTTGTTTTATTGCTCAAGCTTATACACAGGAATCTTCTTAGACTGGCTGAACTGAGGGCTACGCTGCATAAGGTTCAAAGGCATTAAAGGGGAGGGTCAGATTTGACACTCTTGTGTCGACATAGGGATTCCAGACTAATTCCCCATTTGACTCCTCCCCTGGATTGGCCAGTCTCTCTCCAAATACCTTCAATGTAAACCTCTGTTTGGGGGATTATTAAAGCAAAAATAAAGCGCCTATTTGCCATGATGGTCATGAAGTTTTGGCTATCTTTTTCTCACCCATACACCCCCTTAAATCCCTTGCTCATTCTGAAGAGATCAGATTCCTTCATGCAGAAGATCCCTGGCCTAGAGCTCCTTGAATACAAAGCTTTACAAAGCAGCATAAATAGAAAACGTTGCACATGTCCCATTCAGTTTTTATTTGTAAAGTTTTAACCTGTTTTTTTTTATTTTTAATCTATGTTTATTCACATGTGGCTTTGCTATCATGCTGTAAATCGCCCAGAATCCCTTAGGTTAGATGGGCAGTGTAGAAATTTAATTACAGAAATTGACAATTATACGTTTCTGCATGAGCTTGGTATTTACGGACACTACCTGACAGAACTATTTACTGAGATTTTTAATAACATATTATCTTATTTCCTTCAAGGCACAAATATTTATGTAGTCACTAGAACCAGTAAGTTTATAGTCAGGGCTGTCCAATAGAGAAGATATTTTATGGAACGCATTGGGATTGCATGCAATGGTGAATTCACTTAAACATGCATCGCTTTTGAACTTTAAGATTCATTTTATGCTGTCAGGCTGGAAAAGATCAGGTCTACGCATGAAAGTTCAATTAAACTGATGTATTGCTACTTATGCCCATACACAAGAATATTTTCAACTAATTCACCTGCTTGGAATTAGATACAGGTCAGTGGAGTTCAAGGGGGGGTTGGACTTAGTTTTCTTGTGGCTATTTAGGGATTCTAAGCAGATTCCTCTTTTCACCCCGCCCTCTACCATTCCTTCTCTCACAATTATATATCTTTGCATTCCATTTTACCTTATGCTGTTTTATCTTTACTCCATTTTATGTAGTCCCTTTAAGTCTGTTTTATTTCACTGTAGTCTATTTCATCGCATTTCACTGTATCCTATCTTATCTCATTTTACTGTATCTCACTACTGTGGCTGCAGCTCATGCCTGGATACGGTCAGCTACCTCATCAGTAAAGAATACCATAAAGTTTTACAACAGTTCTAGAAACAAAACGACGTTGTCCAAACCTTGGCATTGAGCATGTCAATGCAGAAATGACAGAGGACTGCTTTGAAGAAGTATTCCTTTGCACTGTATTTCAGCAAGGGACTGTCCATGGCACTGCTCCCGACCTGGAGATCGCAGAAAAGGTGGGGAAAAGAAGAAAACCAGACAGGGGGTTTTGTTTTGAAGGAAGTTTTTTTTTTAAAAAAGGAAGAAAATGATATGGTATTTATACCCTCATAGTCAGGATACAGCACCTGCCACAAAAGAGATATGAAGACATCTGGTTTGGTTTTCTTAAGAGAAGTCAGCAAATCTTACATATTGATGAGTCCAAATATGGCCAATGCAGAGCAGAGAAGCAGGGATGTGGTAATTATATTAATCTGTCTTATTAGTGTTTTTATTGATTGATTTGTATCTGTGATGTCTCCCTTGGACGACTCCCCAGATACCTGCTCAGATGTCAGCTCAGGGGAGGATGAGCCCATTCCTGGCACGTCAGGAGCTGAGTTGATTGATGGCTCTGAACAGCCATCCGGAAAGGATTTTGAGGAGGCTTCAGCTAGGGAAAGTTTGCAGCGGCAGAAGAGAAACTGCCTTCTGCACCTCATCTGAGAACACGTAGGACAGAAAAGGCAGGAGCACACCGTGTTTGGAATTGTGCCTTGGAGCCCCAATCTTGCAACCCTTTAAACAAATCTTGGTGCTTTGTTTTGTTGTTTTCTTGCAGACGTTTCATGAGCCAACTAGGTAACTTCATCAGTGCTAAAAGGGAGTGGAGTTTGCGGTTTATAAACCCCACTCCTTTCTAGCACTGATGATGTTACCTAGTTGGGTCATGAAACGTCTTCAAGAAAACCATGAAGCTCAAAGAGCACCAAGGACCCTATAGTCCAATCGTGAGCTACAAATATTCTCTTCTATTGAAACAAACCATGAAAATAGTTTCTCCCCCAAGTTCTTGAGGCAAGTTTGGTATGTGTCCATTTGGCACTGACTACTTGGGTTATGGTATATGTATGTTCCTCTGCTATTATGCTTATTCTTGTGTTTGTGCTTTAATGTATACATTTCTTCGGAGGAAATGTTGGGCAGGGTAGCCTTACAAACGAGCAAAGTCATGAATGACCTGACGTTTAGCAAAAACAGAACTAGTCACAATAAATTTGTAAAATCCACAGAAGCAGCATCCCTGTTTCTCTTAACTCAAAATTCCGACTGCCCCCCTTTCATTAAAACTGGCAAATCTCAGCCCTGGTAGATTTCTGTTTTCACACCTCTATTGTGGTTCGGTATGTTAAAGAGGTGCAGTTTTACGAGGGTTCAACAGAGGGAGGGGGAAAAAAGAGAAGCAACTAGACCTGCTCATAGATTTCGATAGCTTTCTGGTACTGCTCCAGCTGAGCTGCATAGGTGGCCACTTTCAGCAAACATTTGTTGGCAGAGCTGCAGGTAGAAAAAAAAGGGGGTGGGAGAAAGGATTGAAGGCAACTGGACACAAGACGACCAGCAACTCCTCTTCCCCACCTGCCAACAAAGCCTCCATCATGTCCACCCGGGCAACATCAGTGGACCCCAAAACGTCCAAACCAGCTGAGGCCCAAATGCAAAATGAAAATACGAGTTTAAAAAGTAGCCTGAATGGGAGACAGGTGGGTCAGCATTTTCACCAAGGCCTCTCTTCCTAGTCTAGAGAGACTAAGAGTAGAACTGTACCTCTTCAAGGCAAGGACTGAGATAACGTGTCTATAATGAAGATTTCCAGAAAGTGCTCCTAGCAACCAGGCTCTCTGCTCTACCCAGGAGCCAAGATCTTTTCAAATTTGAGGACTAGCCTGAGGGTGGAGGGTCACCTAAGAGGCATTTCTGACTTCTTAGGCCTTGAAGCTGCTGCCTAGGCAATAATCCTTTCTCCATGATAACTAAATTCAGAATAATCCATTCAGACTAGATAACACATAAGGAGTTGGACACCCCTTGTGAACAATTATGAAAAGTATGATGCCACCTTGGATGGCTGATGGCCTGAAGACACTCCCACCACTTTGTTAGCCTCCTAGCTTTTGAACTATTTAACCTGATTCATTTCGACTTGTAAGTTTTTATGTTTATATGGGTTTTTATTAATTTGTTGTAAAATGCCCAGTCACTTAGGTGAGAAGAGCAGTGTAAAAATTTCTGGGAGTGATGTAGCCGCTCATTCTGATTCCAGAGATAAGGTGTGCCTGAGGCACCGATCAAGCAGTGATAATTTTGCCCACGGCTCCTATAGCAATAGGAACACCAACAGCACTTAAGTCTTATAGACTATTTCACAGCACTTTTACAGCCCTCTCTAAGCGGTTTGCAGAGTCAGCCTATTGCCCCCAACATCTGGATCCTCATTTTACCCAACTCGGAAGGACAGAAGGCTGAGTCAACCTTGAACCAGTCAGGATCGAACTCCAGACAGTGGGTAGAACTAGCTTGCAATGCTGCATCACTACAGCTCTAGGAAAAACCTTTGATGCAAATTTACTCATCTGGGGCAGATTTCAAACAACTGCTCCAAATCTCCACCACTGCCCCAAAACAGACCAAGTCATTTTGGTCTAAGTTTATAGAGAACTGCATTTCAAACCTGCGGCAGCCATTCACATGGAGAAAGCAAAAAAAAAAGGTCTAATAAGCAGTGAAAATAAGGCTAGATTAGTAGTGCAAGCTTCAAGTCAGAGAAACTCGTGAAAACGTGAAGTACCAGCCAAGCCAGAACAACATTCTCATTGCTTTCATATCCCCCAAAGCACAGCTATGATGAAATATTACTTCCACTTAGCTTCAGGGGACTGCATCACAAGATCAACTCAAAATTTTACGTTAACTTGCCATCAGTGGGACACAAAAATCCCCTGGCCATTTCCAAAACAGGTAAGCTGTCCGTCCAGCTTTGATCCTTTTCAACCACTCTTGTTTTCTGACAAACAGGAACGGAACCATCCTAAAGCAGCCCAGAGCAGAAATGGAAACAGGAATGCTTGAATTACCTGTTCGATTCTTCACCTTTATAATAATCTGCAGCTTGTTCGTAATGAGCTATTGCCTGGAAAGGAAGAAAAAAGGGAAATGGAAAGAAAACTGAGCATATATGTGGCTTGAGTTGAGACCAAAAGTACACACACATACATAGACTTTTTCCCTGCAAGACCTTAGCAGACTCTTCCAAGGAGTTCATAAATAGCCAGTATTCCTTTCACAGTAGGACCTTGCATGCCAAAACTACTAGATACAAAGAGTTTTTTCTCTCGTGCCATCACTCTGCTGAACACCTAATTCTCACAGTACTATCTTATGCCTAAAGGTATTTACCCAGGCAGTAGGGCTGTGTTACTATTATCCTTCTCAACTTTTCTACTACCGTCTCCTATTGGTATCTCATGACTACCGTATTTTTCGGAGTATAGTTTTTGGGGAGGAAAATAAGGGGCAAAGGGAATTCTGCCTACCAGGTATTCATTTGGCTACCGTCCTTAGTCTGGTCAGCTTCAGCGCATTAGTTTACTGGTTTTGAGTGCACACGCGTGCTTTTTATCCCCTGGTTGGGGATAAAAAACAGCTTCTAAAGCACAGCTGATCGTCAGAGAGAGAAGCAATGAGAAAATTAGGCGAAGCGCGGAAGATCCCTTCACTCGCTAGCGCCTCGTTAGGGCTGAAAAAAAGCTTCAAAAAAGCTACATTCGGAGTATAAGACACACCCAAATTTTCAGCCTCTTTTGGGGGGGGGGGGAAGTGCATCTCATACTCTGAAAAATACGGTATATTACTTTGTTGCTTGTATGTACACTGAGAGCTCATGCATCGGAGACAAAATTCTTGTGTGTCTAATCACACTTGGCCAATAAAATACTGCATTCTATTTAATCCAGCCTTTCTCCATTTTGGCAGTTAATTGTACCAGGTCATTTGCAATGGGAGACATGATCCTCTTGTCCATCCAGTCAAAAGTTGTTCAAGACTTCCAAATGAACTTTTAGTTCCAACTTAACTCTGACTACAAACTGGTTTAATAAAGCACTAAACCTAATTCCTGGAGCCCCATCAGTTCCCCTTCCCTGTCCATCTGCCAACTAAATCCTTTGAAACTTTGGTGTTAGCAAGAGGAGAATTAAAAATGAACTTTTCCAAAGTTCTCACAATCTCAGGGTAAAGCCGCCAGAGTCGCTGTTAAGAGTGAGAGGGGCGGCATATAAATTGAATGAACAAATAAATAGCACACCATCGTAGACTCAGGGAAGGACACTGGGGCCTGGTGTGCTAAGATCCCTGGGGTCGCGAAGAGTCAGACAGGACCACTGTAAGCAAGCTTGTTGAGGCAGGGTCTACATGACCCACCTGTTCACCGTACCTTTTCAATGTCCACCAACTCAGTCTCGTAGATCTCAGCTATGGTTATATGGTGCTTGGCTGCAATGGTAAAACGGCCCTGAAAAAGAAAGAAAGGGAAATAGAATGAATTAGAAACCAACCTTTGGGGATAACTGGATGTCTTTGTCCCACCCGAGGCAGTGCTAATCCATAGGTGATCCTCCTCAGCTACGTGGAAATCAGGTGATTGTCCTGAACCTCCAGATTCTATAAAGGTCATAAAATTAGGCATGGCTTATTTAATGACCACCTTGCTTAGCCACAGAATTTCTGGACCCGACTGTGGTCATAACTCAAGGACTACCTGTAGTTTACTGCAAATTCTGTAGCAAGAAGCACAAAGTGCCATCTACCTCTAATGGAGGTGTTTATTTCATCTATGGGCAATTCCGATGCACAAACCTTTGTCAGCATTATGACAGTACTATGCAATTTGTGTGTTAGCCAGACAAACCCCACCACCATCCCACCCCACCACCCATTTGTGGTTCCTTGCTTGGGAGCCATGTCTAAAAAAAAACAGCACAGAACTCGTGAAAAGCCATCCTCTTTGTGGGTTTGTCAAGTGAATGCTTTTTTCAAGCATAAAATATTCCCTGTTTTTAATTAAGAAGGGAGCTTCTGAATTATATAAGCAGCTTACCATGTCTGTGTAGATCTCAATAGCTCTGAGGAGACAATTAATGGCCTCTATTAATAAAAAACAAACAAACACACACACAAAGTAAGCCATTTTAAATTCAGTAACATGAAGAAACAAAGCCATTCCTCAATGCTAACCTCCCTGAAAGGAACAGAAGGCAGGAATATTTATAGCATATTTCTTTTCTTGGATGAGATCAATAAGCAGAAACCGCTGTGTTCTTCTTGGAACCGGGACAGAGTATCTCGAGAACGGAAGGGACTTTTCTGCGTGGTTTGGCATTCTTCCTGAAGTGAGAACAAGGCAAACTGATGGGCACCATACTGGAGTTAGGGACAGACTTAACTGGCAAGGATAAGCAACCCTTGGAAGGGTTCCAATGCTGCCATCATGTGGCTGCTTGAAGAAATGCAACACTTAACCTCTAAAAAGACCTGGACAGGTAGTCCTCGACTTACAATAGTTCATTTAGTAACCGTTCAAAATTACAGTGACACTGAAAAAAGCACTCTGCAGGTCAAAAATGGGCACGTTTTGGGCGAAAACGGGATGCGCGGAGGGTTCGGGAGACCAAAAATGGGCCTGTTTTGGGCATGCAAAGTGCTTCTGGGGGCCGGGGAAGGCGAAAACGGGATGCACGGAGGCCAAAACCTAATTTTTTTTCTTGTTTTCTTCCTCTATATCTAGGTGCGTCTTATAATCCGAAAAATACGGTATTTAATTTCCATCATAGTGGAGCACCTTGTAACGGATAAAGGAAAAATAGCCTGAAAAAAATAAAAAGTTGCACCTAATGCCAAAATATCAAAGCAAGAAACACCACAGAGAAACAATACTTCTAGTAGACGCCCACTGCTCCTCTTGGGCAACACCGGGAGAGCCTCAAAAGATCTATTTTTCCTGTTATATACACTGGCATTATTCCAAGCCCAACCATTTCCTGCTCAAGAGAGGGATTTTTTTCAATGCCTCAAAGGAGTCCTCAGACCAGGGGTCCTCAAACTTGGCAACTTTAAGACTTGTGGACTTCAATTCCCAGAATTCTCCAGCCAGCTTTGCTGGCTGGAGAATTCTGGGAGTTGAAGTCCACAAGTCTTAAAGTTGCCAAGTTTGAAGACCTCTGCCTCAGACCATCATGGCCTGTCCCTACCTTCAATACACTGTTTTAACAAGAGAATGAACTGACTGCTAAAGGCTTTCAGTAACCAGATCGGAGCTCTGTCCAATCTCCAAGACAACACAACTGCATCCTAATTTGGATCTGGAATTGGGTATGTCTAATTTGATGAAAAGAAGGACTAGGGGGTGACATGATAGCAGTGTTCCAATATCTCAGGGTGTGCCCCAGGGGTGAAATCTTCCTGGTTCGCTCTTACCTGTTGGTCGCCACAGAGTCGAAGAAGCTGGTGGTGTTCGCGGTGCGGGGCTTCCCCCGCCCGCCTGGATGCCGGCATTTGCGTTCATTTGCCCTCTGCGCATGCGCAAAGCATTCTGCTTGTGCAGAGGGCAAAAGAACGCAAATGCCGGCGTCCAGGCGGGCGGGGGAAGCGGGCGGGGGAAGCCCCGCGCCGCGAACACCACCAGCTTCTTCGGCTCTGCGGCGTCCAACAGGTAAGAGCGAACCGGGAGGATTTCACACCTGGTGTGCCCCCCAAAACAGGGAGTCAAGCTATTCGCCAAAGCACGAAGCAATGGGTGGAAACTAATCAAGGAGAGAAGCAACCTAGAACTAAGGAGAAACTTCCTGACAGTTAGAACAATTAATCAGTGGAACAACTTGCCTCCAGAAGTTGTAAATACTCCAACACTGGAAGTTTGTAAGAAGAGAAAGAAGTCTGAAATGGTATAGCATTTCCTGCCTAAGCAGGGGGTTGGACTAGAAGACCTCCAAGGTCCCTTCCAACTCTGTTATTCTATTCTATTATAATTGTTTTTCTTTTCAACACCTGTTCTGGGTGGATAAGGACCGCCCCCCTCCCCCAGGTACAGATTTGTAACCGACACTGTTTGGCTCCAAAACATCAGAATTGTTTCCTTCTCCAGACTCCAATCCCAGGAAAAGCCTTGCTTACTAAAAAAAAAAAAGGCAATCCAAAGGCGACAAGCATCACATTAAAATCCTTGGGGAAACTTGGTGCAACAGCTTGGATCTTCTCTTATTTCATCTCCCTCTCATAGCCAATAATCAGCTTCCGAGTCTCCAAAAAGATTAAACAAATCCCTGGTGAGGATTAAACATGTTTTCTCCTCAAGTAACATTTTCCAAACTATTGTCTGAGTCACAGTAGCTACCGAAAACAGATCTCTTGATTCAATTGCCCGCCTTTTTCTCATTAACAAGCGCTAGCAACAAAGCGCAAAATAGAATTTCTCTTCCCAGAAATAGACTCAAAAGCAAGAAGCCGTGCCTTAGACAAATTGTGGGTCAGTTAGGAGATCTTGCCAGGTGTTGCATTCAAGAGAGACAAAAAAAAAAGGTAAAATCTTCCTTGTAATCCTCTCCTAATCACAAAGGCCCTTGGGGGAGGGGGGAGGGGCGAGGAAGAGCAGATTCATAATGCAAAGCTCAGATTTGCTCTAAGCTACAGAGAAAGCTGACTTCTGGGCAAGCCTTCCTAAACTTAAACAGTAAAGCATTAAAATGAAGTATGTACTCATGGATTAGAATCAGGCAGAGTGGTTAAACTGCAACACTGCACATAAAGGAAGATAGCTCTGTATATCCTTTCAGGAGGTAAGCTGGCAAGTTTTTGCTCTTCGGCATTTTAGCAACCTGTAGCTTGATGGCCCAGTTTAAAGGCAGATCAAGTTGGTTAAGCATTAAGAGGCAAAGTGTAGTCCACTAATGACATGGGATTAATAAAGCAGATACTCAGAAGTAGAGGATATTTGCAGCTTAGGGCTAAACTGTGAGGTCCTTGGTGTTCTCTGAGCTTGGTTGCAGATGTTTTATGGCCCAACTAGGGAACATCATCAGTGCTACGTGATTAGACTTACTACTGATGATGTTAACCTATTTGGGTCATGAAATGTCTACAACAAAAAACAAGGCTCAGAGAATACCAAGGATCCTGGATACTCAAAATCTTTTCACGGAAATGACCTAACAACAGGAGACGGTGCTGCACATCTGGATGGCAGGGTCATGTGTGACTTGGCCCCTGAAGCCATTGCTTAGTTCAGTTCTTGTCTTCAGCCACCTAGTCATGCTCGAAATGACCAAAAGGGGAATAACTATCAATAAGTCAACAGCTATGTTGATTTATTTTTGGAGGGAAAGGAAATATATATTTGTTGAAACCTAAAGCATTGTTGGATACACTGCATGATGGAAACTCACATACTGTAGATCAGGGGTGTCAAACTCAAGGCACAGGGGCCGAATTCAGCCCACAGGGTGCTTAGATCTGGCCCGTGGGGTGTGGCCCTCCCAAGCTCTGTTTTCGCTGGCAGGGGGCTGCAGGAGGCTGTCACAGCTGAAAACGGAGCTCGCTGGCAGAGTGTTTTCGCTGGCACGGCGCCCGGGCCACCACCTGTGCCCCCGACATGAGTGATGTTGTGCCGGCCACGCCAACCGAGGTCAAACCCAACCCTAATCTGGCCCCAAAAGAAATCGAGTTTAATAGCACTTTACTTTACTTTACTTATATACCGCTTCACAGTGCTTTACAGCCCTCTCTAAGCGGTTTACAAAGTTCAGCATATTGCCCCAACAATCTGGATCCTCATTTTACCGACCTCGGAAGGATGGAAGGCTGAGTCAACCTTGAGCCTAGTGAGATTTGAACAGCTGAACTGCTGAACTAGCAGTCAGCCTGCAGTCGCAGCATTTAACCACTGCACCACTTCAGCTCTCTTTTGAAGTTTGACGCCCCTGCTGTAGATTAAACCGGTTTGCACAGGTTTAGTGGACATGATGGGCGATATGAACGGATCCTCCTCATGCCCTGAGGGCTAACCCTGTCTAATACTGCTAAGGCCGCAGGAGGACCTTACCCCCTTTTACTTACCTTGAGGATCAGCCTTTTTGAAAGCGTTACCAGCGTCCACAAAGCTCATAGCTGCGTCATGCTTGTTCTGAAGCTGGAGATGGAGCTGAGCAGCCTGACAGAATGCGTTCCCAGCAGCTACGAGAGAAAGAAAAGAGTCAAGATTGGGGGGGGGGGGGAATGAAAGGCTAGGGACTTTTTAATATGTATCTTAAAAAGTTGAAAACCAGGGCTAAATTGTTAAGAGTTTGTGCTTTATCCTCCTCGGCTAGAAACAACAGGGTAACAAGAAGGAGAATGCTTTGGGCAAAACAAAATTGGTTACACAATAAAATTAGATAAATGGCAGAAGTTATGGGACAGGAATTATAAGTTAACAATGTCAACTGCATATAAAGAAAATTTGTATAAAATGTTTTATAGATGGCATTTTGCACCGGCGAGGTTGGCAAAGATGTTTAAAGATAAATCTGCTAAATGTTGGAAATGCCACCAGACACCTGGGTCATATTATCATATGTGGTGGACATGTATAGAAGCAAAAAAAAATAATTGGACAAAAAATACAAAGGTGGTTGGAAAAGATGATAAAGCAGCACATTGACCTAAAACCAGAAATATTTTTGTTGGGGATTTTGCCCGAAACCTATGGTAAAGGGAATGCATATTTAATCATATATGTGCTAACTGCAGCTAGAATTGTATTTGCACAAAACTGGAAGAGTGAAGAGATCCCCACTGAGGAGAATGTGATTAGGAAAATATTAGAATGTGCAGAAATGAATAGATTAATGCTGGCTGTACAGGAGAAAGAACAAACTGAATATTATATGACATGGGAGCTATTTTATGGATGGTTGGAGAACAAAAACAGTTAGAGATAAATGGAGATTAGTGAAATATAGAAAATATGTTAAGACAGAGATGTAAACAATATGATTCTTAAAAATAAAAAGACTATTGTTATATTACTATTATATTCTTATTAGAAGATACGTTAAGAAGGAGAAATGAATAGGTTTATTATGCTTATTATTATTATTATTGTAAGATTAGAGAATTAATATCAATGTAATGAATACTGTAAATTCTGATTGCATAGAGATATTTGTACCCAGATGACACACAGTTTAATGCAGAGGTCTTCAAACTTGGCAACTTTAAGACTTGTGGACCAACTCCCAGAATTCTCCAGCCAGCTATGCAAGACTTAAAGTTGCCAAGTTTGGGGACCCCTGGTTTAATGGAAGATGAAATGTTTACATAATTTTTTTAAAAAATTGGGTGGGGGGGAAGGAAAGAAGGAAAATGCTTGGAATGTACAATCTTAGTCACTTTGTCATCATTGCTATCAAATCTTAAGGTACACCCATTGCTTGTAGAGCAATACTTAAAACTGCAGCACCTCCACAGCTTTGGGCAGTGGCAATTCCACAGCCAATGAGGTTAGTGTGAATATTAGTCATTGTTCCATGAAACTAGCCGGAACAGCACTTGCTCAGCCCTTCCTGGTTCTCTAAGGTTGTTCAGGTTCTTCCAGCAACTCAGCCTGAGGAATGTGCCTCTTTATGAGGATGATCTATCAGCAGACAAAGTGATGTACATATATCTTAGCAAGCCAAATATGCCACAGTATGGGATACAGGATCAGATAGGCTACATACCACTCCAGTTCTTGGCCATTTTGAACATATTAGCCGCTCTGGCATAGATATCGCATGCTTCTTCATTCCTGGAGGAGCCACCTCTAGGGAGGAAAAGAACACGGTGCATCAACAGAGAGCAGGTAAAATCATTTAGTTGCAAAACTGAGGGGGTGACCAGGCTGAGCCAGAGGGAGTGGTCAAACAGGTCATCAGTTGTGAGTACCTTTATGCCCACAAGGCATCTAAGTCCAGCCCACCTTGAATTCTATTGACTCCTATCTACAGCCAATTTGCTTTGACAGTCAGTAGTTCAGATTCTTGAAGAGAGCTTAAACTTGCAATAAATCTCTATACCCATTTGAATTGTCTGGATCCTCTGATTTCCCTGGTGCTTCGCAAGAAGTATCTAAAGAAAACCCTCTCTTTCTCCATACTGAATGTTCAACAGTTGTAGTGCTTAATATGTTGGCAAACAAAAGAAAGAATATACTTATTCTTTGTTTGTGTATAAACATCTACATGTTTACACCTTTTTGAATAAGAAGCTACTATTAGCCACATAATTCTAACAAAAACTCTGCATGCAATTAAATAATGGCATGGCCGTAAGGGCCCCAAATACAGGTTGTGTATTTCACAACAAGGATCATGAATCAAAGGAAAGGCAAGTATAGCTTTATTTCAATCCAGATAGTAATATGATGTATGAACAAAACGATTGTTGTCTAAAGTATATGCCTTTATAAGACATTGAACTGATTAAATTAGATCTGCATTTCACTTTCAGTTAATACTTAGAAAATACTAAAGCACAAACCTTTGGAAACATCAAGTCCCCCTCTTAAAAATAAATAAGAGAATTGTGTGCTACTGAATTGTATTAAACAGACTCCAACATAAATATCTCACAAATAAATAAATATTTAAAAATGGAGCTTTAGATTTATAGCATGATCAAGTCACACAACTTGTACATTATTGGATTTTAGTGTTTCAGTTCAAATAGTATCGGCTACTGAGACTTTTGAAACATACAATTTAAAAGCGCTAATGCTTTAACTGTGCCCACTACAGTGTTAAACATCTTAAACCAGACCACAAGGCTGGAGCTCAGGAAAAATAGTGGATTCGTGTTTTCCAGAAGCCACACATCATATCTGCCACAAAATGTTGCACCTGGTTATGCCAGCTCTGCTCTAACACCACCAGTTTGTAGAAAGCTTAAATTTTGTCCTACGGTTCCAGCATATTCCCTTCCAGAAAGCAATTTCCCTGCTCTGTCACTAGAAACCTACAATTCATTTTCTTCGAGAATCACTTACAGATGGTAGTCAGGCTTTGCCAAATGCCAGAGTTTCAACCAAATAAAACCCAAGAAAGGAAAGTATTTTTAGTTAATGTTCTCTTGAAACATGAGAACAGAAAGGAAGGGGCCAAACTAAAGGGGCCAAGGAACATAGAAATAATATCTCAACGCATGTATTTTGAGATGTTAAATTTCTTCAGTCAGTTCTGAAAAATGTTCAGAATCCAATCTGGGAGATATCCAAGCCATAGTGGTTGGAAAGCTTGCAGCCTCTAAGGAAAGTCGAGTTGTCAGTCACGGCTTAGCTCAGAGACATGAGTGATAAATTCCAGAAAATATTTTAGCTGTTGCCCAAGATACATGGAGTATGCTGGCCTGGGAACAATTCACAGGGCTGGATGCAAAGAGCATTTCAAATACAAATTTTAAAAAAACTCAGAAAATTTTGGACAATTAAATAGAGCTAAAAAAGGCGGGTCATTGTATATCCAACATATAAGCTAAATGCTAGGAAGCCAAAATGTTTCCACATGCTACAATTCTGCACATTTTATCCTTATAACTAAGGAGAATTTCTTCAAGTAATACAAAATGCTGCCTGCCGAATAGTTAAGAGGACCTTCTCTTAACAAAGAAAAAAACATGCCATTTTCTTATCTTTTCCAAAGCCAATGACATGTTTAACATGGAAGGGATTTATATAGTGCCTTATACTAGCCAGTCAGTTGCTTGTAAACAAAATAAATGAGTGTAACAGACAAATATTTTAATCCACACAATGCATCAGCTGCCCTCACGGGTCCAAAGCATTTAATCAAGCTTGTATTTTTAAGTCTTTTACAACCAACACATTCCAATTTACACAGTTGGCATTTGCTATACATGCTATGGAAATTGTCTCTTGGGACCTCACTATTTTTATAATGGACAGAAGGAATCTAGAGTAAGTTTGACTGGACCACAAACCTCGACCAATATTAGCAGTCAGAATTCTTATCCGGGGAATTGCATTTTGCTATGAGGTAGATAATTTCAATGTCCTCCTTTCACAGTACTTCCATGATGTTTTTTTTCTGGGAGTAGAGATTTGTGAATTTAAGTATTGTTCTACACAAATCCCACCCAGTTACTACCAGTGTGTGACACCCCCCCCCCCAATTGCCTCTGCGCACATAATTATTCCCAACAAACCTAGCACAAAAACAGCTAGGTGACATCATTATTGCTTGCAGAGGAAGAATATGGAAAGCGAGCATCTTTATAATCTATCAGTTTCTCTACCTTCTTCCAGATAACACACACACC
The DNA here is from genome assembly GCA_023053685.1 of Diadophis punctatus similis. NCBI lineage: Eukaryota > Metazoa > Chordata > Lepidosauria > Squamata > Dipsadidae > Diadophis > Diadophis punctatus. The sequence continues at coordinate 3,214,329 of JALIGW010000022.1, forward strand.
ATCAATGCTGGCAATAAGATGGAAACTAATCTACAATTATTGTCACACCAGGCTTTTATTCACAGGGGACACACACCAATGTCCTGCTGCAGAAGTATGTGCCACCTCTCAAGTCCCAGACTGGCATTATATATAATACAAGGAATCAACCTTTGTCATATACCCTCCATTCTCTCTTTGCCCATCTCCCACTTGGCAACAGTTGGTTGCATTGCCTGTGGGAGGAAAGAGACATATAGCTTTAAAAAAAATGAAGATCAAACTACTGCACTTCCACTCACTTACATCATGCTTTCAGGGGTGAAGAAAGCAATTTCTCCTGAACTAGAGGCATTATTCGGATGCATGAAGAAATAAATCTTAAGCAATTGGTTGGGAAATATTTTGCCCCACTTAACTGACCTACTTTTGGCATAGGGAAACTATTAACCTTGGTGACTTGGTTAAGACATCTAACATCTATTCTAAATTTGACTTCTGCATTAGACCACTCACTGTGTGAAGGCTCACTGTAGTATGGTGTGCATTTCATTCTCCAGCTCTTTCTGAAATGCAATGGGACTTTCGATCACTCAGTTTTGTAAGTTGACAGCTAATTTTGTGTCCTACAATGCTGCCCTATTGAGGAGATGGACGGCAGATAAATTTAATAAATACAATGTAATGGGCCTCACTTGCTTGTAAACAATCCCTTGAAAACTTTGCAGAATGTCCTTCTGTGAAGATAAGCTGGATCCATGCAAGTCTTCTGTGTGTCTAACTTACTCGGATCTACAAGTTCCTAACACTACAGGTAGTCCTTGACTTACAGCCACTCATTCAGCAACCACTGAGCGGTAGTTACAACCGGTCCTCAAAGTTCCAACTACTGCAGTGTCCTCGTAGTTACATGATCATGACGACACAAGCGCTGGGCAACGGGCTCACACTTATGGCGGTTGCAGCCGCTCATGATCACAGGATTGCCATTTGTGACCTTCCTTGATGTTTTCCCACAACAAAAGTCAATGGGAAAGCCAGGAGGGGAAGCTGCAAGTCATTCCTGTAAGTTGCTGCCACCGCTTTTTCTCAAGAGGAGTCCTACTCACTGCTCACTAGTGTCTGTCTGCAGCACCCCCACCTGTCAACAGCCCTCACCAGCCCGCTCACTCCCTAGAGCCCACCCACCACTTCTGCGAGTTCACCTGCACTCCCTATCATATGCATGCAGCCCTCGCCAGGCCCCTGTGCTTCCTAGTGCCAACAGCACCTTCCACACTCCTTGCCTGGAGCTCTCATCTCTTCCCACTTAACGAGCCACATGGTCCTGTAGTTATGATGGCAACCGGGACCGCCGTCACTAACTGGAGTGGTCACATGAGGTTACCACTTTACAACCATATAATTTAGCACCAGAAATTTTGGTCCCAATTGCGATCATAACCTGAGGGCTGCCTGTAGAGCTCAGCAGAATTTTAATTTTAGTCAAATGAAAATTCATGAAGGCAGAACACTGAATGACAAACTACACTGTTGTCCTCTAATAACATAATGCATACCTCTGTCATTCCTTAAGGTTAAATTAGCATAGGAAATCTATCCTCTTTATGACCTCTTTCAATCCTGTTTTGCCAATCACTAAAATCTGCTCATTTTTTAAATTCTGGGTTTCAAATAAAGAATAGCACATTAAATCAGGACAGACTAGCTGTTCTACAGTGCTTAGCCCTGCTGCCTGCTCGAATTTTTTAACAATTATATTTCTACTATCTTGATAGTAAAAAAAATCCACTAGCACCATATTACTACCAAGACCCATACTTTACAACTTCTTTGAGTTCCTGGCAGTCTTGCCCACACATTTTCAGACAGCTGTTGATTGGGTACTTTATCATCATTCAGAATCTTTTCTAGATCAGTATAAGCCTCCAAATGTGAATAACTATGCCAAATCAAATAGAGGGCAAAGCCCACTCCTTCTAGCACTGATGATGTTCCCTTGTTGGGTCATGAAATGTCTGCAAGAAAACAATCAAACTCAGAAAGCACCAAAAACTCCACAGTCGTCATCCTCCAACTCCCTTTTGGCACTGAAGCAGCTCAGAGAGAACCAAGGACCCCACAGTCCTAGTCCTCCTTCTCCACTTCTCCAGAATTCCCATTCCCTTCCAGCACTGATGATGGTATCTAGATGATACCTGGTAATGAACCATCTGCAAGAGAACAACCAAGGACCACACAGTCCTCCTCCTCCTGTCCACAACCCCCTCCCCCTTTTGGCATTAGTTTGGTAATGAAACATCTGCAAGAAAACCACCAAGCTCAGAGAGCACCAAAAACACCACAGTTCAACCTGGAGCTACAAATATTCTCTTCTATATGAATAATTTGTAATTGCTCGTTTGCCACTTTGGGGCACCCTCTACTGAGATGCTTAAGGCAACACAACTCTGGGGATTTTTGGTGTGTGGGTGGAATGTCTTTATTTCAGACCGGGAAAAGGGGCAATTCGTTCTAGCATTTTAAGAATGAGGCTTCTCCCTAGAGCAGGGTTCCCCCAAAGGTCGATAAGTCTATCCATTATTGTGGTTAAACTAGGATTTATTTATTTCATATAATACATGTTTGAGAGTCTCCTGCCTTGGGCAGGGGGTAGGACTAGATGGCCTCCAAGGTCCCTTCCAACCCTATGTTTCTCTGAGTCTGAAACTTCATGAAGGGACAAGATGAGCTGAAGGCACAGATAGTCCCCGACTTACAACAGTTCATTTAGTGACGGTTCAAAGTGACATCGCTGAAAAAATATGACTTTATGATCATTTTTCACACTTATGACAATTGCAGCATCCCTATGGTCACATGATCAAAATTCGCACACTCGGCAACTAAAATCCATTTCGGATGGTTGCAGTGTCTCCATGGTTATGTGATCCTCTTTTTGCGACCTCCTGACCAGCCAAGTCCATGGTAAAACCAGATCCACTGAACCACCGTGACCCTCACTTAACAACTGCGGAGTTTCACTTAACAACGGTGGCAAGGACGGTCGTAAAACGGGGGCAAAACTCCCTGAACAAAACCCCCTTCTCGCCTGGTCAGCTAAATTTGGAGGCTCCGTTGTGGTCGTAAGTCGAGGACTGCCCGTACCAGAGTCCGCCTAAAAACCGTTTTCTGCCCCTCAAAAACTCCACCGCGAACCTGCCGCAAAGCCGGCATCCAAGAGACCGGGGCCCGCCTGACAGTTCGGGCGGAAGGGCAAAAACGCCTCCGGGCCCCTCACGGCGTGAAAGGCCGGCCCGCTTCGGCCACCAGCCGGCCGGCCGGCCCCCCCTCCCTCCGCCCGTGTCGTCGGTTCCTCGCCTGACAGGCCGCCCCTCTCAGGTTCCGGCGGCGGCGCTGGGCCTTACCCGAAGAGCCCCGAGAAGAAGCCGTGGGAGCCGCGGACTTTCTTGTCCGCCTCGGCGAGCAGCTGCAGCGCCTCCTTCTCCTTGCCGCTGGTGTCCATAGCCATGGCCGGCGGAGAACGGGCCCGCGCCCCGCGAAGAAGCCGAAGCTGAGGGGGAGTAAAAAAAAAAAGAGGTCGGACGGACGAGCGTAACTGCCTCCCCTCACCGCGGTCGCTCTCCCTTCAGGCTGAGGGGGAAAAAGAAGAGACGTCGCCTGACGCCCCCACGTCGGCACGCACAGCCAATGGGCGGCAGTAGCAGCAGCTGTAATGCCCGCCCCCCCGTCGGCACGTGACCTAAACCGCGCCCTCTGGGCCGCCGACGCACGCCCACCGCTGGATTCTCCCTCACGTGACCCAAGGCCGTGCTGACTCACCAGCGTCACGTGAGGCCGGCGACGTGCACCGCCGCAAGGGAAGACCGATCGGGTGGTAGAGTCCAGGAGAGGGGGGCAGGGGTGGGGTTAAGGCCGAGTTGGGCTGTACCATTTTTTTTATTTACGGGGGAGGGGGTGGAAATCGCTCAAAGGCAACTGGAACTGCGGCCTTTGCAAGGTGCGCTTTGGTTTTGGTCCTCCGAATCCGCAGCCAGGTTGGTTATGGATGATGGGAGTTGTAGGCCAGTTAAGTGTTCGGCCTTCCTCTTGGTGCACCTAGCAGGGAAGATCTTGGTCGCTTGGAAATCAGGGGATTTTGCAGGTGCCAAATTTGCAAAATGCAAAATTGCAGCAGTCTGGCCTTTCTTGATTTGCTCCAGTAAAGGATTAACAACGGTGATCTCAGGATCTTCTAGATCTGGGGCTCTCCAAACTTGGCAACTTTTTAAGACTTGGGGACTTCAACTCCCAGAATTCCTCAGCCACCATGACTGGTGAATTCTGGGAGTTGAAGTCCCCAAGTCTTAAAAAGTTGCCAAGTTTGGAGAGCCCCAGATCTAGAAGATCCTGAGATTACCGTTGTTAATCCTTTAGTGGAGCAAATGGTTTGCCGTTGCCATCTTCCTAGGGCTGAGAGAGAGCGACTGGCCCAAGGTCACCCAGCTAAATGCCTAAAACAAGACTAGAACTCACAGTCTCCCGTACTATTAGTCTGGTGCAGCTTTTGGCCACTACACTCAAGTGACTCTCTTAAAGACAAGAATGGTGTAGGTTAAATCTGATTAAAAGTGTGTTTCTCCATACAATGCGTGCTTGTTGCAAAACTTTGCTCCATGAATGCATACTGTTCAATCCCCTCAAGACTCAAAGGACATTTTCAATATCAAGGTCCTTTCCAACTCTGTTACACTGTCACTCAATCAGAATAAAACTGGAAGGGACTTTGGAGGTCTTCTAGTCCAACCCCTTGCTCAAGTAGGAGACCCTATAACATTTCAGACAAGTGGCTGTCCAGTCTCTTCTTAAAAACCTCCAGTGATGGAGCACCCACAACTTCTGACAGCAAGCCGTTCCATTGGTTAATTGTCCTCACTGTTAAGAAATTTCTCCTTAATTCCAGGTTGCTTTTCTCCTTGATTAGTCTCCCATCCGTTGTTTTTTGTCTTGCCTTCAGGTGCTTTGGAAAATAAGTCGACCCCCTCTTCTTTGTGGCAGCCCCTCAGATATTGGAAGATATGGCCTAGGACCAGGTTACCTCCGGGACCGCATCCTCCCACACACTTCCCTTCGACCAGTGAGGTCCCACAGAGTGGGTCTCCTCCAGGTCCCGTCAGCCAAACAATGCCGACTGGTGGGGCTTAGGGGGAGGGCCTTCTCTGTAGGGGCCCCAGTTCTCTGGAACCAACTCCCCCCGGAGATCCGGATTATCCCCACCCTGCTGGCCTTCCGAAAAGCCATTAAGACATGGCTCTTCCTGCAGGCGGGGTAATTTTGAGAGACTATTACATCGGATGTTCTCCCCCATGTATGTTTGTGTAATATGGATGTTATTAATTGTTTTTAAATTGTTTTTTTAAATGATTTGGTTGGTTGTTTTATTAAAATGTTGTACGCTGCCCTGAGTCCTCAGGGAGTAGGGCGGCATAGAAGAACCTCCAAATAAAATAAAATAAAAATAAAGACTGCTATCATGTAACCCTAGTCCTTCTTCTCTCTAGACTAGCCAAACCCAAACCCTACAAACTGTTCTTTTCACTGTTAATATCTGTTTGCTCTTGTCCTCAGCATTCTTCTTCTGCAGGAAAACCAGAAAGCTACAGAGGTCAGACAGCCTTTGCCAGGGAAGTCCAGCATCCAGGCAGCAAATCCCAAATGCTGAGGACACCTGAAGGGGGGGGGAAATGTAACACCACTAACAACACGATAACAAAAGAAACAGACAAATAAATATATCTTTGCAGTCATCGCACTCCAAGCAGTGAAAGGGGCTTCTAACGAACTCCGGCAGATAAGGGCATCCTTCACTGCTTGCCAGCTAAGCAGGAGAAAAGCAAGCTTTCAAAAATAAAAGGCAGAAACGGCTTTCACCTGGTTGTCGGCGGAGGGGGTGGGAACCCTTCTCAATCCAGGGACGCTTTTAGCCCTGCTGTGAACTTTTTAGAGGAGCCCTAAAGGAATCACTTCCCCCAAAGAAAGGTTAGCCTGTAATCCCATTTTGCTGCACCAGGAGTTGTGAGACCGCAAAGAACTGGAGGCTGCCCTCTGCTCAGGATAACAAAAGGGTGAGTATCACTTACAGCCGCCGCCGTTATCTTCGTGTAAGGATGGCAGGAATCTGGGGTGCCAAATAGGTTGCCTTTGCGCCTTGAAAACTTTTGCCTTGCCGTTCACGGTCCCAAAAAGCTGCATTTGACGCGTTTTGGGGATGTTTAACGGGAAGGAGGCGGGATGGGCAGAGCAGAAAATTCACCTGTCCCTAAGGAACCTTTTGGCTTTCCTGATGGACGGATCCAGTGAGTGTGTGTCGGCAAGATTGGGTTGAGCCTCTGGTGGGAATTAAAATCTAATTCGCCTTGCCTCCCTCTGGATTCAAGCAGGTGTGTTATGAAGCATCTCTTCGGTTATCCAAAGAAATCAATACGGTGAAACCGATGTCATAGGAGAAATCCATACAGACAAAATAATACATTCAAATTCGCATCCTCGTTTTAAATTGCTGTCCTGAACAGGTACGCTGTTGGCACACGCACAATATTCGTTGTTTTCTTCTTCTTAGGTGGTTGCAGCAGCATACAGAATTTTTTTGAGAGGGAATAACGGGGGCTAGTGTGCAATGGATACAGCATTATCGCTTTTCCTACCCTGGCGCATTCCGGTTGTGTTGGGTTACAACTCCCATTCACTCCAACCAGCATGGCCTTTGAGAATTAGGGGGGTTGGAATCTCTTTTATGTAAAAAAAAACAACCCACGGGGAAGGCTGCGCTAGCAATATGGGGCTAGCGCAGCCTTCCCCGTGGGTTGTTGTTTTTCGTGTACGATTCTGAGATCGTGAGAAACAAGCGATGGAATAAATTGTGTGATTAATTAAACATATTAAACATACAGTGCCTATTCGTTATAAGCCAGCCACGCTGAATAGACTTTTTTAAAAAAAGACCAAAAAATCTGGAGTACTAGGACAAAGAGATTTCTAAACAGTTTGGTTGTATTAATAGTCTATCTCGGAAAAGGGTATTTGATCTTGCTGACTTAATAAATAAAATGCTGGCTGGGGAATTCTGGGAGTTGAAGTCCATGCATCTTCAAGCTACCAAGGTTGAGTGACACTGCATTAAACCTGATTTCTGAATTGTCCTTTAATATAATTTCAAGGACCTCTTCAGATCCTCTCCCTTAGCTGGACACTGTGCTGTTTTAGGTGATTGGAGTTGTAGTTAACAACGTGAGAACATTAAATAGAACAAGGATTTTTTTTCCAGGATGAAATGAGGGTATAAAAACCAATATAATGTTGTAATTGACCAATCTCTATTATTTTATATTTTAACCCTTTATACTAGCACTGGCTTACATGCCAGTGGCTTGCCCCAAACCGATATATGCAAGGCTTCTGGTTCTGCTAACAGCAAACCATGATTGCTTATTACAGGAAAGAATCACGATACACACGTAGTCCTTGACTTGCAACCACAATTGAGCCCAACATTTATGTTGTTAAGTGAGGAATTTGTTAAGTGTGTTTTGCCCTATTTTACGACTTTGCTTGCCACATTTGTTAAGTGAATCATTGCAGCTGTTAAATTATTAACACGGTTGTTAAGTGAATCTGGTTTCCTCCTCGATTTTTCTTGTTCCAAAGGTTGCAAAAGGGGATCACGTGACCCCAAGACACTGCAACCGTCATAAATATGAGTCAGTTGCCAAGCATCTGAATTTTGATCACATGACCATGGGGATGCAACAATGGTCATAAGTGTGAAAAACGGTCATAAGTCGCTTTTCCCGGTGCTATTGTAACTTTGAACAGTCACTAAATGAACTGTTATAAGTTGAGGACTACCTGTACTGGAAGGGTGGGAAGGAATTAGCACCAAAATAAAGTTATCTGGCATTCAATGGATATTGAAAAAGAACTGTGAATAACTCCTCCAAAGCTCCTTGACTTATGACCAGTTGCTTAGCAACCATTCAAAATTACAACAGACCCCCTCCAAAAGCTACTTATGACCCGGTTCTAAAATTAGATTCTCAGCAACCAGCTCACAATCCAGCGTCACATAACCACAATTTAGAACTTTTTTTCCCCCTGGAAACTGGTAAACTTCATTTCTGGTTTGTTCAAAAAATAAAATCCCTTAGTGAACAACGGGTTCACTTAACAACTGCAAACTAAGAGCCGTGGTGGCGCAGTGGTGAGAATGTGGTGTTGCAGGCAAACTCTGCCCATTGTCTGGAGTTCGATCCTGACCAGCTCAAGGTTGACTCAGCCTTCCGTCTTTCCGACATTGGTAAAACGAGGACCCAGATTGTTGGGGGACAGTACGCTGACTCTGTAAACTGCTTACAGAGGGCTGTAAAAGCACTGTGAAGCGGTGTATAACTCCAAGCGTTGTTGCGATTGCTGTGTTCACAACGACCAACACACACACAAAAAAGATTGTAAAATCGGATCTGGTGACATGCTGATCCATTATACGACTGTCATGAGTTACACCTGTGATTGTGGGGCTCAATTATGGTCGCAACTCAAGGATGCTAACTGAGAAAACTTCCCAGCCAAATCAATCCTCAAATTTTATTTGCTGGAGACGTCTTTTTTTTTCAAGCAGATGTGCGAGGTTGGGGTAGCGAGACGCCCCAGCAGTGAAGCAAAGGCAAACTCAGAAAGATGAAGAAACAAAAAAATAGCCGTACAACAGATGGTAAGAAGGGGAAACTCTGTAGGGGAAACTGAAGGCAGGAGCCGTAACTAAGAAAACGAGCTGAAACGGAGATTGTTCCTCGGTCACAATAGGTGCGTAATGAACTTTGAAGGCATCCTGATGTTTTTGCCGCAGATGTGAGACGGCTGGGAGGGGGGTTTTCCACCCAGAATCTGAACATCGAGAATATTTGAAAGGCGAAGCAATTGTTATTTTCTTCATCAGCAACCTGTCATATCAGGATGACTTGCGGTTAGAGCTAAGCCACAGGCTGTGGAAAGGAGTTTACAAAGCAATTTTTTTTAAAAAAAATGTGATTACAGGTAGTCCTCGACTTACCACCGCAGATTTATGATGGTTGCAGAGTCCCGGGGTCATGTGATCCCCTTTTGAGACCTTCTGACAAGCAAAGTTAATGAAAAAGCCTGATTCTTTGAGAGCTGCATGCAAGGAAATGTCATTTTAACGTATGCCGATTAGTGTACATTCAAAGTGACGATAAAGTTATTCTAATTCACTTAACAACCGGATTACTAACTTCTCAGGTGCAGCGATTCACTTAACAGCCGTGGCAAGAAAAGTTGTAAGATGGGGAATCTTAACGAACGTCTCACTTAGCTGCAGAAATTTTGGCCTGAATTGTGGCTGTAAGACGAGGACTACCTATAGCAATCTATATTTTTTTAAAAGCGATCCACATCTTTTGTTATGGAATCTAAAGAGAAGTGGGGCAGTTTGTTCAGAATTGACTTCTATGATTTAGGGCAGGGGTGGGCAAACTATGGCTCTTTGAGGACCTGTGGACTTCAACTCCCAGAATTCCTGAGCCAGCCATGCATGCCTGGCTGGCTGGCTCAGGAATTCTGGGAGTTGGAAGTCCACAGGTCCTCAAAGAGCCATAGTTTGCCCACCCCTGGTTTAGGGTCCCAATCTTGTATAAATCCGTCATTTTTCATTCTCCTGCAAGGGGAATTGCGTGGAGTTATTTAGCCCCGTAGCTCTTGGGGAAGTCAGTGTGTGAAAAAGTATGAACATTGGATTTGCGCATTGTTTCTGATCCTGTTTCACCATTTTTCTCCCCCTCTTGATCCTCACTTTAAGGCCGCAATGGAAGATGTGAGCTCCAAACGGGTCAGTGACTTCTTGCAGAAATGCGTCAAGCTTGAGGACAAGGATGGGGAGTCTCCACCCAAGGAGATCTTGGAAGTTCAAAGTCTCCCTTTACTCGCTCCATCCTATCCTCAGACGGTGCAAGGTATGGGAATTTCTCCAGAAATCGCTGCACTCAGAACGGTGTTTTTTTCAACCTTAGCAGCTTTTAAGACAGGTGGTCTTCAACTGCCAGGATTCCCCGGGCAGCAACTCTGGGTGGCTCTCTTTAAGCAGATTTATTTATGTATGTCTCTATTGATTTATTGATTAGGGCTTTTTTCCCACCTTTACTATAAGTAAGTTAAGGTGGCAAACATACCTTATACTCTTTCCTCCTCCTCCTTCTATGAGATGAGTTGGGCTAAGAGAGAGAGCAAATGGCCCAAAGTCACCCAATCAGCTTTCATGTTTAAGGCGGGACTAGAACTCACTGTCTCCTGGTGATTGGTCAAAAGTCACCCAGTCAGCTTTCATGTTTAAGGCAAGACTAGAACTCACCTTCTCCTGGTGATTGGCCCAAAGTCACCCAACCAGCTTTCATGTTTAAGGCAGGACTAGAACTCACTGTCTCCTGGTGATTGGTCAAAAGTCACCCAGTCAGCTTTCATGTTTAAGGCAGGACTAGAACTCACCTTCTCCTGGTGATTGGCCCAAAGTCACCCAGTCAGCTTTCATGTTTAAGGCAGGACTAGAACTCACCTTCTCCTGGTGATTGGCCCAAAGTCACCCAACCAGCTTTCATGTTTAAGGCAGGAGTAGAACTCACTGTCTCCTGGTGATTGGTCAAAAGTCACCAGTCAGTTTTCATGTTTAAGGTGGGACTAGAACTCAGTCTCCTGGTGATTGGCCCAAAGTCATCCAGTCAGTTTTCATGTTTAAGGAGGACTAGAACTCACTGTCTCCTGGTGATTGGCCCAAAGTCACACAGCTGGCTTTCATGCCTAAGGCAGAATACTGATTTCTAGGCCAGCCCCTTAGCTACTAAACCAACATCCTAGTAATTTGTAAAGGACAGAGTGATTGTATCATGAAAACTGGGAATGCACCTAACATAAAAATTGTCATGAAGTCCAAGTAGCCTCACAATAACACTTTCCTGAAAGCCTTGTCAGTCTTTGACGATGGTGCCCCCATCCCAGCTCTCCCTTCCCAATCCTTTGATATGTGGCCCATTCAACTATGCTGCGGTTAACCACAAATGTTGGGGTTACCATGTTCTCTCCTGTTCCATTTTGACAGAGGAGATTTCAATGGTTTTCAATACTTGTGCAGTGCCAGCCAATCTGGGCCCCTGTGCCAGGAGGCGGCGCGAGAAAGGCAACGGCCACGACGGGACCAGCACGTCTCTTTACGTCGACCGCCGGAAGTCCAAAGTGTGGAACTACTACACCAAGCTGGGAGACGCCTACGTGGAATGCAACGTCTGCAAGAAGCAGCTGTCCTTCCACAACAGTACCACCACCATGAGGGAACACCTGGTGCGCAAACACAGCATCCGTGACACCCTCCTCTCGCAACTGAAGGACGACCAGGTGCCGGACCCCGACTACGTGGCTCAGGAAAACGCCATAAAGAGGGCTCGCCAGCTGACCCCCGAGAACAACAATCCCTACCACGCTGTGACCTGCACGGAACCCAGGACGGACGTGATTCTGGAACTGGTGCTAGAGATGATCTTTCGGGACCTGCATCCGCTCTCCGTAGTGAAAGACAAAGGTTTTGGCCTTCTCATTGGCTACTTAGAACCTAGCTTCGTTCTCCCGTCCCCTGTGCAGCTCTCTAGCATGTTGTGGCATCGATACAACGTCGTCAAGCAACACCTAGAACACTACTTGCAGACAGCTCAATCGATTGTCATCTGCGCCGAGTTCTGGCTGTCTCACCCCAACCAGAGGTACCTGACCATTGTGACAAATTTTATCGACGGAGAGTGGCGGCGGGCGAGGTGCATCCTAGAAACCCAGCAGGTGCATGAGAACAAAGCGGAGAGCAACCTGGGAGATAGGCTGTACGCGGTCCTCACGGACTTCGGGTTGTCCAACAAATCAGTCTTCTGCATGATGCACGACAGCCTGCAGGATCTGGAGGCCAATTCGTCCCACCTGAAATGTGTGTACGGCTGGACCAGCCTGTGCTGCGCAGCTCACCTGCTGCACCTTTGTGTCAAGGCTGGCCTCGAGGCGGAACAGGTGCAGGAAGCGTTGACCGCGGCTCGAAGCGTCGTCCGTTACTTCCAGCAAGATGCCAAGGCTACTTGCTCCCTCAACAGCAAACTGGAAGCCATCAACAAGACCAAGCTGAAGTTGGTGACGGACACTGGGGCTCGGTGGATAACCACCATCGAGATGTGCGAGTGCCTGCTAGACCTCAAGTGGGCCATCATGTCCGTTTTGGAGGAACATCCCAAGGGACCTTCGGTGGTCCAGAATTTGGCCGATCACCAGTGGAAACTCTTGCAGGATCTGGTGCCCGTGATGAGGACGCTTAAGATTGCCACGTCTTTCTTGCGAGAAGAGCAAAACGTCTCCATCTCCTCCCTGATGCCTTGTATCCATGGTATCATCACCGCCATCGGACAGCAGTCCGAAGAAGCCAGCGGCATCATCAAAACGGTGGTCAACAACATCAGAGAGGAGCTAATCCGGCGTTGGGGTATTTTGGAGGAAAAGAAGTTGCTGGAGAGCCCGGCGGTGATCGCATCGTTTCTAGACCCTCGATTTAAAGAAATGAGGTTCCTCAGCCCAAGTCTACGGAGCGAGTTGCACAAGAAAGTTAAGGCCATGTTGTCCCAGTTCTTCAATCCTCAGACCCCGCCGACCAACCCGTTCTGGGTGCCCAATTCTGATTACAAAGCAGAGGTTAGTGAAACAGCCAGTCAGCTTGCTGCTCATAAGGAGAGGGGTTCAAGTGGGCAATCTCAAAGTATGTATGACATCCTTCTGGGAAAAGACCCTACGGAAAGCATGCCCGAGATCCATCAACAGCTGGAGAACTACATCGTGGAACCTCTCTGCAAGCGTAGCACTAACCCCTTGGATTGGTGGAAGAGCAACGAACACCGGTTCCCCTCGGTGGCCCGATTAGCCCGGCAATATTTGGCTATACCGGCAACAGTTGTACCGCCAGATCAGGCCTTTGCCGCTAGCGAAAGTGCGCTGGAGCACCGGCGAGGTGTGCTGGCCCCAGAAAACCTGGACCAAATTCTTTTCTTGCACCAAAATTTTGACTTTTTAGAATCGATGCGAAACGGGAACGAGAATCTGAGTAAGTCTGGGCACAGCCAGTACTGAGAAAAAACAAAACAACCCAGGCGTGGGAAGAGCTTAGAAATCAGCGTATCCCAATGCAGCCAATGCACAGGGAAGGGAGGGAGGGATGGAGGGAGGAAGAGGATGATCAGTTTTTGAAAAAGGATTAAAACATCATTTTCAGGTCACTTTAGTCAAACTGGAGTTGGGGTATGAGCTCATCCTTTAATTGAAAAACCAGTTTGCTTACTGCCTAAGCTTTCGCAATAGTGCAGACTGTCCGGTAAATAAGATTAACTTTTTTTAAAAAATAAAAAATAAACATGAGACATACAGGTAGTCCTCGACTTACAACAGTTCATTTAGCGACCGTTCAAAGTTACAACGGCACTGAAAAAAGTGACGTATGGCCGTTTTTCACACTTACGACCATTGCAGCATCCCCATGGTTACATGATCAAAATTCAGATGCTTGGTAAGTGGTTCGTATTTACGACCGTTGCAATGTCCCAGGGTCACGTGATCAGCTTTTGCGACCTTCTGATAAGCAAAGTCCGTAAGGAATCCAGATTCACTTAACAACCGTGTTGCTAACTTAACAAACGCCACGATTCACTTAACAATGATGGCAAGAAAAGTTGGTAAAACAGGACAAAGTCACTTAACCAATGTTTCACTTAGCGGCATAAATGTTGGGCTCCGTTGTGGTCATAACTTGAGGACTGCCTGTACTTAAAACAGATCGTAGAGCAAGGACATTCCTGTTGGCTGTTCTAAAAAGATTCTGGTGTATTCTTGGAAGGCCGATGGTCTGGGGAATCATGAACTTTAACCGGAGAACTAGATATATGCCTCCACTATTTTGGAAAGAGAGGTAACAGAGAGGTAACAAGGATAAGTTGAAATGATTTCACATGTCTTCCTTAAATGACTACGTTGTAGGGCAAGAGACTTTTAATAAGGGAACAAAAATGTAATATTACAAATGGAGGTCATGTGATTCCCCTCCAGGACACTGCAATGTCATAAATACAGTATCAGGATTCTAAGTCATAACTCCATAGAAAGCAAAACTCCAAGGCAGGCAAGTTCCTCAAAGAACAATTTTATTGGAGATATCATATTGGCACAAACTGGTGAAAACCGACTCTGGAAGTTCCCGCAGTTTTCACCTGATTAAAAAATGAATGTTCCCCCTTTCCCCAAACAATCAGTCACTTTGTCCAATCAAGGTGCTGGCTAGTCGTGTGATAACCGGACTCCTCCTCACTCCAGCCACCTGTCGGAATGTCCTTGGTTCCCACAGGAAACTATTTTGTTTTGGCTAAAAAAACCCATCTAACTATGTTCCCCCTCCCTAATCCATCTTCGCATTGTGGCAACCCTGAAGCCTCCAAAATGGCCCCAGCCAGAGTTGACAAACAGCCTGGATTTTGATCACATGACCGTGGGGATGCTGCGACAGTCATGAAGTGTGACGACCGTAGAGAATCATTCTATAATTTATGCAACAATGCTAGTTTTGATGGCCTTCCAGACGTAACTAGAAGGCAACGCTGGGGAAGACGGAGGATGACAATGGGCTCGGTAGGATGTGAACAGCTCAAACCCAGCCCTAACTGAATTAAGAAGCAAGATTAGCTTTATACGAGCACAGGAGGAAAGCAAACCCATGGAAACCAATAGGTGAAGATGTGCGTCAACCAATTACGGTTGGTGCCTGAAAATAACCATAATTTATAAAATGCCAGAATATATGCCTGCTTTTCAAAGTGTTTCGTTTAAATAGACTGCCCTGGAGGAACATATGTCCGACACATATGTCCTATTTCCATCAATAGGACATATGTGTCGGCTATATTACGAGTCATAATAATGGCCTCTCGCTTTGAAAAGGTTCATAGAGATAAAACTCATAATGCTTATTCTATTTTAATCCTATTTAGCAAGTAACCGGATGCAAAGCTAAGAAAGCCCATTTGGCAAGTATCCGCCACTGTGTTTGTCTCTGGTCTTACCCCAGCCCATTTTCACAGCTCTGTCACACGCTATCTTAAAAGTGTGGAAACTCTACTTGGTTGTCTACAATGAGTGTAGATTATTAATTCTAGTTTCAGGATCTCCAGGATGCCTTGAGGTTGTCCACAGTGATTGCAAATGTGAACGCAAAAAGCGGGCCACGGTGTAAGAAAGCGAGCAAACGTCTTTTAAATGAGTTTTATGGCTCTAAAGATAATGTAAACACAAGTGCAGCCAATATTTTTTTTAAATGTCCTGCTCTCAGGCGTGTAACTTAAACTACGACAAGACCCCTATAGAAAGGGATATAGACAGCAATAAGTTATTGGTGTCGGAATGAAGGGTCAAGTTCTGAATGGCCTTAGTATCCAATTTGCTCGTCCATTGATTGGAGATGTATTTGTAATCTTTGTAATTACATTTGTAATTAGATTAAATTAGATTTGTAATCTAATCCACCGTCAATGGATCAAGTCAGAATGGGCCGTCTTTCCAAATGTCAGTAGGAACAAATTTGTTTTACAGCGGAGCCTTGGTACTCAACTGCTTTGAAACTCATCGAATTTGGTACTTTATGCATTTTGATGCAAAAATTTTGCCCCGTTACTCATCGTTTGTTTAGTACTCGATACACAAGCTAGAACTTGTCAGTGTGGGCTGCCTTGTGACTCGCTACATTATTCCTTATGGAAAAAAATGGTTCAGTAGTCGTTGTTTTTGGTACTCATTGTGCCTCCCAGAAACAATTAACAATGAGTACCGAGGTACTACTGTATCTGGCAGGGAGGAGTAAACCAAGTTCCCTTAATAACGATTAGCAAATTAATTTAGGTTGATGTTCCATAGTTTTGTTTCCTCCTTCCCATATGGGCTTGTCACTTATGCAAAATCGTTGTGCAATAAACCGAAACAAGGTTAACAAGATAAGCACCGAGTCTATTCACTGAGATGAATAGATTCAGTGGATAAAATAAAGAAAATAATTCAGTTCATCTGTCTAGTGTTGTTATTGGGCACTGCTGAGGTTTATGTATAATTATACTGAATATGTGCACGAAGAAGCCTAGCAAAATACAGGTAGTCCTCGACTTACAACAGTTCATTTAGTGACCATTCAAAGTTACAACGGCACTGAAAAAATTGAATTAGGGCTGTTTTTCAGAGCTTACGAGCTTTGAAGCATCCTCGTGATCAGATGTTTGGCAACTGGTTCATACTTACGACCGTTGCTGCGTCCCGAGGTCATGTGATCGCCTTTTGCAACCTTCTGACAAGCCAAGTCAATGGGTAACAACCAGGTTAACTTATCAATGGGGAAAGACTTATAACACACAATTGA
Source organism: Diadophis punctatus similis (assembly GCA_023053685.1). Classification (NCBI taxonomy): domain Eukaryota; kingdom Metazoa; phylum Chordata; class Lepidosauria; order Squamata; family Dipsadidae; genus Diadophis; species Diadophis punctatus. Next base: position 3,230,812 of record JALIGW010000022.1, read on the forward strand.
GGCCAAATTTTTCCTTGCTAAGCAAGGCAGTGGTTAAAGTGAGTTTTGTCCCATTTTACTACTTTTTTTAGCTACAGTTGTTAAGCAGATCACTGGGGTTGTTAAGTGAATCTGGCTCACCCCATTGACTTGGCTTGTCGGAAACCAGCTGGGAAGGTTACAAATGGGGATGACATGACCTCAGGCAACTGTCGTACCTACCTGCCAGTTGCCAAGTGCCCAAATTTTGAATACGTGGGAATGCTGCAACAGTTGCTAAATGTGAAAACTGGCCATAAGTCCCTTTTTTCAGTGCCGTTAACTTTAAACGGTCGCTAAACAAATGGTTGTAAGTCAAGGACTACCTGGATATGATACCTTCTGATGCTGTAAAGAGCCAGCCTTGAAGCAAATCCTTGGAATCCATTGTGTAAACAGACATAAATATTTCTTAAAGGGAAGGGAAATGTTAAGGATCAGATTCCTCTCTGCTTCAATGGGATATAACAAGCAGGTAAGGTTAAAAAAAACAGGAAGATGTGCCAAATTTTGTTCCTGCCTGTTGGGAAACTGCCAGCCAGGCTGGAAGGAGGAGTCAAGCGAGGGCCTAGCTTGGAGTCCTTTCATAGCCACAAGTGGCGTAGGCTTAAAGCCTTATCTGGTTACTCCCAGGGGAAGGCAAGCAGTCTGGAGAGATTCTTGTAACATAGGTGGGAGGCAATAAAGTTACAGACTTCAACTATTCACATGTGGCTCTGGGTGTTTACACTTGACATTACACCTCAATAGTTTTCTGCTTTCCTATAGAGTGTTGTTTCCTGATCTGGTCTACCTGGTAGGGCTGATGGATTCTGATCAAAACACAACAACAAAGTCCCCGTTCTCTCTGGATATCCGCATTGTCATTTGGATTGGAGCTAACCCAAGAATAAATCCAGAAAGCTGTTGCAGTTTTGGTTGCAAAACCCAATTTAATAACCAACGCTGAGTGCATACAAAATAACAAGAACACAGATCACTTCGGCACTATAGAGTGAATCAAAAAGCAGTTGTACAATATCAGTCACAGAAAAGATATGAAATACAATGTCAATTTCTCACTGATCGGTCTACTTTATCCTCCTCCAAAATAAAAATAGTAATATTAACAGAACTCTACAAGACACAGCTGGGGAGGGATGGAGGAGAGAGAGAGAAAAAGAGAGAGAGAAAGAGAGAGAGAGAATTAGAGTATCATAACATTTGAACTGAACAAGATATGCAACAAAATACGATAGGCAGAGGATGTGATTTGTAAATTAAATCAATTGTTAAATTACCTGTTAAGGTTATACCTTCAAATCTGGAAGTTAATCCTCTGAATCAGCCTGTTCTGTACTGAACACCATAAAACCCTTCTAGTTGGGAGGATTAAGTTCCAGAAACCATCCTTAAAACAGCCTGATCAGGGGATCTTGCACACGCTTAATAAACATACCGGTACTTCCAAGTCTTTGTATCTAAAATTTAATGCAGTCTTAATTTGTTAAGTCGCGTAGGATGGAATATGAATTGTCCGGTGCGATATAATAATGAGATTTTTTAGAAGTTTAATCTGTACTGGCACAGAAACTCCCCAATGGTTAAAGCTGACATCATAAGTTGATCTGTAAGATGCTGTTATTATCATTTGTTTCTATTGCAACAAATACGGTTAATACTTCTTGGGGACAGAGATGATAGGGGAGTCTTGTGTTAAAATGCATGCAACAAACTGCTGGCATCAACAGTAGTTGGACCATCTTAACTTTTCCCTTATTTCTTGTAAATTTTACGAGTCTCGCTGTGCATGTTGTCACTGCGAATTCCCTGCCTCTACCTTTGTTCAGCTTTTCTTAGAGTTTAACGCAGAAGCTGAGGACATGATCGTGTCAAATCGTACGGTGAATTTAGCTACTTGTAATGAAGGATCAAGGAGGGTGGGGGTTTTTTTCTTAAGGGCACCACCACGCCATCCAGGATGTCAAACTCCTGGCCTGCAGTGAGGGATGAATGATCTTTGCAGATGTTAAGCTGGCCTCTGCCTTGCTAACTCAAACCCAGGTACGTCGAAACTAGGAATCGTTTTATCTATTGTGGGAGTGTTAAAACATAATTTTTACAAGAAACCTGATTTTTTTTCCCCACCCCTGGCATCCGGTAGTTTTAACAGCATTCTTACCCCGAAACTGCTCCTTCCCAGTTTACCACTGGAGGAAATCCATGTCCAAGTTTTTCTCTTCCTTCTTTGGTTCGTTTTTCAAGTGCTTTATGGGCCACTTAATTTTTATCATTGGTTCCATTTGTTCCTGTAGGCGATGGCGCTTCATGTGGGCATTCCGACTTTTTATCTTGTCAAACACTCTGGAGGTAGACCAGAAACAGCACTCTTCAGTTGTACAGTTCTCTCCCTCCTTCTCTCTCCCTCTCCCCTTCCCTCTCACTCCCTTTCTTTCTCCTTCCTCCCGCACTTTCTCTCCCTCCCTCCCTCTTTCTCTCTCTCTCTCTTTCTCTCTTCCGCTCTCCTTCCCTCTCTCCCTCCCTCTTTCTTTCTCCTTCCTCCCGCTCTCTCTCCCTCCCTCCCTCCTTCTCTCTCCCGCTCTCCTTCCCTCTCTCACTCCCTCTTTCTTTCTCCTTCTTTCTCTCTCCATCTCTCCCTCCCCTTCTCTCTCCTTCCTTCCCCTTCCCCCCTCTCTCACACACACAAACACACAGAAGCAATTATCAGCTAGTGTAAGCAAACACTAGTAAATGGTGCCAGATACACAGCACATGTAACACCACTTCTGCGTGAGCTGCATTGGTTACCGGTGTGTTTCGGGGTGGAATTCAAGGGGTGCTTGGTGGTTACTTTTAAAGCCTTGCATGGCTTGGGACTGGGGTGCCTGAGGGGTCACCTTTGCCCAAGACCCTCTGCTCATCCAACTCGATCGAGAGGAACAGCCATGCTGCAGATGCCGTCAGCCACAGAATGTCGGGGACTAGAAGAAGGGCCTCTTCTGCAGTGGCCCCGGCTCTATGGAGCATCCTCCCTTCGGAAATGAAGAGTGGCTCCAACCCTGTTAAGCCTTTTTTAAGATCCTAGAAACCTGGCTGTGTTCTCGAGTCTGGGGTGCTGAACCTGCTAAGTTTCCTCGCTGTATTGTTAACTGGCCAAGTGTCTTGACTGCTCTGTATATTTATTTTGGATATCTTTATTGTTTTAAAATGTTTTTAGCATTTCAAATGTAATGTTTTTTTTTAATTATAAGTTGCCCAAAGTCATTGACAAAGGCGGGAGGCTATAGAATGAATGAATGAATGAATGAATAACCATCCTCTTTTAGAGACCCCATAATCCCTTGAGGGGTGGAGTCTGGGCAACTGAATGGAACTAGCAGAGTGTTTTTTAATGGCCGGATGCCCTTCCTGTCGCCAATGCGGAGTTTTGTTCAGCAGATATATTCCCATTGTGCCCAGAGAGAGAAATATCTGCCTCTACCTAGGATCGAACTCACAGCCTCCGGATTGTGAGGCGAGAGCTCCACCTCTAGGCCAGCGCACCACTCGAATGAATGAATTTATTTAAATGGATTTATTTAAATGGATTTATATGCCGCCCAACTCCCAGGGGACTGAATGAATGAATGAAAGAAAATAAAAGTAAAAATAAAATAAAATAAAATATATAATAAAACAGGCTCTCCCTTTGCTCCAGCTTTTTCTGATGCGCATGGATCAATGGCCATCAGATAAAGGAAAAACTTTCTGAGATGCTACAGCAAATGACCCCAACACATAAAACATGGACGTGGGGAACTCTTTCGGAGATTAAGCATTATAACCAAACATGATCACGAAACATCAAGAGCATGAATAAACTGTCGTACTACCTGGCACACTCTTTACAAGGGAAGACCCCCTGGCTGCCTGTGCTTCTGGGGGTCTCTAGAACATCCTTCTGGCTGCTGGTTGGACTGAAGGCACTTTGCGCTGTCTTTTTATAATTCCTTGATTTCGGCTTATTCTCCTGTTCAGGCAGGTGGCAGTGCCTTTTCTTGGGGCTGCATACGATCTGCAAGTCATGGAACATCCGCGTGTTGATTTAATTACGCCACAGTTCACTCATTTTTCCAATTATAAAAGTTACTTGAGCAATGTTCAGAGAGAACCAATTAAAAGCAACATCGCCCCAAACTGATAGCCAGTCGATCAATACAATAAACCAGAGGTCTTCAAACTTGGCAACTTTAAGACTTGTGGACTTCAAGTCCCAGAATGCTCCAGCCAGCATACCAAGTTTGGGTACACTACAGTCGCTTCTAATTTCCGAGGCAGTCCGTTAACAGTTGATGAGGAGCCCACAGAGCCATAAAGGAGCTGCAAATAACTTTAACCTGAAAGTCAACAAGCTGCAACGGTGTGGAAAGAACCACTTTCTAGATTGCAAAATACAAATACGGAAAAATACCACGAATTTTTACAGAACAAATATTTATTCCGACAGCTTCACGAAAGGGAAAGAGGATCGGATCAGGGAAATCTCCCCCTGTAGGACCTTGAAAATTGGCTGCGTGAATTCTGCGTTTTTTAAAGTAAGCAGCGGATACAGTATAAGGGGAGGGAGGGAAATGTGGCCTTTTAAAAAATCCATCTCTTAAATCTCAGCTGTCGTTCCCAACCATTTTTTCAATCTTGTTCTACCTTTTCTTCATCCAATTCCGTCTCATCCTGCTCAGTCCTGGGTCTCTTTTCTCCCACCTGCGCTCGGTTGCAGTCAAATTTTAATATTTTTTTCCAGCTGTAGTAGTATTCGACACACTGAGAAACGGTCTTAGTTTGAATCTATTGGAGGAGGAGGAAAGAAGTCATTTCAATACGGGCAAAACAGAAGGAATCCTTTTAAACTGCTAAACGAACAAGGTGTAGATATAGGGGTCTCCAAACTCTGTCACATTAAGACTTGTGGACTTCAACTCCCAGAATTCCCCAACCAGCTTTGCTGGCTGGGGAATTCTGGGGGTTGAAGTCCACAAGTCTTAAAGTGGCTGAGTTTGGAGACCCCTGGTGTAGATGCTGCCTTTCTCTGCACATCTTCTGCCTTCAAAAAGGTGTGAGATCAGATTTAAGATTCAGGTACAGAAAGTCCTCAACGTACGATTACAACGGAGCCCAAAATTTCCACTGCTAAACAAGACCGTTGTTAAGTCAATTTTGCTCCATTTTATGACCCTTCTTTTCACAGTTTTTTTTAAGTGCTTAATAAACATTGTTTAAGTAGAACAGTTTTGGCAGAATATTCATTTTAATCCTAGCATATGGATAAATGTAATGTTCCCCATCTTTCCAAATCAGTTTTTATTTCTTGTATTAATTTCCTGTAATTATCTTCTTTGATTGAAGAGCATCTCGCTGTTAGCCAAATACCCAAGTATTTAATTTTCTTTGTACATTGTAGTCCCAATTTTTCCTCTAATTCTTTTTCCTGTTTTAGAGTCATATTTTTCACTATCATTTTGGTTTTGGATTTATTAATTTTAAGGCCTGCTATTACTCCATATTTCTCTATTTTCCTTAATAAAATTTGTCCTGTCTCATTTGGCTCTTCAATAAAAAATACTAGGTTGTCTTGAATTTTGTACTCTTCCTTCTTAATCCTAGTTCCTTTAATTTCTTTATTTGCTCTAATCTTCGTTAATAAAAATTCTAGTGTAAAAATAAATAGCAGAGATGATAAAGGGCATCCCTGACAGACTCCTTTTGTTATTTCAAATGGTCTTGTGATGTCTCCGTTTATTATTAAGTTTGCTTTTTGGGTAGAATATACAGTCTCTATCATTTGTTCGAATCTTTTTCCAAATTTCATCTCTTTGATCTGTCTAATCATATATTCCCAATTTAAATTGTCAAAAGCTTTTTGCACATCCAGAAAAACAAGTGCAACTTGTTTCTCTGGATGTGCTTCATAATATTCTAATATGTTTAACACTGTTCTTGTATTGTCTCTAATTTGTCTCATTGGGAGGAAACCATTTTGATCGGGGTGTATTATCTCATTTAAGATTTTCTTCATTCTTCCAGCCATGCTATTCATGAAAATGTTATAGTCCACATTTAGAAGTGAAATTGGCCTATAGTTTTGGATTCGACTTTCATTGGTACCTGCTTTCTTAATTATTGTGATGTATGCATCCCTCCATGACTGAGGCATTTTGGCTTCTAATAACACCTCATTGTAGAGAGTTCTATAAGTACTGGTTCTATTAGTTCCTGTGCATTTTTATAGAACTCGCCTGGTATACCATCTGGGCCTGAGGTTTTATTGTTTTTCTGTTTTTGGAGTGCTTCCCTTAATTCATTTATTGTTATCTCTTTAACATCTCTCTTTTTTCTTCATCCAATATTATCCTAGATTCGATTCCATATCTGATAATATTCTGTATCTTGTTTCTGTTTCATTTTAATGTCAGTCTGTCCATTTCTGCACACGCTAATATCTTCTTAATTATTTCTTCATCTCGTGGTGTTTCTTCATTTTTCCAGGATTGTGCAAACACAATCCTTGCTGCTGTCAGGACATGCAATATACATACTTTTCCTATCAAGTTTAGCTGACATTATACCTAGTAAAAATAGCTCAGGTTTAAAATCTACATGCCTTCCAATCATCTTTTCTAGCCATTTATGTATTTTTTTTCTCAAAATTTTCTTGCTTTATCACAAGTCCACCACATATGATAGTATGTGCCCATTTTTTTATTACATTTCCAACATTTGCTAGACATAGTTTTAAAGTGTGAAAAAATGGCCGTAAGTCACTTTTTTTTTTCACTGCCGTTATAACTTTGAACGGTCACTGAATGAACGGTTGTAAGTGGAGGACTACTTGTGACAAAAGTGACCTCAACTGCTCTAATGTAAATGAGCCACTGAGCTGTGCGCCCTGAGAACAATTAATGCAGTGTTTCCCAACCTTGGCAAGTTGAAGATGTCTGGACTTCAACTCCCAGAATTCCCCAGCCAGCATTCGCTGGCTGGGGAATTCTGGGAGTTGAAGTCCAGACATCTTCAACTTGCCAAGGTTGGGAAACACTGAATTAATGGATTGCAAAGGGAAAAAAAGCTGGGATATTCAAAACAAAGGGTATATTTTTGAAAGAGGAAATGAAAGTGCTCCTTTGTGGAAAGGCTCACCTTCTTCTGTATGAGGTAGAAGTCCTTTTTGTGCAAGGCAAAGGATTTTTTGAACAACTGCTTCTCAGCAGGCGTCCACAGATGTGAACCTAGAAGTCCAAGAAACAACAAATATAAGCACTCTGTTTAACAAAATTAACCTCTTTGTTACCTCCCTTTAGCCTATTTTTGTCTCCTGGGAAAAACCTTCTCACATAGTGAGTTTGTCCATACCTCTGGAAAACTCAAGAGCCTATTTTCGCTTTATTAATTAACATTTAACTGCCACACAGGTGAACATTTCCCAATAAAGGAAAGACAACAGTAGAAGTATTTCCTATCTCAGTAGTGGACAGAATGTCCAATTTTCCCCGAAATTTAAATTTAAATTAACAGTTAAATTAACTGACATCCATTTTTTATTATTTCCTAACTCCTAATTTTTAAACCTCGGAGCTTCTTTTTCTTCCAAGGAGTTACTTCACCTTGCCAAATATCACTGATTTTACAATGAATGCCAAAACTGTAATTTTCCATTTTTCTTTTCCCGTTTTTAAGAACTGGATTCTTTTCCCCCATAAAATCAAAGATGGAAAAAGAGAAAGGAACTTAAAAGTATTTCCAAAGGGTACAACTCCCTCTATCCAAAAAAGTTGACATCCTAGAAGAAAACAGAGATGGGCTCACTGCACAACCCCACTGCTCCAGCTGCTAAATTTAAGTTTCTACTATTACTACTACTACTAGCACTGATGACGTTACCTAGTTTGGGTCATGAAACGTCCCCAACAAAACAACCAAGCTCAGAAACTCCCCCTCCCCCTCCCCAGCAACCACAATTGTGTATTCTGGCTGACTGCACAACCCCACTGCTCCAGCTGCTAAATCTAAATATCTTAACTCTGTAGGATGTTAGTACCCACCCCCTCCTAGAAAAATGAAATATCCTAGGAAATATTGAAAAAGGAAAGAATATGTTTCCCTGAATGAGGAAAAGAGAAACCTGTTTTAAATACAAAGCAGCTAGCTTCCTGCAGCTCACTGCCCACACGCTTTGCCAATGGGCCATTAAGGACTGGGCCCAGCTCACACATTCCTCCCAACAGTCTTCTACATAACAAAGAACCATAATAGGATTTGCCCAAGGCCCTTTCATTCAGCCAAGCCTGGGACAGACAAAAGCCTATAGAGTTGCCACTGCATGGCATTCTGGGAGCCTGACCACCAATCAGTGCATTATATACACAGGAACAGGAAACTAAGAGGTGGGACCCAACAGAGAGTATAAAACAAGGAACTCAGCATCTCTTCTCCCCTTTTTTTCTCTTCGCCCACATCTGGAAGCATGTAATCAACCTTTTCTGTACAGGGGCTCATGCCATGTGCTCCTGTCCACCATATTAAACCTTCTTTCCAAGCAACTTCCATGAATCCAGTGTCTTTTTCCCCACTTGAAACTGAACCCAGAAGGATATTCCTTACAACAACCCCATGGCTATGCATCCTGAGCAACGGAGGTCATCTTCTTTTACCTGAGTAATGGTAGTTAGCAAGAGGATGGCCAGGAGGCTTCTGTGGCCCTTGGAGTAACATCATCTCCAGTGCTTCCTAGAATTGGTTTTAGAGAAGACAATCGTTGTAACTCTTGTCAAGTAGAAAGAGTCAGGGAAATCTTAGATGATAAGGGTGTATGAACTATGCGAAGCCTTAATATGGTTCAGTTGTTTTTGGGTTTATTACACGTGCCATCAACTACTGTGTTTAATATACCATAATATTGTGCAGTATTCGGAGTACAGCTGGCTAAAATGGCCTGTTTAACAAACCAGGTTTCCTCAATGCTTGCTCCCAACCAACCACTCCTAATTGCTCTTGGACGGAAGCAGTCTTATCATTAGATGACTTCCTGTAATTGTTAGTTGGAAAGAGGAAATATGTTGTTGTTGTTTCTGCATGTGGCAAAAAAGCCTACGATGTGGGCTTAACCAGGTTGAATTATTTCTCTCTCTACATAAGAGTCCCCTCTTGATGCAGGAATCGCTTACATCCCCTGTAATATGGAGGTGTCAGGAACTGAACACAGAAGCTTCTCAGGCAAGCCAAGTTCGCTTTTCTGCTCAATAGGAGTTAAGGTAGTAACTTGGTTATACCCTGCAATGCATTATGTCAAGCCAATAAGAACTGTACTTCTTCCATGACAAAAAACAGGTCTGCTCTAAGTTTCAACAGGTGCATATGTCAGGCGCAAGCAAGCGGAACCACTTCTGAAGAGTCTTACTAAATAGAAGTTGTGTTGTTAGTCGGCTGTTACAAGAATCTCAACAGACTTGGGAACAGTCAGATAAGGCTTCAGGGACTCTGGAGATCAGGCCTATACCGCTTTCTGCAGGGCAATGACTCTAAGCTTGGGGTCTCTTTAACACCTCCCTCCAGTGGCTCAGTGATTAAGATGCTGGGCTTGTCAGCTGGAAAGCTGACAGTCTGGGTTCGAGCCTTTTGCGTCACACGATGGGGTGAGCGCCTGTCTCTACCTAGCTCCTGCCCACCTAGCAGTTGGAAAGCATGCAAATGCGAGTAGATAAACTCTACCACTTTGGTGAAGAGGAAACAGCGCTCTGCGATGTCATGCTGGCCACCTGATAGCAATGACCAGCAGAGTAAAATCCGCAGGGACTCCTTTTCAGAATTTCATTTTTTTAAAAAATGTGTGCCAGTGTGTTCACAGAAAAAAGTGACAATAAAGGTTAGCTTTTTTCTTTCTTTCCTCCCAGTCCAACTGGAGATTCCACCACAGCATCTTACCAAAATGTTTCCTTGGGCTTCGTGCAGACAATGTATGGCTAGTTCTAAATTGGTCCCTCCACCTGGCATCGCGCTGGAGCAGGCCAACTTTAGCAGATCCGCCACTGCAAGTGAATTCGTTTTTAAAAGGATTAGTTAAGTTCTGCTCAGCAGGAATTACAACTACATTTATTTATTTATTTATTTTTATTTATTGGTATTTCTTATATGCCGCCCAACTCCCGGAGGACTCCGGGCGGCGTACAACAGAAAAAATACAAGAAACCAATATAAATAAGCATTAAAACAAATATAAAAATTAAAAACCATAATCTTAAAAACATTTAATATCAATTCAACTTCATACATACTTGGGGGTATGTATACATGGTACACAGGCAGTCCTCGACTTACTACAGTTCATTTACAAACAGTGAGTTATAACCATTTTTCACACTTACAACCATTGCAGCATTCCCAGTCACGTGATCAAAATTCAGACGCTTGGCATCTGACTCACGTTTATGACGGTGGCAGTGTCCCGGGGTCGTGCGATCCCCTTTTGCGACCTTCTGATCAAGCAGAAGCCAGATTCACTTAACAACCGTGTTTTACTCACTTAATTGTAGCGAATCGCTTAACAACTGTGGCGAGAAAGGCCGTAAAATGGGGCCAAGCTCACATAACAACTTAGGAACGGAAATTTTGGGCTCAATTGTGGTTGTAAGTCGAGGACTCCCCGTAGAAGTCAAAGTAGAGTGTGCACGTGGGGTGGGAAAAGCCTCAAAGAGGAGAAAAACCTATCCCCACACCTCTTTTCTGGGTCTCCTTGTTGGTGACGATGTCTCCCCAGGGCTTCCAGACGAGTGAGGCTGGGTGCTCATAGTCCTCGATATTGGATCTGTCTTGGAGATCGGGTATATCTGCCTGGAATCGGCTTCCAATGTTAATGTGCCTGAAATGACGGAAAAGAGCTGTGAAACAGCCTAATTTCTTTCTTTTTTTAAAAAAAAAAGCATGAATGAGGTTAACTATTGGAAAGAAAAAGAGGAAAGAGTTGGTGCTTGTATGTGAGGCCTTAGAAGAGAGGCTTTCTCCTGCTCTCTTTTGTGAATCTGACCCAAACTCTAAGGAACCCTTGGTAGGAAAAAGAAAAAATAGGCCCCTCTTGAGTTTGCTGGATCTATAAATAGTTTTACTGTTGTTGTTTAATATGGATTTAGTAGCGGTCAGGGTAATATTTCCATCTTTGCAAGAGCACTTCTTTTCGTGTCACAATGCAGGCAAAACACCATGCCAAGGCAGTCCGGCAGTAATCACCTAATGGAATTATGAGATACCCTGAAAGCTCTCTGCAGGACAGGAGATGGGTTCTTAACGGGTGAATTTTTAATTGACACAAATGAGATCAGAGAAGGCTTTCTCAGTGGAAGCATCCTGATTACAGATCCTCTCCTAAAAGCGAGGCTTATCGATGATAAATTTTTAAAGAAAGCCCAGGCCATTTCATTTTGCCAGCTTTTCACAGGCTTGCTGGCTGGTTTTTTGTTTTTTTTCAATTGTGTCGTCAAGTTTGTCTTTTGTTTTTGCAAATCACCTTGTGAAGCTAAAAGAATAAAAACACGTGTATAAATTAAATAGCCAAGAGGAGGAGATTTGAGCAGAGAATACATGGAAGAAGAAAAATGGAAGAACAGTTACGACAGTCTAGGTATTGTGCTTGCTAAGCTACATGTCATTAAAAAGGAGAGAACATTTAGGTGTTATTGCACCCACTGAGTAACACTGTCCTCACTTACGGTTCTATGTTAATTTTGGTAGTATCTTTCACAAGGGAGAACAAAAGGGCTCCATCCATTCCATCTGAAAATAAAAGCACAAGTTAAAAACAAAATCGACATTTATGGAATCTTTCTCTTCTTTTTATCATTGTCATCTGCAACCTCAGCAGCAGGACGAAGGACTGGACCCAGGTGGTTTCTTCCATTTTCCACTGCTCTTTTACGGGTTCAAACACAAAGCTTTTTCAAAAAAAATTTTTTTTAAAACCTCAAAGGGCCCAAAAAGAGAGATAAAAATGCAGGTGTTTGGTGAGGATAGACCATTTTCAATGGTTTATTTATTTATAAACTTTATTGGCCACCCATCTTACCACAGGGTAACTCATTATCAATAACTATGATAAATAAAGACAGAATTATACTCTTTTTTGTGGGGAAGAGTGATTGGAAGTAGGAAAAGAAACATTATATAAATGGGAAGGAAGGAAGGAATGGAGGGAGGGAGGGGGAGGGAGGCAGAAGGAAGAGAGGAGGAAGGGAGGGAAGGAAGGATAGAAAAAGAAAAAAGGAAGGAAGGAAGGAAGGAAGGAAGGAAAAAAGAATAAAGAGAAAATAAAGAGAAAGAAAGAAAGAAAGAAAGAAAGAAAGAAGAAAGAAAGAAAGAAAGAAAGAAAGAAAGAAAGAAAGAAAGAAAGAAAGAAAGAAAGAAAGAAAGAAAGAAAGAAAGAAAGGAGGGAGGGAAGCGAGAGAGAGAGAAAAGAAAGAGGGAGGGAGGGAGGAAGAAAAAAAAGAAAGAAAGAAAGAAGGAAGGAAGGAAGGAAGGAAGGAAGGAAGAAGGAAGGGAGGGAGGGAGGAAGGAAGGGAGAGGAGGGAGAGGAGGGGATACAAATAGTGGATTTATTTTTCATTGGGCAGCTTTATGCAAATGTCCCAGAGGATGAAGGCTGGGTAATTACCTAAAACGGAGGTGTACATGGAGACAGGAGTGGGATTTGTAGAAGTAGAGCAGAGGGTGTTGAAGTAGAGCCCGGAGCCCTCACGAATGGGGCTGAGCATGGGGGGTGGCGTGTATGGAGAGCACTGCATTAAGCCTTGAAGAAAATGGTCCATGAGGAAGACAGGTGAGCGAAGGTTACTCTGGTAGCATCCTCCAGTACCAGGCTGAATCTCATTCCAAGCAGGTGAAGGAGGTGGGATGAGCAGGGATTTCGGATGAGCTCGCTTCTTCTTCTTCTTGGGGGGCATGCCTTCCTGAAGATCTCTATCATCCTGGCTTTCCTTCTCGTTAACCTGACCCAAAAGAAATGGAGCCAAGGAGTTTAGATTGATTAACTGGAAAAGAAAAATTAAGATAGCCTGCACGGTAGTGTATCCTTAAAAGGAGTCCTGCATCTTTGTCCCAACTATTCAAGCCATTAAAGACTACCTAGAATCCCATTGTATTATAAGTGGGAATGCTACACTGCAGGGATCCTGCAATTATAGGATCCAGTCCAGCTGGATCGGCTTTGGTTGTCAACTCACAAAGCTTTCTCTAGAATCCACTATACCCAGGTTGTCTCTTACACTATCAAACAGCTTTGACTTAAGAACTTCCTTCTATTTTCTTTTTCTTTTTAACGACCCCGTAATCTCTTACAGCAGGGTGGACTCAGAGTGACTGAATGCAGCTGAGCGTTTACTGGTCGGATGCCCTTCCTGATGCCTACGTGGAGTTCACAGCAGATTTTTTCTCATTGCGCCCAGAGAGAGAAATATCTGCAGCTACCTAGGATTGAACTCACAGCCTCTTGATTGTGAGGTGAGAGCTCCATGACGAGGCCACCACGCCCCTCTAAGAAGTTTCTCCTATGTTTAATTAAAATCGTTTTCCTTACCAGTTTTATGCTAGTTATGCTCCTCTTTGGAATAACAGAAAATAAAATCTGCCTCAACTTTTAAGACGGGTCTTAAAATTATTTTACTTATTTGTATCCCGCCTGTATTATTTTTACAAATAACTCAAGACAGTGAACATATTCAACACACTGTCCTCCTCCTATTTTCCCTATAACAACAACCCTGTGAGGTGGGTTGAGCTGAGAGAGAATGGCCCTAAGTCACCCAGATGGTGAGGCAAGGCGAGAACTCACCATCTCAGGCTGATTGGCCCAAAGTTACCCAGCTGGCTTTCGTGGCTAAGGCGGGACTTGAACTCACAATCTCCCGCTTTCTAGCTTGGTGCCTTAATCGCTAGACTAAACTAGCAAATTATGTTTCTTTCTCAAACCTACACATACCCAAACCATCAGACTTGGTTTTCTCTTCCCCACAACCAATCCCGATAACCAAAGAATGTATTGATATTAGCCTACCAAGACAAATAACAATCAAGATCTACCCACAGTACCAAATATATCAGGTTTGATACCATATTAAATGTTATCTCCCCTAGAGAATCCTAGGAATTGGGAGCCTGTCAGAGAGACTCAGAAAATCCGTTATCTTTACCGCCTGCCCCATGCTCAGAGGATTTCAGAAACTCTACACTGAATAACCATAGGGGGTGGGGAGGAAATCAATAGCCAAATTTAAAAAAAAATACTGCTACAGTCTAGTTTTCATTAAAAAAGTACTTTAAAGAAGGTTGAAAGCTGCAATCCTGAAGGGAAACTGAAAATGCCAACTCCGTTAGCAATGGGATTATGACATCACTATGCTGTTCTTCCAGCTATAGCCTTTCCATCTATAAGTGTTGATCTAGGACAGGGGTGGGGGGACTATGGTCCCTTTATGACTTGTGGACTTCAACTCCCAGAATTCCTGAGCCAGCTATGAGAATTCTGGGAACTGAAGTCCATAAGTCATAAAGGGGCCATCGTTCCCCACCACTGATTTAGGACTTCACTCTCTCACCTAGCATTGATAAAAGCTAGTGCTGCCTGGCAAGTATTGTGGCCCACTAGCAGCCCGTGCAGCTGGTAGCTGATTCCGACAGCGCAGAGGCTGATGTGATGATGCGCCAGCGGCCTGTGCCGCTGGCACTCGAGTCGGACAGTGAGGAGGCTAGAGAGGACTCGGTGCCAGAGGCGGAGATTCAGCCAGGGCCTTCAGAACCTCCAGAAGCTCCCATCAGTGATGAGGAAGAAGAGGAGCCTATTCTCAGTGCACAGGCACGCAGAGCTGCCAAAAGGCAGGAATGGTTCCTCAGGAGGAGGCCTCCTCGGGAGTAAGGCTTGGGGCTAATTGGCCACTCCCTTAGCCTATTTAAGTGATTACGAAGAAGGAGCCAATTTGCAGGAAACAACGTTGTTCATATTCCTTCGTGTCTTGACTCCGGTAACGTCTGATCGGCTCTTGTTCTCTCTCTTGGCGTTTTTCCTGCAAATTGTTTCTGGGCATTTTGCCAACCACCATAAGATTGCTGTTATCTACAAGACTGTTTACTCAGAATTGAGTTATTATTTTGTGGACTCGTGCTGGTTGTTAATGAAGTTGAATTAACAGCCGGTGTTCAGAAAAGACTGTATTAAACTATATTTGTGTTTGATGACTACTAAGAAAGCTCATTGTGAGGCGAGAACTCCACCTCTAGGCCACCGCACCACTCCATTTCACCCACTAAAATTTCACCCACATAATGACTATAAAATGGAGGTTTCTATTCCTCCGCTGGATTTTACTCAGCAGCAGTCCTACCCTATCTGTTGAGGACATGATGGTTTCCGCTTTTCTTTAGGAGGGACAGAAGAGATAGTGAGAAATTCCTGTGTAGGAATCTAAGAAGCTGAGCCGCTGTGAAGCAGAAGGCCGGGAGAACTAGGTCCAACCGGGAGGAGAAGTAATGGCCTACGCGTGACCTGCTTCCTTTAGGGTTTGACTTGTGACATAAACATCACTGTGCTCAAATCAGGATGCTGGTGAGCTGCATCACAACTGGGTCATGATTAGGTAGCTTTAGGCAAATCATTGTTTCTCAGTCCTTTCCCAAGCAAGCTCCACCTGTCCCCTCCATGGGGACAGTCAGCCTTACAGGCAGTGAAGACTGAAGATACAACAGTGAAGCCCAAATATTTCTAACTATTGCAGCACGTTTGGGAGGTTTAAGTCTGAAAAATGTTTGTTTTTCCTATACATTTTATTCACCTATTTCTGTACACCCTGCAATCAGCTACAAGGTGTGGAAAAACTGCTCATAAAAAAGAGCTCATAATTCACAACTCTTTGTCTCATTTTATAGAATGAGCCACGGTGGCGCAGTGGTTAGAATGCTGTATTGCAGGATACTTCTACTGACTGCCGCTGACTGCAGTTGGGCAGTTCATGTCTCACTGGCCCAAAGGTTGACTCAGCCTTTCATCCTTCCGAGGTGGGTCAAATGAGGACCTAAATTGTTGGGGGCAATGGGCTGACTCTGTAAACCGCTTAGAGGGCTGTAAAGCACTGTGAAGCGGTATGTAAGTCTAAGTGCTATTGCTCTTCCTTTTCCCCTTTCCCTTCCTTCCCTCCTTCCTTTCTTCCTTTCCCTTCCTTCCTTCCTGTTAAGAGTGCAGCATTGCAGGAAGCTTTGCCCACTGCCAACTTTGCCCACTGCCAGGAGTTCGATCCTGACTGGCTCAAGGTTGACTCAGCCTTCCATCCTTCCGAGGTGGGTAAAATGAGGACCCAAATTGTTGGGGGCAATAGCTGACTCTGTAAACTGCTTAGAGAGGGCTGGAAAGCACTGTGAAGCGGTATATAAGTCTAAGTACTATAAGCCAGGGGTCTTGGAGACTTTAAGACTTATAGACTTCAACTCCCAGAAGTTGAAGTCCACAAGTCTTGAAGTCGGCAAGGTTGGAGACCCCTGCTATAAGCAATTTTAAAAATGGTGAATTTCTTATTCTTCAAAATGGCCAATTCTGCACAAGGAGGGACTTTACATACACTGCTGTGCGACATGTAAAGTTCCATGAATTGCTGTTGTTAACCAGAACTTAAAAGCAATTCATTTTATCTTTGCAATTTAAAATTAATACTAGAAATCAGCACCCACTTGCTGTTGGTTGGCAGCCATTATGGGTACCGAGACAGGCATTACGATCGGCGCTACTGCTCCATCTTCTGAAAATCTTTGCGTTTCAGGAGGAACCGCTCGGTCCGCTGCTGCCTGGAAGGGCCACTTCTCTACCTCATAGGCCTTAAAAGAAATATAAAAAGAAATGTCTATTCTAGCAACAAGGCTGCAAGCTGTTATACAAATGCTGGTTCGTTCTTTTCAATTGCAGGTAGTCCTCGACTTACGACCATAATGGAGCCTGCCCATTACGGTCATAAGTCGTGATGTTCCTAAAAGCCGGTCATCGCATGACTGACCCAATTTTATGACCTTATGGCAGTGGTCATTCAGTGACTCCACAGTAGTTAAGCAAACCCATTGTTTGTCATGGGGCATTTTTGCCAAACAAATTGGAAGTAAATGCCGGTTTTCAGCCAAACAGTTGTAAATTGCGGAGACGTGACCGTGGGACGCTGCAAATGGCCGTAAAATGCCTAGTGCCTGAAACACGATCCCGTAACGGGGGGGAGGGGCTTTTGGGGGAAACTTCTGTCATAACTTTGAACGGCCGCTAAACGACAGCTCGTAAATTGAGAACTACCTGTCTTTTGTCCCAGATTCTGTATTGGTCTTTCCCCAAAGAACTTAATCTGGAAATAAAAAAGATTTAAAAAGCAAGTGGAGAGATTTTTTTTTTTTACAACCCGGTAATTTTTTAATTTGGGGTAGAATCGGGTCTGATTGAATTGAGCTGAGAATTTACTGGCCGGATGCTCTTCCTGATGCCTACATGGAGTTCGCAGCAGATATTTTCTGTCTGTGCCCTGAGAGAGAAACATCTGCCACTACCTAGGGTTGAACTCTCCACCTTCCGAGTGGAAGGCGAGAGGGTTCACCACTAGGCCATCACGCCACCCTGGAAAGAAATATCTAATGAAATAAAAAACCAAATTGTTCACATTCCCCCTTTCAAAGCTGTTAGAACTGCAATCCTAGATAGATTTAATTGGCAATTAAATGCCATTTTATTCATTTCTATTCATACCTTCCTGGAAGCCAACCCTAAGTAATAACCACACTGGGGTACATTCAAATAAATAATCAAAAGACTGAATTGTAGCATTATTAGCATTTTATGTAGCAATTTCTCAACATTCAAAGCATTTCACACATATTAGTGCAATTATCTTCTTTAAAATAGCTTCGTATCCCCATTGGCAAGTTCACCATCCCTTTTAAATGCAGTGGGTTGGTTTTTTTTTTCTACATGGATTATTAGCTGCCTGGAGATTTTGCCGGTAAAAAAAAACAAAAAAGCTTAATAGTACAGAAGTTCTTACAGTACAACTGTCTGGGAAGAGGATGAAAGCAGCATATCTCCCTTAGTGTGTGAAAAGATGACATTTTATCTCCCTGAATACATCCTGGCAATATTGGAGTTTTAAAAAAATAGCTGTGCTCAGAAATAAGAAGCGTAGTATGCCAACTTCTTCTGGAAATCTTAGCAAAGATCTGGTGATCAAAGGTAAGGAATGCAGTGAGCAGCAGACTACCAATATAAAAGAATATTTGTAGCCCAGGGTTGAACTGTGGGATCCTTGGTGCTCTCTGAGCTTGGGGTTTTCCTTGCAGACATGTCATGACCCAACTAGGTAACATCATCAGTGTTAGTAAGGAGTGGGGTTTGTGGCGAAGAGGAGGAAGAGGAAGGAGAAAGGGGAGGGGAGGAGGAAGACTGTGGGGTCGTTGGTGCTCTCTTGAGCTTGGTGGTTTTCTTGCAGATGTTTCATTACCCAGCTAGGGAACATAATCAGTGTTAGAAGGGAGTGGGGTTTATTAACAGAGAGCAAACCCCGCTCCCTTCTAGCACTGATGACATTCCCTAGGTGGGTTATGAAACGTCTGCAGAAAAACCGCCAAGTTCAGAGAACACCAAGGACCCCACAGATAGCAGAATCTAAACTACGTCTGATTAAAACATTGAGGTTCATTATCCGCGCTGGCCTCCACCTTCTTATGGGCTACTTCAGCATCAGTGATAACGAACATTGATTTACCAAGGTGATATTCCTTTTACCTGCTGCTTTTCCTTCCCTGACGGAGACTGCCACTGCTCATCATAGAAACACATGTGGCTGTTCAGGCCCCTTTCGGTATAAAACAGCTGATTGCAGGTTGCACAGCGAAAGCTGTTCCCTTTCTCACTCCTGTCTCCAGGATCTGCCTCAGACTTACTACTGTTGGCAACAATCGACGTAAGCAAGGTGAGAAACGTAGTATTAGGAAGCTTGAATGTCTATGTTATGATTTATACTCCAACCTTATGACAACCTTATCTATGTTCTTGTACTTCAGAGACCCTTTGGAGCCAGCCTTGAGGTGGGGGTGGGGGGTGGAATGCTTCCATGGATCATTTGCCACTGAACCCTGAACTGGGGAAGGAATCTCACTGGGACAGCATATATAAACAAGGGCTGCCCAAGAGATGATAACTGGGAAGGGGAGCGCTGCTTAGGCCATAGGCTGCCAGCCCAATCAAATTTATTACTTATTTTCTTTGTGTGCCTGCTTGTAAATCACTTTCGAAATTCCATCTTTGGAAGCGCAGATTGTCTCTCTGCTTCCCAGGTGTCTTTCCCCATATAAGTACTGAATTATAATCTGTTCAACTCCGGAAGCTTATTTACCTAACTTGGTTTTATTAGCACGAGGAAGAGAAACCTCACATTCTATTTCTTCCTGGGCTTTCCCAAATTCTCTCTCCGATAAGGCTAAAATTAAGAATTATTATGAGTGGGCCACATTTTAGCTCTCTTTTGGTTTATTTTTTCTGGAGAAGTAATGTCAGGGAACCTGACCGGTACAGCTAAAATTACCTGAACAAAAACTCTCTCTGTGTGTGTGTATGTGTAAATAAAAATAAAAATATGTGTATGTCTCTGAATGTATTTGTGTATCAGGGGTGGGTTCCTCCCGGTTTGGACCTGTTCGCTCGAACCGGTAGCGACCCTCTGGTGATATCACGATGATGTCACCGAACCAGATCGGTTGGTGCCGGTCCGTGGGCGCCACCAGCTTTATTTTCTTTATTTTTTCTTCTGCGCATGCGCAGAAGCCGAGTTTCCAGCACTGTGCATGCGGTTGCCATTTTGTTTTCCGTGTTGGTTTTTTTTGGGGGGGGGGGGGGGTTGTACTGTGCAGCGCGGGAGGAAGCGAACTGGCAGCGAGGTAAGTTGGAACCCACCCCTGGTGTGTATATGTGCATGTATACACACGCACACACACACTTACATACACTAATATTTTAGGCAGTATTAAAGCATAATACACCCCTGCTTACCATCCAGGAGAAAAGCATTCCTCTTTCACTGCATTAGTAAAGCTGTAGATATTTCCACCCTGTTTTTTTCAAAGAAAGAAAGAAATTAAATACATAGACAAGTAAGGTTTTTTTATCTACAGATGAGAGCTATTATTTAGAAGATTTTACAAGGTAGAGATGATCAAAAACGTTTCGTGGTGCATTTCACACAGGTGGTTTCTTTACATCAGGCCCCCTGAAATCAGGCTTGATTCCTGGTGCTGACGCAGACACAAACATGTGTGTACCGGTAGTCCTCGACTTACAACAGTTCACTTAATGACCGTTCTAAGTTACAACGGCACTGAAAAAAGTCACTTGTGGCCATTTTTCGCAGCATCCCCACGGTCATGCGATTTACATTCGGATGTTTGACAACTGACTCACATTTATGATGGTTGCAGTGTCCTGGAGTCACTCGGTCCCTTTGGCGACCTTCTGATGAGCAAAATCAATGGCGAAGCCAGATTCACTTAATAACCGTCTTACTAACTTAACAGCTGCAGTGATTCACTTAACAACTGGGGCAAGAAAGGTCTTAAAATGGAGCAAAACTCACTTAACCCCTGTCTTGCTTAGCAATGGACATTTTGGGCTCGATTGTGGTCGTAAGTCAAGGACGCCGCCCTGAGTCCTTCGGGAGTTGGGCGGCATATAAGAATAACAAAATAAATAAATAAATAAATAAATAAGGACTACCTGTATCGCCTCTACGTACCTCACTGACCACTCCCAATTTGTCTTCAGTCAAATGGTGTTTTGGACCTCACCTTTCTTTTTGCATTCTAGTGTTTTGGGGTCATTTCTAACTCTCGTTGCTTTTAAAAATGGACATTTTTTTTTAATTCTTTGAGAGCCAAGCCCACCGGTGGCTCTTTTGTGACTAGTGCAAGGCCTTCCTTCATGGCTGCCAACTTTTGGCGGGTTCCTAAAATACATATAACCATTCCAAATATTCATCAGCCCCAAAACTTTGAGAAACCCTGATATGCCTTGAGGATTTACTTCTGTCCCAAAGGTGCTTCTCCCCCCCCCAAAAAAAATGGCAAGTGGGCTTTGTTTTCTTCCCTGGAAGACGTTTCCCTTCTCATCCAAGAAGCTTCTTCAATTCTGGACCAGAAGTGAAACGTTTTCAAGAGGAAAAAAAAAACCCCAAGGAAGTCCAGTTGCCTTTTGGAGAAGCACCCTTGGGACAACCATGACCTAGATCAGGGATGTCAAACTCAAGGCCCATGGGGTGCTTAGATCTGGCCCACGGGGCTGCCCTGGAAACAGTGAAGGAACGGCCCATGGTGCCTCTGCCAGCCAAAACGGAGCTCGGGAGAGCCACATGCGGCCCTCCCAAACTCTTGTTTTCAACTGTGATGGCCTCCTGAAGCCCTCTGCCAGCGAAAATGAAGCTCGGGGGAGAGGTGCGGAGAGCTGCAGGAGGCTGTCGCGCAGGGGCGGGTTCCTAATTTTTTTACTACCACTCTGTGGGCATGGCTTATTTTGTGGGTGTGGCTTGCCAGCCATGTGACCGGGTGGGCATGGCTTGCCGGCCATGTGACTGGGTGGGCGTGGCTTCTCGGACTGCTGAAGGGAGGGGAACTGAGATAGCTCCTGCCGCCTGTTCTTTCAGCGTCTCACGCGCTCCCTCAGCCATCCTCCCCTGCTTGGACTCACTGTGGGGTAGGAAGGCAGCACATGCGCAGTGCCGGAAGTTCGGCTTCTGGGCATGCGCAGAAGAAAATTTTTTCAAAAAATTAAAAAAAAATAAAAGAAAAATAGCGGCGCCCAGGCACCGGCAACCGACCACACCGGTACTGTGACATCACCAGCGGGCTGCTACCGGTGCTATAGAGTGGACCGCACCGGTAGGAACCCACCACTGCTGTCGCAGTCAAAAACAGAGCTCGGGTGTGTGCGTGCATGCGTTTTTGCTGGCAAAGGGCTGCAGGAGGCCGTCGCAGCCGAAAACGGATGTCCAGCTGGCCACGCCCCCCAAGGTCAAACACCACCCTGATGCGGCCCTCAATGAAATCAAGTTTGACACCCCTGACCTAGATGACTGATAATCTCCATAGGCCTATTCTGATTTCTTTCTTAAAAGCCTTAAAAACATGCCTGAATTCGGTTGAAAATCGTCAGCTTGGGCTTCGCTCTGGACACGCTCTCAAATGAGGTGCTGGGCAAGGAAAAGGAAGCCATGGCTACTTGACTAGGAGAGGCCATGGAGGTGATATCAAACTTGGGTTTCTCCTTCCGGCGGGGTCTACCGCTGCGAGGATGTCCTTTGCTGCCGGACTCTTTAGGACAAGCCGCGGCCTTCTCTTTCTTCCTGGGTAAAGGGGAGTCATTTTCCAATTCCCTTGGCTTCCCATAAGTGTGGTTTCCTGGGGTGTTTTCATACTGGTTGGGGCTGGAAAATTCTTTACACTCTAGGCATCTTTTGGAAGGCCGGGAGTGCTTGGCGTGAGAAGCACTGCTTGTGGTTACAGAGGGTAGGGCAGGCGAATGAAAAGAGGGCAAAGGCGGTTGGTGCCCGTCTTTTTCGAAATCAGGTGAAAGGTCTGCTTGAAACGGAGTCGGAGGAGGCCCGTCGTTTTCCATCGGCTGTACGGCCGGGAGAGCCAAATCCGCCTGCTGCTGAAACCCACAGAGAACCGGTTTGGTTCCCACCTGTTCGGCCTCCTTCGACGGAGCTAACACTTTGGTGTGGGACACGATGTGCTGAGATTTGGTGATCCTCTGGAAAAGGTGACTCTGGACTTGGAGCTGATCCTGGCTCAGGGAGGATTCCTTGGATTTCATGAAGAGCTGCCGGAAGAGCGGCGTGGCCTCGCCCTTCTGAAGTAGGCTATGTTTCGGGGCCTCCGGAAGTCTTGCCGCTGGGCTGAATTCGAAGCATCGGAGTCTGCTTTCTCCGGACACTTCCCCGTGAGTCTTTAAAGAGGCCGGAGGGAAGGGTAAAACATCTGGACACTCGAAGTTGGGTCTCACGGAGTCAAACGCATGAGAGGGTCCCATTATCCCTTGCGAAGCTTCGTGACCGGCAGAAGACAGTTGAGCAACGTAAAGGCCATGTCCTTTGGCTTTGGTGCCAACTGGGGGTGCATTTCTGGCCCACTGCACGCTGTTGCTTGGCTGTTGGGTGGGGGTAGGAAACTTCTGGCCTCTGAATAAGGGGAAACGAGGCATACCACTGTTGGACCAATACTCCAAAGCGCTGGCTTCTATAGGGAAGTCGCGTTCCGAATTGGAAGGCCTGTCTGGCAAATTTGTCTGGCTTTCCGATGGCCCAAGTATGGATAAATTCCCCGTGTTGATTATAGTGAACATGCTGGAAGAAGGTAAGTTCTTTCGGCAAGGATAAATGTCCTTCATGACTTTCTCGCCGGGAGTCTCTCTGACCGCAGTAGCGCTGCAGGTGGGCGCACAGGAAATCTGACTGTAGACAGAGCTGGAAGGTTGTAAGGGTCCCCTGGAGTCGGTTTCGCTCGGTCCTACAGATGAGGAAGGAGCGGACGGAAGCTTCGGGCCGACCAAGCTGCTAACAATACACCTCAGCAGGTCTCGGTTGGGCAGGAGGGAATGATTGGGCGCTTGCGATTCTGGGTGAGCAGCCAAGCTCTCTGCCGCTCTCAAACTGCTCTGTCCCACCTGGGTGTGCGAATCGTGCGGAGGTGGCGTGCTCTCACAGGCTTCCTCATCCTTCAACAGCCGCAAGCCATGGTGCATTTCGTAATGCCGGCGCAGCGATCGATGGTCTGAGTAGCTCTTATTGCAACCTTCTTCTATGCAAATGAAGGGCTTTGTTTTTTGGTGGGTCAGCATATGACCACTCCTGATAGGTTGTTTTAAAAAAAAAAAGATTAAGCCATGAAACATGCAAAGGAGGTCTAGGCTTAACCCTCATTGCTAAAATCACTTCCATCCTCATACACCGATACAGAGGACGATGCAAGAAAAGGAATAGGATGGTTGGAGCCTCTAGTACCCAATGTATCCGCTGTCTTATCCTAAAGGACTTCTGGGGCTACTGCTTCCTCAGTTGCTTTGACCACAGATCAGATTAACAGAGTTGGAAGGGACCTTGCAGGTCATCTAGTCCAACCCCCTGCCCAAGCAGGAGACCCTTACATCTGCCTCTACCTAGGATCAGAAGTGGGCAGAGCTCGCAGAACGATAAGGAAGGCAAGGCTGAATAAGCAGTCCCTTCCCAATAATTCTGATTTATAGGGCTGAACATTCGCTGGGTATTTTTTTTTTAAAAAAAGTTTAAATCAAAGTGAAGGAATCTACCACAGCCTTCTAACACAGCTTTTTTTTTTCAATCCACAAGGGCTTTTCTGTTTCAAGATACCATACATTCCCTCCTGTTAACCTTTGCCTTCAGACCGAAATGATACCTCCAGGCACAAATTTATCAATGATCACTTGACTCCGGTTTCCATGCAAAAAAACAAAAAAACAAAAACCTCTCACTTTGTGACTTCCCCTCCACAATGGGAGAGCTGTAGAAAGAGGGCAGGGTGGATCTGTTCTAAAGCAGAGGTGGGGAAGGATGGCCCCTTTATGACTAGTGGACTTCAACCCCCAGAATTCCTGAGCCAGCATGCTTCTGGGAGTTGAAGTTCACAAGCCATAAAAGCGGCCATTGTTCCCCAACCTTGTTCTAAAGGAAAGTAGTATTAACAATTTGCTAGCAATTAAGCTTATTTATGGCTTGTTCCCTGTTGCCACAACCCATTACTCAACTGCTTCCAAACAGTTGGAGGAGACCTGGGCATTTTATGGTCCCCTGGTCCTTTAGGTATCCCTATCCAATCTGTGTGGATTGCTTTTATTTTGAAGGGGCCTGCTATTCCCCCCCGATGTATTATTATTATTATTATTATTATTATTATTATTATTATTATTATTATTATTATTATTATTATTATTATTAATTATTATTATTATTATTATTATTATTATTATTATTATTATTATTATTATTATTATTATTATTATTATTATTATTATTATTATTATTATTATAATAATAATAATACAATGGTATCACAGCGGCCAGTTGTTTCGGCAGATTTGGCATTGATTACTAGTCGAGCCCCACCCAGGGGCCTAGGACGTATTATTATTATTATTATTATTATTATTATTATTATTATTATTATTGTTGTTGTTGTTGTTGTTGTTGTTGTTATTATTATTGTTATTATTGTTATTATTTATTATTATTATTATTATTATTATTATTATTATTATTATTATTATTATTATTATTATTATTTATTCACAAAAAATGTAATACACAGCAAACGAGATTTATATGCTGGATTTTGTATCACTATATCACAAGTCGAACACTTCCCAAGCATCTAGGACTGTGTGATGTATTTTCGTATGATGCGCGCAGATCCAAGTACGGTGGCATTATTATTATTATTGTTGTTGTTGTTGTTATTGTTGTTGTTATTTATTATTATTATTATTATTATTATTATTATTATTATTATTATTATTATTATTATTATTATTATTATTATTATTATTATTATTGAGATTTATATAACGCCTCATAGTGCAAGCACCATTAAATGTATATATGAGAACGGGGGAGGGCATGCTTGCACACTTTCTAGCCCTCTTGCTTCAGCCCTCCACAAGTCTCTGTTTCTCTGGGAAAATTAATCCCCCCCCCCAGTTAGAGGACTTATTTTTTTCAGGAATTAGAAAACCTTTCTCCTTTTCTTCAGCTGCCACTTCGTCCCTAATATCCAGGCTAAACTAGTGCTGTACAATACGTGAAAACTTGGCACGCTGTAAAGCACTAGCACAGAGGTCTTCAAACTTGGCAACTTTTAAGGCTTATGGACTAACTGAGAGAATTCTGGGAGTTGAAGTCCACAAGTCTTAAAATTGTCAAGTTTGGGGACCCCTGCGTGACTAGCAGCTCCATTAAGCAGAGCTAAACTGGCAGCTTTGCCTTTTTTCAGGACAGAAAAAAATGAGAGCACATCTGACTCCGCAGGGTCCACCCCCCCCCGCAATCCCCTGCATGGCGCGGAGAGGATTCCACCATATTGCTTATGTAGCACTTAAGTCGTTTTTTTGTGTGTCAAGAAGATACCTACAAGTGGTCCTGTCGCTTGAAAGCTTTGCTGCAGATCTTGCAGATGTGCTTCCGTTCCTGGCTATGAGTCACATAGTGCTTGCTGAGGGAACTGGTGCTGCTGAACACCTTCCCGCAAAGGCTGCAATCCAGGAAAGGAGCTTGAAGGGCGTTTTGCTGGGGTCTTCCTTTCTTTCCGCTGCCGGAAGCAGATCTGCCTCCTGGCTCCACTTCTTTTGGCGCCGAAGGGGCAGGAAGCCCCAATTCTAAATGAGTAAGGCCAACTTTTAGTTCACCCGCACAGACTCTGCTGCAAGGCAGGTAGTCCTCAACTTACGACAGTTCGTTTAGTGACTGTTCGAAGTTACACCACTGAAAAAAGTGACATGAGCAAATTTCACAGTTACGACCGTTGCAGCATTCCCGTGGTCATGGGATCAAGATTCAGACGCTTTGGTAACTGACTCACATTTATGACGGTTGCAGTGTCCCGGGGTCACGCGATCCCCTTTTGCGGCCTTCTGACAAGCAGAGTCAATGGGGAAGTCAGATTCATTTAACAACATTTTGATTAATTTAACAACTACTGTGATTCACTTAACAACTCTGGCAAAAAAAAAGGCTGTAAAACTCACTTCACATGTCAGGGTTCCAGGTAATAAATCCATATCAAGCAAAACCCCAAGGCCAGTAGATTCCTTAAAGAATAGCTTTATTGGAAATATCATACTGGCACAGATCTGGTGGAAACTGACTCTGAAAAGTCCCATGGTTTTCACCTAATTAAAAGTGAAAGGTTTTTCCACTTTCTCAAAACAGTCATATGGTCCAATCACAGTGCGGTGTGGCAACCGGGTAGCATCACTCCGCTTTCCTCCGACCAGTTGTGAGAGTGTCCTTGGTTCCCAAGAGAAAACATTTTGTTTTGGCTACAGAATCCCAGCTATCTCAAATCCCCCCTTCCAGTGTGGCAACACGAAAGCGGTCAAAATGGCTTCGGTCAGGTCAGCTTCCGGGTTGACAGAACAAATGTTTCACTTAGCAACAGAAATTTTGGGCTCAATTGTGGTCATAACTCAGGTAGTCCTGGATTTACGACCACAATTGAACTCCAAATTCCCATTGCCGAGCAAAAGCAGTTGTTAAATGAGTTGCATCCCGTTTTACGACCTTTTCTGCCAGTTAAGTGAATCATGTGGTTGTTAAGGGAGTACACCCCCCCCCACTGACTTTGCTTGTCAGAATCCAGCTGGGAAGGTCACCAAAGGTGATCACATGACTCCAGGAGAGTGCAACTGTAATAAGTACAAGTCAGTTGCCAAGTGCCTGAATTTTGATCACCTGACCTTGGAGGCGCTGCAATGGTTGTTAAGTGTGAAAAATGGTCGTAAGTTAATGATAAGTTAGTTATTCGGTTGTTAAGTAAATCTGGCTTCCCCATTGACTTTGCTTGTGAGAAGGTCGCAAAAGGGA
Source organism: Diadophis punctatus similis (assembly GCA_023053685.1). Lineage (NCBI taxonomy): Eukaryota > Metazoa > Chordata > Lepidosauria > Squamata > Dipsadidae > Diadophis > Diadophis punctatus. Next base: position 3,258,471 of record JALIGW010000022.1, read on the forward strand.
ATCACATGACCCCACAACATGGCAACCATCATGAGTCAGTTGTCAAGCATCTGCATTTTGGTCATGTGACCGCAGGGATGCTGCAAAAGTCAAAAGTTTTGCAAAGGATTTTTCCCCAAAGTGTGAAAAATGGTCATAAGTCACTTTTTTTTCAGTGAGGAAACTTTCAATGGTCACTAAATGAATTGTTGTAAGGACTACCTATATGTACCAAATATACAATTACCTCTCTTTTTACCTTTAGTCTTATATATACAAAATATACCATAAGCAAACAGCCTTCTGGCACAGCTGTTTCTTTATATTGGCTGAGAATTCTTGACAGTTGAAATCCCAACCATTCTGGGAAAACATCCAACTAAAAAACACCTTAGCTGAAAGAACATGAAGTTTAATAAGGCAAAAGACCTGAATCCACAGCTGAAATAAAACAATTCCCCCTATACCAGTGATGGCGAACCTATGGCACGGGTGCCACAGGTGGCACGCGGAGCCATATCTGCCGGCACGCGAGCTGTTGCCCTAGTTCAGCTCCAGCGCTCATGTGTGTGCCTGCCAACTGATTTTTGGCTCACGCGGAGACTGGGAGGGCGATTTCGGCCTCCAGAGGGCCTCCGGGGTGGTGTGGGGGGAGTGTTTTTGCCTCCCCAAACTCCAAGAAAGCCTCTGGAGCCTGGGGAGGGCGAAAAACGGGCCTACTGGGCCCACTGGAAGTCGGGAAATGGGGGAGTGGGAGATGTCGCGCACGCATGCGCAGGGGGGTGGGGTGAGTGGGGGGCTTTGAATTATGGGTGTGGGCACGCATGTGCGTGCGATAGTGCGCGCACACACTATTTCGGCACCCGAGGGAAAAAAGGTTCGCCATCACTGCCCTATACATATTGCCACATTAACTCTGCCCTGGACTACTACTCACCATGCAAAAGCGGTTGTGAGTCCGTGTCACAATCATCGAGGAGTTTAGCGGAATCACAATCTTTTACTGAATACAAAGACAAGGTGTCCAGGTTGTCTTCCAATGAATCACTGTTTATATTTGTAGCTGAAAGGCTGGGATCCACATCCAGATTGTTCAGTCCAGCATAAATCATGTCTCTCATATCTGGACAAAGATCATGGCTGAATGTATCACTACAGTCCAAAGCCTGATTCCCAGAAAATTCAGGGAGCTGAATTTCAGAATGGAGTGAACTGTCGTCACTCAGATGATACTGGTCCATATTTAATCACTTCTGTATTTGAAGTTGTTCCCTAAACACACACACACAAAAAGAGGCAATGGGGCCATCTCTTCAGTCAGCAATATCTAAGGAATTCAATAATTGATAATGAAATTCTGCAATATTAAGGAAAGCTATTCAAAACTGTTTCTGCTCAGGAAAATCTAAAACTTCTGCAAACTTATTTGATCCATTGTTTCTTATGCCAAACAGCTTTGTCCCTTTTATTGTAGCTCTTTTTGTTGCAGCTTTACCTGTTCGTTGTGGTTTTATGAAGAGTATACATTTTGGCATACTATCTTAATTATGATGCAATTCTTTTATTGCTTTGTGCAACACTCTGGGTACTTTTAACAAAGGTAGTATATTAAAAAGTATTGCTTTTTAAAGCATACGTGCGATTGTTTAGTCTCTAAAACAGTACTCTTAATTTAGTAACAGGGCAAATAACTTATATTGCAAAATTACGCATGGAGATTCATGTTTGCTGAGTCAGTACTTTCCTTCTATAAATCCCTTAATTAAACATTTGCTTAAGAGGTGCCATTCACTAGCAATAAAGCTAAAATCATCAGCACTTATTTTTGTCTTATATCAATAGTGAAAACAAGTAGCAAAAATTCAGTTATTTGTATTTTAGGCCATAACATACCTTTTGGGAAAATCCTGGAAAATGAAGTCTCCTTCAAATAAAAAGAGTAAAAGGAATTTTAACTCGCATTCACTCAGAAGTAAATTTAGTATTTAATCTGAAATTCTAATCAAATTAGCTATTTGAAGCATATGCATAGTTTTTTTAAAAAAAAATTCTACGTTCATAAGATGCATCATGTATAAAACACACTTGTCTTGTCATTTAATTGTTATACAATCATTTACCATTAGGAAAACTGGAATGGGGTAGTTCTGAACAAGGGGCGGTGTGAGGGTGAGGAATTCATTAGTCAAGATAAACAAGGGAAAAAACTTCATAGCAATCAGACTTTTAGGGGATTTTTCTAACTTTATGTAATTTATATGGCTGACAATAAAAATAATAGTCATAGCACTATTTTCAAGTAATATTAACGCAAATAAACTTTTTTTGCATTGTGGTGTTGGTATGCTAACAGTGTCAATATGACTGTGCAAAAACATGCACTTGGTAATGTGCATGTTTGTTTAAAAAGATCACTTTAACAGCAGGAAGATTGATCAACCAAAGCCTTTCAATTATCTGTCATTCAAGATGCTCAATATTCACTTGCATCATATTGATTTTTCACAATTGTTGTTTTTTTAAAAAAGTACTGCTGGTCTGAACTCTGGTAAAAATAAAGCCGGTGTTTAAAGGAAATTGTGCCATTTTGTGACCCAAATAAAAAATCCGATTAAAGAAAAAAAAAACCCTGCAGAATTTGATTTTAAAAAATCTTGATTAAAGGGGTGGCAAAAAGGTGGTTTTAAAAGATGGAGCAACAGAATTTGAATTTCTCCAGAGTGGTTTAGAAGGAAGACCTGCAACCACCAACAGAAAAGATCTTCCATTTCATCCACATTCTATTTCTTGGCCATAAAATATTCCTTTTTTTCCCCCCTTCCCACATTTGCTCCTGTTTCATTCAGACATCTTTTGAACCAACCAGGAATGCTGATTATCAGTCAGGGGGCTTTTAAGGAGCCCCATGTCAAGTTTGACATGTTTAAAAAGTTTAAAAAGTTATTTTTTTCTCATAAAAGGGATCTCCAAAAAGGGCCTGGTTTTCCTTCCCTTCCAGGCCAACTCAAACACATTTTTCACTTTCCCCAACTTGGCAACCTCACAACTCCAACAGGCTTGGGAGGGGGCACTTCCCCCTCCTCAGAGGTCCAAAGCACCCCCTTCTCTAAATTGCAGGGGCCCCAGCAAAGCCCAGGCTGTGCAATGGCTGGGGGGAGCCTAGAAACAGCCTTTTTTGCACCCAGCCCAGCAGAAACCCCCCCCTTCTTGGGGAGGGGGGCGCGTGGTGGGGGAGGCCTCTTACCACAGGCCCAGAGGGAGCCCTCTTTTGTTTGCTCCTCGAGCGGGACCCTCTGACAGGGGAGGGGGAAATAAAAGGGGTGGCTTGGAAGGACTACAAAGCCCCTTCTTCTTTTCTGCTGGGAAATGGGGACGTTGTTGCACGCACAGGCGAGGGGGGGGAGGCAAAGAGGGCTGTTCCCACCCTTGGAAGGGGGGGAGGGTTTCCCCTGAAGAGACGCGGGGGGGAGGGAGGAAACGGAGCTGTTTGAGGGGCGGGGCCGTTGCATCTGCACCTGAAGGGGGCGGGGCGAAGTTTGGCGTCTCCCCAAAGAAACGGAGGGAGAGATCCAAAGTGGGACCGCCCCTTTCTGAGGAGGCGTGGGGGGGGCCGAAAGGCGAGCGCGCGGGGCGGAGCGAGCGAGCCAAACCCAGCGACTGGCTTTACCCGTCGCCTCGCGCCGGCCCCTCCCTCTTTTTTTTTTCCCCCTCTCGACGTCGTCGTTCTTCTCTTCGGGCTGGCTGGGCAAAAACAGCGACAGCGCGCAAGCTCCGCCTTCTTCCCTCCTCCGCCCGCGGACGGCGAGGCGCCGCCCACGCGCCGGGCGGGGGAAAAAGAGGGGGGCCGAAAGGGGCGGGGCTCGTTGGCGACTTTTTTTTTTTGGTCTTTTATTTATTCTCCTCCTCCTCCTTCAACTCTTTTGGGCGGGAAAAAAAAGAGGCGCCGCCATTTTGGGAGGAGGGAGGGAAAGGCGCGAAAGCGAAGCGAGGGAAAGCCGGCGGGGGTTGTCTGAGAGGAGCCGGCCGTAAGGGAGAGGATGCGGGGGGGCTGTTCATGAGGGAAATACCGGCGGGGATTTAAAAAAAAAAAGACACGGGGGTTGGTGTGTGCAACATTAATTCCTGAGGCGCCGAACTTTCCGTCAGTCCCAGAAGGCGAGATTGCCGAATTAGTTAAAATCGAGGAGTCAGAGAGTCACTTTTTATAGTTTTATATATGGTACTCCGCAACCAGCCCAAATAGGATTGGGGATGATGGTCCAGCACACGTGGGAACGGGGCCTGTTTGGGTCTGGGTTTCCTTTGTGGTACGAACCCTTTTCATTCCATCCTCGTACACCAACCAAGCGTCATTGAGGGGAGTTTTATTCTAGTATGAATCAACTTATTTTCAAACTATAGCTTATATCTAATTTCTTACATTCCTCAAACATTACAAAATTGACCACATATTTCCATCATACGTGCACCGTAGTACTATATTACATGCTTCTATATAATTTTATTACTGTTATCCATGTGCTCTATATGCCACATGCTAAATAAATGAGGGTTTTGTAGTTCTAGCTGAAAGTGTCCCTATTTTACGGTCATGCTGGCTTAATTTTAGGGATTGTGTCTTATTTACATCCTGCTTTTTTTTTTAATAAACTCAGGATAACATGGTACAGGTAGTCCTTGACTTGCAACAGTTCATTTAGGGACCGTTCAAAGTTACACCGGGTATTGAAAAAAGTGACAACTTTTTCACATTTATGACCAACAAAAATCTTACCCAATTTTTTATCCATGTCTGGTTGGTCCTTAGAAAGTAGTGCTTGTGACTTCCTTCTCAACCTCTGTAATTTCTATTTATTTGATTTGCACTAAAAAGTTGGGAAGCTTTGAAAATACTATCAACGGTATAATTAAACACATCAATTAAAACAAGCCATATCAATAAAAACTATCCACAATGAGGGGTCGAATAAGTCAAGATAGCAGAGACAATTATGCCACTACAGATAGTCCTCAACTTACAGCCCGTCGCTTAGTGACCAAAACTATGACACACCTCCCAAAAGTTTCTTTCCTAGTGGTTTCCTGAAAGTGCAGGATCTTTTTTTCAGATCAAGTGTTGATCCATTGGTTGCAACAGGAATTGACCCACCCGCCTGTTGTTTGGGAGGAAAGCCTGAATCTGAAGCAAGGAGAGTCTTCTGCTAGAAAGATTTGCAGATCCACAACGTATGTAAGTAAAGATATTAGGAGTGTGTGAACACCCTCCTGTTAACAGACTTTAAAATACTATCTGTGATTATGCAGTGAAAAAATGTTATAGTCTACTTATGTCTGCCAGTATGTCAATCAATCAAAACTCAGGACAAGCTATATTAGGACTGGCTTAAAACAACTTGAGAGAATGGCTGTGTGGTAGTTCTAAACTCAAAAAAATGATGCTAGTACTATTCCAATTGTCAAGATACTGAATCGATAACTGCCACAGCCTTCTGCTATTCATATACCCGCTTAATTTCTAAAATAATTTTCAAATTGGAAAATGCATTGCTGAATTTACAATCAACATCCTTGCCCAGTCCCATTGCAAAGTCCTGATTTCCTAAATCCCACGGACTGGCTTGAAAGCTCATAACTTCTCTATACAGATAGACTAGATCACGGGTGTCAAACTTGATTGCGTCACGTGATGTATTGTGACATATCACGGTTTTTTGCCTTTGCAGAGCTGGGGTGGGTATGTCCTGCACATGATGCATCCGGCTCACGGGCTGCCAGTTTGACACAGTTGGTAGATGAAAAAAAAATCAATTCCAATATATATAAACAAGGGCATAATTAATGAAGCAAATGTAATCCAGAAAATAAGTTTGAGACTATTGTCACCTTGCAAGTGAAGATTCAATCATTTTCATTTTGAATTATAGTACTGATTTTTCTAGAGTACCATTCTTCATGTCACAATCTTCAAAATTAGGTTGCAACTTAATACCATCTTCTACAATCTGTTCCTCCTACAGTCTTCCATTTTTAATTCTCCACCATGTGAAAAATGCTAGGTAAAACTATTTCCCAGAGAAGTGGGGAGGAGGGAGAGAAGAGAGAGACTGACATACAGCAGTCTACTTCACCAAAGACACAGAAGTCACCATACTCTACTTCCTAGCTTTGGCTTTTTATACATTTAAGCCTCCCCCTCCCTCCGTATGTACAGTACAGAATTCAAAGACATTTCAAATCCAGCCAATTACAGAGTATAAACATTACGAAGTTCCACCCTCTTTTAATTACCAGCAATAGTCAATCACATTTAACCTGTCTAATCAGGGTGACGAGTACTGCTTTTAGCCCATCCCATTACTTTCTGATCCGCTTCACTTTTGGCCAATCAGGAGAGCGCTCTCTCCGGTGAAACCAGTTTTTAATTAGTACGCTAAGGACCCTTTCCTGAGTTGTGCTTTCAGCTGCCTGATAACAATGCTTGTTTTAAGAAGATGCTTGATTTGACTGTTGACCGGAGTTAAGAACATCCGCAGAGTCCTCCAAAAGTCCTATTTTACTATGATTTCAGTTTTGTTTACTGTAGTTTGTACTGTAGTACAAAACTACAGTAAACAAAGTAGTACTGTAGAGCAGCAATGAATGTTGTCTTCATTACTTTTGCTTAATTTGTTGGTTATAAAAGTGAGATACTACATTTTATTTTGTTTGGGTACCAAGTTATAAAAACTGGAAAGTGTTTCCTTTACAGTGGATTCGTGCAGAAACTGGCCTGTTAACAGCATTGCCAAATATAATGAATCCATAATACTATAAAATCAACTGTATGTTTGTGTTTCTTTCAATAAAAGTCAGTAATGACCTAGTCACACATTTATAATAGGTTAGAAATGTTAAAAGCTTTGAGGCTGTAGTACTAATCTATATTGTTAAGCAATAAACTACAATTATTTTGATAAATACAATTGGGTTGTTCCAAATAGCCAGACTCATGTCTTTGGACTACTTGAACAATGTTCCTAAACTAATAACATTTCATTGAATTTGATTTATGTTATTTATTCCATCAGATTTATTTCCTGGTCAACCTGTTTAGGATTAGGTGCGATACCTGCTGCCCTACACGTACATTTCAATACATCTTGCTTTACACCATAGCCCTTTGTCCTCTGGAAAAATGCACTGATTTACACTTTACCAAGCACAAAACTTATTAGAACGGATACTGTATTTGGATAAAATAATATGTAATAAAGGAACAGACAATAGGTTTAAAGGCTATGCATTTCCATGTATATGTTAAGCCAAACACCAAGCAGATGGATTCATGCATCATGCTAAACAAAATATAATTTGTTTTGGTTTAATGCATTATGTGAATCCAGTCATTGTAGTTATGTTTAAACAAACTATGGTCTGGCACAATGTACACACATCCATATTTATTTATTGGGTGCTTCTAAACTGCAATTCAATTCAGAATATCTTGTTTATTTCAGTCAAATATACTCCCAAACACTTGTGATTGAATTTTTGTTGTTTAATGTGACACCTATAGTTATATATCTGTATTAGAAGATCCAAAAACCAACTATTTAGCTAACTACTAGCGAGTATTATAAACTCAATTTGTGTAGTTGGTTCAGGGTTCAGTGAATCCAAAATTAAATTAAATTGAGCATATTCTCCATAGGTAAATAAGCCAAGTCGAATACAACTAGTGTGTTGTGTGTGAAAATTTCCAGTAAACCATGTTTAATGACATCAATGTGTTCAGTTGGGGTGGTGTGATGGAGGCTTAGTTAACTTTACTTGGCCCAATCTGGGTTATAAGGTCCAGATAAACTGCTTCTGTCTGCTTAAAATCAGCAGCAAATAAATCCAGAACATACTTAAAAAAAAACCTCTGAAATGTTTAGTAGAATAAAGCAGGTTTAAAGTTACGGTATGTTTGGGCGTGTTTAGTGGTTGGAAAGGAGACCACTAGGAAATTGCAGGGCTGGAGATTAAAAACCACTTTTATAGCACTGCCCAAAAAACTGCACTGATGTCTCCCTATAGTGTCAAATTCGGAGCTTTCTATCCTGCCCCCTAAGTGTCAGATTTATGTACCGTAACACAAGTTGGGGAAAATAAGACTTCTACCACACAGGCTTGTCTTATTCCTCCGTCCCCCCCCCCCCATGGTCCATCACATGATTCCATGTGATCCTAAGTATATTAATTTCTAAGTAGATCCTGCAAAAGTCCAAAATCTAATCTCAATATAAAGCACGCCTAGGGTTGTGATGGAGTTAAAACGATGAACGATCTGAGCTCCCCGGGCCCCCCCCCATCCTATTTTCACCCCTTGAAGGTTTTTTTTCCTTTCTTTTTTCTTCTAACCCCATCAGTATTCCCCCTCCCCCCCAAGAGCTTTCTGGGAAGGAGGATTTCGAGGGTCCTTTCCTCCACCGCTCCAAAACGCCGTCCGCAGGTCGCGCAAAGCCCGTGCTGCCGGAAAGGGGGCGAGGGGCACAACCGAAGGCGTCCGCCCGGGGGCGGCGGGGAGCTCCGCTGGCGGCTCCTTCCCCTTTAATGCACCCTTCCTTGACAAGCCCGGCCGACGGACGTCTCGCTACGATGCTCCCTTTTGAGCGTGCGCGCGTGCGGCGACAGTATTTTGAAAGAGCCAGAGGGGTGGGGCAGCACCAATGCAAATTAAGCCGAGTGGGAGGAGGGAGGTTGTTATTTATTTATTTATTTTGTAAAAAAGGTTTCGCTGAAAATGTACAAATAAAACTGCCCGTTGGTATTTTTTTTATTGTTTATTTTACCTTTTTCAGCCCGCTTCGGCTTTTTCTTCATCAATTTTTTTTTTTTTTATCTTTCAGAGGAAACCTTGGTCGGTTGCAATCAGGCATTGAGCTGACCCTCTATGAGTCTGTGCCTGCTAGGGTCCTGCCTCCGGAGCCCGTGCGGGGATGTCTCGGAGACCCCGCGCTGACTGCTGCTCAAACATCACGGTGAGTTTGTTACAATGTAGCAATTTCTCTTTAAATCTCTTAACTCTCTCTACCTGCAACTCAGGACTGTGACAGGGCGAAAAAAAACTGGGGGGAAGGGGAACCGTGTCCCCCCTCCTTGGGTAGTAGCACTGATCTCTTTCCACTGCTCCCCCAATTCAGTTCTGCCCCCCCCAAACAGCCTTCTATTCCTGCGTCTGCAGAGCACGTCTACAGAATACAATGTAGCTTTATAAAATGATATACAATCTTCTAATCGTAGCGCGAGGGGGGGGCCGCTGGGAGATTCTCTCCCCACCCCCATCTCTTCCTTCGCATATCTCTACAGGCTTCTAGAATAGATTTTCCCTCTCCAGTAGAAGGGGTGGGGGCTTTGGGGAGCGGGGGAAAAAGAGAGGAGGTTATCATTCGCAGGGCTGGATGATTATGTGTAGCTTTTTTGTTTTTCCGGTTGTAAAGGCATCGTCTATTTCATTTTTCCCCACCCCCACGCCATCTCCAAAGTAAAAGCAAAGGAGAGCCCCAGCCGATGGGTCTTCTCCTGTGGTTTCTGAAAGGCTGGATGAGGAGTTGCAAAGCAAAAACATGTTTTCTTTGGTGTCTTCCTTAAAAAGGGAAATCAGATGTCTACACTGCTTACTTCTAAAGGTATTTTCAGATAGTATAAATTCATTTATTTTGATAATGTAAAAAGGTGTTTTTGAGCTCAGTAAAACAAGGAAGAACTGCTAGGTGAGGTTGTCCTCTATTAACCTGGTCTTCTCCCATCTCCCTTTATAAAATCTCTACTTATGATTCCGGCCTTGTCCCTGCAAACCCACTACATGTCTATTTTGTGCTGATTTGGCTGAAGAAAAACAGCAATACTACACAATTAAAAAGTCATTTGTTTCTCCCCCCCCCCCCATTACTTCATTTCAAATGGAATGTTATCGCCCCTTTCTATTATTCCTACCCTTAAGTCTCATGGCTTTCTGTGGAATAAAAATACATTTCTTGCTTTTAAGGTATTATTTTAGTTTTGTACATTAACCATGGTCATTGACCCCGGTTTTTCTGCAATTTGTTTTGTGTGTGTTTCGTACCTGTTTATACATTGGTGATCCGTACAGACTCTGGCCTAGCCTCTTGTGTATACACTTAAGTTAGTAGTCCAATTTGGTTTAAACTCTGATAGTTTATCTGAACACTTGCATGCCTCAAAGTTCATAGTAATAAACACGACAATATGCCAGAGGTCATTTTGTGAAGGTTTTGCAAAGTCCAAAAAATACCATTTTCATCCTTACCAAGAGCATGTCAATGTTTTAAATGATGGACATATTGAGTGGGCATCTCTGAAATAAACGTTAGTAGTCTTGGAAGTAGTTTTCAAAAGCTATAGTAAAATGGAAAGTTTAATAAGTGTTTGGGGATCTTTGAAGGCAGAGATGAGGTCCTTTCTGCCACACTGTTCCTTGCCTCAGGATAGTTGAAAACTGGCTTTTAACAATTACTATTGAATGTTTCCCAAGCTTTGTTGATTTGGAAGTACAGTGGAACTCTTATTTAGAATATTCTTTTTTTTTTAGTCATGTTTGCATTGATTAGTAACTCACTAGAAAGGGCTAAAGAGCATCTACATACTGATTCTTTATCCCATCATGTGCACATACCTCATTAAGCAGGGACAGAGGCTTAGCTGAAGCCATATGTGTTTTGCCAACTTAGAGCTATTTTCAATTTGTAGAAACCAGATTTTGAAATTACTGTAAACCTTGGTTTCAAATGTCCATTTCCACAAACAGCTAGCTGAGAGGTAACCACAATTAGTAGCATAATTTCTCACTGGTTGAACAGAGGCAGATATTACTTAGTATGGACTAGTATTGGGACTATAGGTTAGATCAGGGGTCACCAACCTTTCGGACCTCAGGGACCACTGAATTCATAATTTTAAATCCCGCGGACCACTAATACAATTTTTTTAAAAAGATAAATAGTATTTAGTGCAATATAAAAATGCAAATAATTTTTCTGCGGACCACCAAAATTTTCTCACGGACCACCAGTTGGTGACCACTGGGTATAGTTAAAGGGCTATCGCATCGCTAGGAAATTGAATGTAGGAACATAGCTGTAGCTATTTTGTGTTTTTTACTCCTTTCATGCCTGTAGGATTCTTTTTAGGTAGCAAAAACTTTATCCCATTACCTCAGCTATAACTCTTCTGATTTTGTGAGCCACTACTACTTTGTAGTTATTTGCAGGGGGGAGGGAAGGCAGGGGTGGGCCTGCCACCAGAAAATTGTTGAGATGTCAACTAAAAGAAGAGGGAGTGACAAACAATTTCTACCTATGGTTTGGGTGAATTTGTTGGCATATGACAACTGACTTGCTTTAAACACAGATAATGTTCAACCATTGTGTCATGAACAGTGATCAATTACTGTACTAAGTTAACATATGCTAAACTATCACTTGTTAAGTATGATTTGAATAATCCATATCTGCCTGGGTTTACTTAGGAAAGCATAAATTTAAAAATCACAGTTCATACGGTATATTTGTATAGGATGCTAAGCAAAAATCAAATAGACTGCATTAAAATTTAGCATACAGTGGATGAATCCAGCCAATTGTGAATAGTTTAGTAAATAATGACTTAATAAACCACCGATAAACTATGTGTGATCTAGTCTAACAATGTACAACATGTAAAACACAATCTGTTTGGTTTTAGTTTATTGTATGTGAGCCCAGCAAATTATAGTTTATACATCAAACCATGAAAAAGCTGGCTTAGAAAATTATGTGATCCCACTTATAGAAAATATCCATTCATAATACTAAGCTATGGTTTAATTGAGGTTTGAAAAAAACATAGTTATGCCTATGAAGCAAACTTAGGAACACCACATTATAGTTTTGTGCGTATTCCTATAACCTGATTCACACATAAGCACACTCTTAATAAGCTGGGTTGAACTAGCTATGGTGCTATGGATTATATTTAACTTTTTTGAGTGAGTTTATGTCATACTATGCCAAAAACAACCTGTATTATGAAGAAGCTTCTTGGGTTAGAAGAAACGTCTTCAAAGAAAAACAATTGCCTATTGAAAAAGCGAGACAACCTGTATTATGGCTTAGCATTTTGTGTAAAGTGGGCCACTAAAAGTATGGATTCTATTTCAGTTACATTCATTATCACTTACTATTATATTTCTAAATATTTGCTTAAGTGTTTGACCAATCTACTTTTTCACACTCACTGGTTATAAATGTGCACAAATTATGCTACTTAAACTCTGAACTTACATTTTCAAACAGTTCCTTTACAAATTGCCAAAATAGGCTTACAAATCGATTGCAGAGAAAGTTTTTCAATGTCAAAATTCAAATAATATACAACTAGTACTCTAAAGCAATTTGCTACATAACTTTTGCTATGTTGTCGTTAAAGCCTTAAATGCAGTAATTATGGGGGGAAATTGAACAACTAAGACTTCGTAGCTGCCATAGTTTTTGTTGATATTGTAGAAACATGGTTTATGTTTTTCATGAGTTGCCATTGTTTATGTTTGTGCCAAATTACCTGTGCCAGTTGGTACAGATCCACTATATTTAATCAAGTGGGAGCTTGTGTTTTTAATTATTTTTCACAGAAGTATTAACTGTATATTTTATACTTGACAGCCAAGAATGTTTAGGGAGAAGTTAAGGTAATTGATAATATTAAAATTTGGAATTCTTGCTATTTTGTTGGAATGAAGTTATCATAATTCATTTTTGTCCCTTTTAATACAAATGCAAGAAATAAAAACTTATAAAATATGGAAGCTAACTCTAGAGTATATGCTATTCGCATTTTAGAATGTATGAGATATTTTTTAAAAGTTGCTTTTAGAACCAATTTGCCTTTCTATGCATCTTCTCTCTCTTCTCACGATTTTCTAAGATAGTGCCCAGAAAAAAATCTGGAAAGTTACTCAGTTAACATTTATGTGTACAGGGAAGAGCAGTATTTAATATTACAAAATGTTAATGTCACATGTTTGAAAATATTAATCTGAATGAGGGAGAACAAACTGAAATTTGAGCTAAAGCAGATGTTATTAAGAATCAGATGATTTAGAAATCAGGGGTTCATGCTGTTTTTCATGATGAGCACTACGTAGAAAAATCAGTATTATTGTGGGGGGAGTCGTGAAATTGGATTTGCTTCTGAAACATTACTTTGGGACTCAGGAGTGCCTTTCTTGAGCTTGGGTGATATGTCAAATGTGCTTGATCACAGGAAAGCCAGAATAACACATGCAAGTTATGTCCAGAATAGATTCATTCTACATGAGGCTGCCCTTGAACAGAAACCTCAGGTAGTCCAAAATGCAAGAGAGAGGGTCTTGATTGGTGGTTTTGGAGTAGGGTGACAGATTTGCAAGAATGACAGTGACTTCCTCATTTCTCGAAAAGTGTAAAGGACCCATTTAAAGCCTATAATTTGCTTTCAGAATAACAGAACAATCAGAACTGTTTGCTTTTTCAAACATTTATGAGGAACCTGTTGGTTGCACTGACTGGGACTTCTGGAAGGCCACAAGTTCCTCATCTCTGCCTTAAAAGCTGTAAGGGAGGCATTTCAGATTCTGACAGAGTACTTGCCCAGTAGTTCATAGAGTTGTATCTCTTTGTGGCAATATCTAGATTATGGAATATCATGTCACTAAAGATTCCTTTTATCCCCTTAAAAGAGTATTGAATTTAAAGACGTTTTGTTCAAACAAGGCTTCAGCATATTAAAGTTATTAGAGGCATGATCAAAAAGCTTTGGACACAATCTGTGTAAGATGTTTTATCTGTTGCGTAGGTCTCCATTTTAATGTGTTCTTTATTCATATATTTATTAATATTTCTATATAGCCTTGAGTATTATTTTCTTAAATAAATAAATGTATCCCTTAATCCAGGGGGAAAATTCTCCCAGGCATTAAAAACATGATGTTAGCATTATGAAGTTTCAGGCGACAAATCACAAATGTTCATGGTTTTACAGGTTGAGGACTTCCCATTCCATGGAGGAACATTGGTTTGTCTTTGCTAAGTCCATGGCTTCTGGAAATTTCTTATACTTGGACAGAGTCAAATATGTCTAGCTAGTTCTTGGATCATTTCTCTTGCCAGTGAGATAGCTTACTTAATGTCATAATACATGAATGTCAAGTCAAACAAAAAACCTGAATTTTACTGTTCTCACTTTGCTTTTTAGCATATCTTTTTCAGAGCTATATAGACTACTTGAAACAGCCTTTGAATTGTGTTTCCAGGTGATATCAAGGCTTTATTTAGTTGGCAACCATTACTTTTAATTATTATAGGAATCAATTGATGTATAACTTTGTTCAAAAGCAGATATTCACCAAAAAAAACCCCGTGCAAACATTCCAGTTTGCAATTCCATTTGTAAATAGCTGTAAAATCTCTGATAAAAAATGTAAAATGCTGCCGTGCAATACCGTGTTGTTCTAGTGGTCATGTTTGTACTTTGTAGTAATTTAAATTCTAGTTGATCAGATTTGCTTTGGCTCTCTTGCCCATGAAAGAACTAACAAAGCACAGAAACTCCTGCGATTTGTTTACCATGAACCATGAATTGAAACCCTCTAGCTTGTCTCTGCCAAGCAAGCCAAGAACCAGAAGCTTTCAACCAGTCTGAGGGAACAAACCAAACGTTTTGGTCCCTGTTTCCTTGTAAATAAACTACCAAAAGATCTTCCATGGTTTGTTTACCTCCTCATGCTGGGAGAAGGATTTAAACAGGAGTAACAGCAGTATGTAGCAATGGACAAATTAATTCATAGTAAGCCAGAATTTTGAAGATTTCTGTTAGGTATAGGTATAACTATCTTCTGGAACACTAGAAATTGGACATAAGAGAGGTTTCAATTATTCCAATTGCTCAGATGTTATTCTTTGTTTTAATCAAAGATATAAAATAATGTTTAATTTATTTTTTATTAAATCAATTAAAGTCTTGCTTATTTTATAGTTTAATTTTTTTAAAAAAGAACTTCAGCAATTGGAATAATTGTAGCTAACTTAATTTAGTTTTAAATAGTTTTTCATGTGACTTATACCTAGCAGTTTGGGCCTTCTAGTGCCAAGGTTCTTCCACTTTTGGTCCTGGGGTGGCACTGCTCCAGATAGATCCAGTATGCAATCTAGGGTTCCTCCTTGACTCTTGTTGGAAGAACAGTTGGCAGCTGTGGCCAAGAAGCTTTGGCACAACTTTGGGTTAAGCACCACTTGCACTCATACCCGGACTGAGAGCCTCTGCTCATTGTCACTCATGCCCTTGTGAGCGACAGACCTCTGGTCTGGATTATTCTCCATAGTGGGTGGAGCTATCATCCAGCGTGGGTTACATCACGTCTCTCAACCAATGTTACATCACGTCTCTCAACCAATAGGACTGAGTCTTTTGTTAAGGTAATTCTGCCTCTGTGTGCAAGGCCCGCTTTTGACGAAGGCGAATCACCGACTCACGTGGTCACCGCTGAAATCTCTTGAATCTGATGAAAAAAACAACTGGTACCCCGTCCCACCCTATCCCCAACATAACTGTAATAATGGTAATAAAACTATAACAACAACTTATCACCCCGGGACCCCTAACTGAACGGGAGGGTCTGGATGATAGCTCCACACCTACGAGAATGGACGTTCAGGTAGGACAACGTACCATTCTCCATAGTGGGTGGAGCTATCATCCAGCGTGGGACATACCAAAGCCTGGTGTCCCGAGGGAGGGAGATTAATGGTGTTCCCGGGGTTCAGACGGCAGAACCCTCTGTAGGGCCCTGCGGCCAAAGGCCGCGTCTGAGGAGGCAAATGAATCTATTTTGTAATGCCTAACGAAAGAAGAGGGAGTAGCCCACGAGGCCGCCCTGCAGATCTCCTCCATGGGGTGGATTATTCTAGTGTGTTCTAGTGGAACTCCCCTTGGAAGGGCATTTGGAAGCTTCAACTGGTACAAAATGCAGCTGCACAGATAGTAAATGATATTGGGTACTTGGTACATGTAACACTGCTGCATTAGTTGCTGGTGTATTTCTGGATGCAACTAAAGGTGCTGATTGTCACCTTGAAAGCCTTTCATGGCTTGAGATTGGCTTACCTGAGAGACCGTCTTCTCCCAGTTGTTTCTATCTGTCCAATCCAGTCCCATCAGCATGGGCACGCTCCAAGTCCCATCAGCCAAGGAACGTCAGCTGTCATGGACTAGGTGACATGCCTTTTCTGCCATAGTACTTGCCCTCTGGAACATTCTCCCTTCAGAGATTAGGATGGCCCCTTGTTCGTTCTTTGTAAGACCTTGGAGTCATGGTTATATGCCTGGGTCTGGGGTCCCGAGTATGTGAAGCGTCCTGTTTCCTGGATATCTACAAATAATAATTTTCTCAGCTGTGTATATTTAATTTTTGTATCCTGCTTACAATTTGGTTTTAATTGATTTTATGACAGTTCGCCACCCAGAGTTACTTGTTTGAGATGGGTGGCTATATATATTGAATCAATACATCTCCATCAGATTTTAAAAGGCAAATCAGAGGGGACACACACACACACACACACATACATACAATGTACAAAATTACATGATTAAGTATGATTTTTAATTGTAACTTGATCAATACAAAATATCCTAAAACCACAATCAGTTTTCAAGTCTGGGCTCTAGTTATGGAAGGACCTCATAAATGAAAGTTCTAGATTACAGAAGAGGAAGTGGGTTGAAAGAAGAATAGTTTGTTGAATTATATAAATTTGTTGTAATTTTCCTGATTGCAATTGTGTGGATATATGTAATAAATATTATACACAGCAACACACGCACACACACACACTTAGGTAACCAAGGTTATTCAGTATTTATTAGAGAGCAGTCCCTAAACTAAGATGAAAACTGCTTGTGTATCCATGTATTGTGACCAATGCAAAATAAAAAAGCATTTTTTTTCTGAAAGTTAGTTCTTGTCCGTATCTGGTAGAAATTTGATTTTATTTTCTATCCCATGTTTCTTCCACTTAGGAGAAGAGAAGATAATTTAATTGCAAGTCAACGATCCAGTCTTTAAACAACCTGATCTCTTCTTGGCACCAGAAAATATGTTAGGACCATATATAACTTCCTGTGGGGCAATTTTACACATCAATATTGCAATCAAAACTGACTGAGAAGAGTCAAGTCAGGATAATATTGTGGTTCCCCCACACCTTTTCCATTGAGAGAGATGTTAGAAGCTGGAAAGGAGATTTTTTTTACCAAGGATAGCTTACTTTATATTTCAAGAGGCTTTTATATGCAGTTGTTATTTAAACTGAAATTTTAGCTACCAAACTGTATGAATTAATTTCAGTAGGAGAATCATCACACAGTTGTTCCTGGACCAGGTCTGGTCTCAAGAATCACTATACCTGTCAATTCAGAGACTAAGAAAAATGAGTAGCCATTCTGGCAATTCTAGTGAATGGCATGTGTTTGGGAAAAATATTTAAAATATCTAGCTGATATCGGGAGAAATCATAGACAATCCAATATGCTGTCTTTAATTTGTTTATTTTGAACTCACTCGAGATACTGCCAGTTGATTTCATACTGTAGAATTGTTTGCATATGCCGGTAATAAATGGACCTGGTTTAAATCCATCCTTGCAATAATTTATTTACAAATACAATCACTAACTCTTGTTGGGAATCCTCATAAGCCTTCACCTATTTCTGTTAGGTTTCCCCTTCCAATTTTATTATTTAGTAATCCCTAATGTACAATAGTCCTTCCCATTTTTTAACCCAGCTGAGGTGGCGCAGCAGTTAGAGGCAGTACTACAGGCCACTTTAGCTGACTGTGATCCGCAGGTCAGCGGTTCAAATCTCACCGGCTCAAGGTTGACTCAGCCTTCCATCCTTCCGAGGTAGGTAAAATGAGGACCCAGATTGTTTGGGGCAATATAAATATACATTGCTTACTGGTGTAAACCGCTTAGAGAGTGCCTTGCACTGTGAGGTGATATATAAATCTCACAAATAAATAAATAAATAAATTTTGGGTTTGTAAGAAAAAACTGTTCATTAGCGTATGTCTATTTCAACCCTGTAGATGTCCACATTAAATACTTGTTTCATAGTATTTAATTCATTACATTTATTATAGCCACCCACTTCAACAGATGATATGTGATTAATCCTGGTGTTCTTATTCCAATTTTCTGAATTCATATAACACTCAGATATAAACTAAGTACACAGGTTGAATCACAAACTATGTTTAAAATGTATTGATTTATTTGTGGTTCAGTGTATCATGCAAATACTGCCACTATGGCCAAAGGGGAAAAATATCTAACGATTTACGCATTAGTGTTACATTGATTTTCAAATACCGTGATTTCAGATTTTTCTACATTTAACCATGGAAATTCAATCTATCAAAAGTCTGCTTAGAAGCAGCTCCAGAGAGGCATTTGAAGCTTACCCATAGCCTACGTGCCATTGCAGGCTGAGAATAAGTTCTACAAACGGTTTCAAACTTATTTGATGATATGGCAATTTCTTGAAGGTTACTGATCAAAATGTAAGAATCCTTTTATATTGTTTTGGAAAATTTCAGTTTCACACAGACCATTCTTTAAAAGTTATAGAGGTTACCAAAACTAAGCTGATAATTGCATGAATTGGATAAACCACTATAAAAACACTCCTCAGGGGACCGAGGCTGGATTATAAAACAAATGTATGTTTTTAATGCTTCTGTGTCCGAAGGGTGTGTTATTTTTTACTTTAGAGGAAATCTGCACTATAGTTCGCTGGGTAGTTGGCTCCGAAGGACTTTAAATTTAATTCAAATTTGTTTAAACTGGAGTACGTGTACTATAATCCTTGTTCAAATAAAGACAAGATTAAACTGGCTGTTAGGAAGAATAATGCTAGGAAATAAACATTCTTTGGTTGTTTTGAGCTGAATTCACTGAAATGTCTTTGGTCAATGTCTGTACTCTGAACCAGCAATATGGCGTTCAGACAAACGATAAAGAAGTTAATTGAGTTGTGGCTCACACTGTCTGACCTCCAGGACTCTTATTACACGCAGGCTGAAATGCAGAAGTGGCTCCAAAAGAAAACTGCTGCTTTTGAAATATTCCCTTCCTCCTCCTCCTCCTACTCATATTGACAAATTTTGAATCTCGTGGTATTTTATGTGTGTGTTCAGAGAGAAATAACTGAAAAGAATTATTCTCAGGTATTAGGGTAATTGGGAAAGATAAATGCATATGTTTAATGCAGTTAATTGGGAGACTTAATAAACTTGTTATACTTAGGACTGCTTGCTCTCTCTTGGGGATCTTCTTAACTGTAATGCAATGAACCCTACTGGGATCTCTTTGTAATCCATATACTGCAAAGTAGTATTCAGTCCCCCAAGATTCATAACGATTGTTAGTTTCTCAAAAGAAAATTTGATAGTTAAAAACAAGGGGACCTGGTACCGTAGATACTTTATTTGTATAATAAACATTCACAGGATAGATCATTAGATTTCTTAATCTCTCTCTGTCTCTACCCCCATTTATTGTTCCTTTATTCTTTAAGCAACATTTTATGTCACTTACCTCATCTTCTAGCTATCTACATAGAAAGTTAGTTTTTAAACAGAGCTGTATTTTGCTCTTCCTTTTTTCTTTTTGCAATTGGACTTCACTACTAGCACTTTCTTGATATTTCTTTCAGAATCAGGAGGATGCAGACACATTTAGCATTTTTGTTTTGGGGATGGGTGCATACAACTGTCTTCTATACATATTCCAATTTGCAGTATACCTACTTTGCATTTATTTCCTCAAAGACCTTTGTACTTTGACCGATTGCTTGCCATAATATATTGTTTTAAAACAAAAATCAACACAGAAAGTTAGCTACTAGTCCATATGCTGGGTGGAAGGGTTGTTTGATAGGTGTTTTATTTTAAATTGTGCAATACTGTAAATACATTACACTACCACATTTTAATTGCTTTTCATTAAGATCCTATGCTCCCATAATATGGTTCACACCTAGGACTATCATAGCATGGATTTTGGGCTTAGTGTAATGTGCAAATCACCTATTTGTATTGAGTGCAGAATGGGCTATTGTAATATATTCAATAAAACATGGTTTAAAAATCCTAATCTAGCAATTATATGAAAATAGTCTCCTTTCCCCCTACGGAACTTAGTATTATATGGAATTGGGTATCATACCACAAAAGTCATGCCTCATTAGTAGCAATTGTCTGATGTACTCTGTGGTTCTTTAGTTGTGGATATATAATCCATTCTCGTTTTAGGCATCAGCAATACAACACTGTGACATTGGTGGACTAGGTATGGTGTGTACTAGCCATAGGCAGCATTGGTAGGCTGTTCTTTAGATTCTTTGGATATTCCCAAAGGACATGTTGATCTAGACTTATAAAAATATAGTAGTTCAGAAATACTTGAAGGACCCCATTTGTTCTGTGCTATAATTTGTCTATAATTTGTGAGGAAATTGAATTCAGCCCTACAGGCAATCCTCAACTTACCACCACAATTGGGACCAGAATCTGGTTTTTGAGTGAAGCGGTCATTCAGCGAGATGCCCACGTGACCAATTTGCTCAATGACTGCAATCCCAGCTCTCCAAGTTGCAGTTGTTAAGCAATTGTGTGGGTTGTTAAGTGGAGTATGGGATGCCTCAGGCTGGGTAGACTCTGGAGCCCTTGGCTGGCTATAGGGTTCACTGGTGCAAGCAAAGTTGCTGCGGGGCAGTCGGCCTCAGCCAGTTGCAGGGCCCAACAGCATACAGAAATCGTTCCATTTACATTTTATGTCCAGCCAACGCAAGGCGCCTTCCTACAGAGGCGGCCTTCCACCATTCTTTCAGGGTCTCCTGGGTGTGTTGAAAGGGTGAACATGATCTGCACCACTCAGGAGTTCAACTGCTCTTCAGGCATAGAAGGAAACTCCTCCAGTGGGGTGCAGAAATGAAGCTTAAATCATGAAGCTCCAAAGTCCCTTCCTGTACCCTACTGGGTGCAGGAAGTTCCTTTCCGTGCATTGAGCTAAGCTGATGTCCTTCCCCAGGTTGCAGAAATGGAGCTTAGATCTTCATGATCTAAGTTTCGTTTTTGCACCCCATGAAAGAATGTCAATTCTCCTCAGCCAGCAGTTATTTCAGCCAGCCCCTAGAGACTAGAAGGAGTCCTCCTGGCATGTAACCTTATTCTGACTTTCTGTGGAAGCCGGCAGAGAAGATTGCAAATGGTGTTCACATGATCACAGGGCACTTGGCAACTGGTTGTAAGTGCAAATGTGGGGTGGGTGTGGGTGGGTACATTGTTTTATGATGGCCAGAATTGTTTTATGGGCCATAATGTACCTTTTCCGACATCATCATAACTACTCACTATTGTTAAACAACCATTTATAAGCTGAGGACCACCTGTATAACTATTCAGGGGAATACAGTTGGAAAATTGTTAAGATTAAATATGGATTAAGATGGGGCCTATAAACAATCACAATTTTTCTTACGTTTCCTTTTCTCTTTTCTCTCTTCACAGCCTCTACAAACCTCCATAATGAGTTAATACAATGTTGTTTCTTATTTATTTTATTTGTATCTCTCTTATTATTTTTACAAATAATTCAAGGCGGTGAACGTTTCCAACACATCTTCCTCCTCCTATTTTCCCTGCAACAACAACCCTGTGAGGTGGGTTGGGCTGAAAGAGAATGACTGGCCCAAGGTCACCCAGCTGGCTTTCATGCCTAAGACTGGACTAGAAGTCATTGTCTCCTGGTGAATGGTCTCAAACTATCACGTCTTATAAAAAAAATTTTTTAAGGGTTGGGCCCCCTTTTCTTTTTTCATTTTCAACAGAATGTGCAATATAGTAACAAAAACAATATAAGGATTTTATATTCCCAAGGAGGTACACGAAAAGGATATAAGGATTTTATATACCCAAGGAGGTACAAGGAGGTTTACTGCAGGGGTAATAACTTATTTTTTATGTTATTTATTGAATTTGTAGACTGCCCCATCCCTGACTACTCCGGGCAGCTTTACAAAAATTAAAGCAACAATAAATATAAGCAACTCAGCAATAAAAACAGCATCCCTTTAGGGAATAACCCACCCCCCCATCAAATTTCTTACAACTCTCACAGCCTGTCCATCACCCTAACTCGAGTCCTGCAAGAAAAGACAGGTTTTTAAAGACCACTTGAAAACAGGGAAGGTGGCTCTCAGAGCTCATCTGTGTTCCAATTTGCACTTTTTTTTTCTTTTGAATCAAATTGAGTTTTTTACTTATATTGAACTTCAGCTGAATCATATGTGTGTGAAATATTTTTATCGATACAAAATAAGTGTACCTAACTCTAACCATGGACATCTGGCAGTTCACTTAAAAGACCGAAAGCTAGGATACGTAAGCCTGACAACCTTTTTTCTACTGTCCTGTTGGCACACCCTGAACCAAGTTGGTCAGATGAACTGAGGATGATTTGGGATACCCGTCAAATAGGACTTGTCCATCTGTTCAGAATGCCAGATGAAGACCAATTTACACAGTCAGTGTTGGCAGAGTTATAAATATCTTTTTATTAAATGTAGTTCAAAAATCATATGCCCTGGTTGCTTTTGCCATTCTCCCCATCATTCAGTTTATCCATTGTCTTTTAACAGATGGACCTTTGTTTTCCTATGTCTTAATAAGTCCTGCTTTGCTTAGCTTTGGTACAATTCCTTAATGAGGTACCTCACCTTTCTGACTGCTATTTAATACATTTCTACTCAGGTCTGCTATAATAGCAATAGCACTTAGATTTGTATGCCGCTTCAGTGCTTTACAGCCCTCTCTAAGCAATTTACAGAGTCAGCATATTGCCCCCAACAATCTGGGTCCTCATTTTACCCACCTCAGAAGAATGGAAAGCCGAGTCAATCTTGAGCTGGTCAGGATTGAACTGCTGGCAGTCAGCAGAATTAGCCTGCAATATTGCATTCTAACCACTATGCCACTACGGCTCTTGTAAGTAGCTGGATCTAGCAACTCCACTAGGCATATATAATCTTAATTGGTTGTTATTCTATTATACGATGGCTATGCCTTTTAAAAACAGTTGTATGTAACATCAGCCAGATGGCCAATTTCTGCTCCAAGACACTCTCTGAAGACAGGGCAATTTCTAGTGGAAATGAAGCAGCTTGAAGAGTGGTGTTGTCCTTCCCCCACCCCCAGCTTGGCTGCTTTTTCTTGCTGGGTTTTCAAACTCCTGTCTTTTTTATAAATAAGGAACTGAACCCCCCAAGGGAAGCAAAACAGCTTTTATTGGGGAAAACAGTAGAGAAAGGGTTAACTGTATAAGTTATCTCATCCAGAATGTATTTGCAGTGGAAATGAAGTGAACTAACTTTTTATGCAATTTTAAAGTATTCTGTAGTTGATTCTGGAAAACTCAGAATTTGAGGTAATAACCAGATCAGAATATCAATGACAAAGAGGCAGTAGTATAGTTTTTATTTGTGCATTCTTATTTGCACCTCTTGAAAAATAAAATTCATTGAATTTAGTGCTGCTTCATCTTAGAAAAGAATTGCTATCCTAATCTTATATCTTAGATAGCTATTTCCACTTTCATCTCAACCTGAATCATGGAGTCCAGACACAAATTCAGTTGCCTCTGAAAAACATTCCTTAACATCTCATTAAACATATCCTAAGTATAATGATTGGTATTTTGTGGCACAGCCTTTTTGCTTGTTTATTTTTGTTCTCTCTCTAGAGGAAAGAAACTTTTAAAATATTTGAAGTTTCTACCTCTGTGCTTTGCTCATTATATTAAAAGACAGGTAAGCAGAATCAACTAAATTATTATTGAGGGTTGCACATCCTCCCATCTCTGCCAACTCTTTTATTTGTCGTAATAAAAGTGTCCTACTTCACTGCACTAAGGACAGAAATGACAAATTAACACACCTAGTGTATTTTTATTATAATGAAAAAATTAAGCCCTGCAAAAATTTGCTGTCTGTATGTGTAAATAATGCAGACATGATTATATTGGACAGAAGCTTGCTTTGATGAAAGCCTAAGATTAGGAAGAATTAAATACGGTAACTGTTGACATTCACAAGTTTATGGATTTTTTCCCCTTGGTAAATAATTTCAGTAATACAGTATTCTAAATTAATGACAGAGCTTCTGACACGTTTCTATTAACACAAAATAGACTGAAATATTGCCTTAAATATACTGTAATTCTATGTAGCTTATTATAGTCTAAGACAGTGATGGCTAACCTTTTTCTCGTCGCGTGCCAAAAATGCGTGTGCGCACGACAGGGCGCGTGCGTGCCGGCACCCATAATGCAATGCGTGTGTGACACTCCCCCCACATGCACACATGCCCCCGCACTCCCCGTGCATCTGTGCATCACTCCCCACACTCCCCCTGCCCCCTGCGCATGCATGCGTGACCCTTCCGCCCCATTTTGGGCCTAGCAGGCCTTCCTGCAGCCTCCTGGGACCAAAAAGGCCACGGCGGGGTGCCGCAATTCCCCCCTGCCCCGTTTTGGGCCTAGCAGGCCTCCCTGCAGCCTCCTGGGACCAAAAAGAAGCTGCGGGGGGGCCGCCGCCCCACGCATGTGCGTACACCCGTGCATGTGTACACAACCCCCCACCCATGCATGCGTGCGCATCTCCCTCATGCGTCCCGCCCACCGTGCATGCGCGGCAGATACCCGAAAATCAGCTGGCCGGTGGGAGGCGCGCACGCATATGCGGTAGAGCTGAGCTGGGCGACAGCTCGCATGCCTGCAGAGAGGGCTCTGCGTGCCAGCTGTAGCATGCGTGCCATAAGTTCGCCATCACGGGTCTAAGGATGATGGAGAAATTGAGAGATGATCTTGAGACTGCTGTATTAAAATGCTGCTTAATAACCCACTCAAAACATGCTCTGGATCCTGTTGTATCATGTCTTCATGACTATATCTATCACCTTTGTTTAACCAACTTCTTGTCTTTCAATGTATTAGTCTCAAGGATGGTTTCTAGTTCTTTGCCTCCATCATTGGTTTCCAGCAGTCCTGGATTTTTGAAGCTAGTCCTATTGTGTTCTGGGCCCATTTCTTTGCCTTTTCTCACAACTACTGATATTTCTTATGGAAAAATATTTAAAATTCAAAGGGTTCACAAACTTTTAAGCACCACTGTATGCCTTTTTCACCTCATTTATTATCTATACCACAATCATCTTTTAATTAGTCCCAAAAGCAGGAACCCATTGGATTTTGCAAGGGAAGTGAAAAGCATTTCCAGAGAAAAAAAGCAAGTGAGCTAGTGAAGGATTCTTGGGTTCAGAAGTTGGGACGTTTTTTGCGTTTAGATTAACAAAACTCTGGAATGCAATTTGCTATATTAGGGGATTCTCTGCCAAGATGTCTGCAACTGATTGTTGTTGCCATTCATAAGAACCAAAGTCTTCAGTTTTCCTGAAACAATCAATTTGGCAACTTTTTACTAGCTTGGAATTCATATAAATAATTTGCAAGTAGAACATGTAAGGCTTTTGTCAAGACAGTTTTTAAATACATTTCTTTAAGTAAGTAAGTAGGGGAAGTGTGAAGTGTGTCTGGATTTCTGGGAATGAAGTAATGTTTATCTGCAACACACTGAAAAGTGTGTGTGTGTGTGTGTGTGTGTGTGTAATTATAAATAAATCAGCTTTTTATCTCTTTTTTCCCCCCTGTTTGTTGAAAAGAGAACACTCTGCCTCCCTTTGCACTCTCCCTGCTGCTCCTGCTGCGGTTTGAGGGAATGCAAGTCTGGAAATGATTTCAAGCAAATGTTAGAAGTAAATTCAGCATGTTTGGGGGGAAGGGAGGAAGAGAGGTAGAGAGGGCAGTCCAGCATGACGTTTTGTTAAGAAAAGGAAGTGAATGAGGCATTTCAGTCATCATCTATAATCGGTATAATATCACTCAATCCAGCCACTGAAAATGTCTCTAATGCTGTTCAGCCACTTTGAACATTTGAAGACGGGTTATCAATTTCCTGACTTCAGTTTGTTAACATGCACCCCCGTCCAAATTATTCTGAAAAATTATTGATTGTGTATGTCTATTTTTCCATACTGAAATGTTTCTCAATCTTAGCAACTTTTAGATATGTGGATTTCAACTCCCAGAATTTCCTGGTCAGCATGGCTGGCCGGGGAATTCTGGGAATTGAAGTCTACATATCTTAAACTTGGCGTGGTTGAGAACTACTGCCATGCTGTAATTCCTAAAAGGAATTATTATAATAATAATGACAGAGTTGGAAGGGACCTTGGAGGTCTTCTAGTCCAACCCCCTGTTTAGGCAGGAAACCCTACACTACTTCAGACAAATGGTTATCCAACATCTTCTTAAAAACTTCCAGTGTTGGACCATTCACAACTTCTTCTCTTTTTCTTCTCTTGCAGAAATTTAGCTCAACTCTTTCTACTTTTTTACAATGGTGTTTTTTTTGCCAGTCTGCAGTGAATGAAAAATATGCTTTACCCATCCAATAACTTGAAATAAATGCACATAAACATTGCATGGGTTATTGTGCTTTGGATATGAAAATTAGTCTTTGTGTTGGTTTCTATTTATGCAATAGGAGGAGAATCTGAGAGCAGTTGTTTGTTTTCTATATACAAGCATTCACCTTGTTTAATATGGGAATACAATATAATACTCCTTTATTTATTCTCCTTTATTGGTACAGTACTGGTTTTTCAAAACTATAAATGCATAATATTGATTTTTACAGATGCAATTCATGTCAGATCATTGTCTTGGTGCAACAGGTACAATTATCTGGCATTCTACAGAAGATGTGAAATCAATGTCCAAAAATAATACTATATAACGTATTTATTTGTGTTTGTACTTTTAGCTTCTTTTTCAGACAGTTGTTTCTAAATTAGCTTCTATCAATTTTCTGGCATCCTTTTTATACATACTTTAAATTTAAGTTATCTTCTAACTCAGTGGTTCCCAACCTGGGGGTCGGGACCCCTTTGGGGGTCGAACGACCATTTCCCAGGGGTCGCCCCGGCATCCTCAGCCCCCCCCCCCCCACTGCCACAAGCCTGGCCATATCGGCTCAACTCACCCGAGCCCTCCGATTGGTCAGGAGAGGTGCCATTTGGTGAGAGGCATTTGTGATGCCTGGCAGCCGAGCTTTGACGGCATCAGCTAAGGGGTGGGGCGTCTCAAGATTGCACGCTGGAGAGTACAAGGTGGTGCTTAAGACATCTGTGGCCGCCCCTGTCTCCTGCTTGCGGTGGCAGTTTCTTCCCGCTGGTGTCGAAGGGAAAGGGAGTCACGGGAGGGAACGGCCAGCCAATGACCACTTAAGTTTCACAGCGCACAACGGTGGGAATGAGGACAGCTAGGTCGAAATCGTCTGTCTGCCCTCTCGCCCTCGGCTGGTGCGGAGACCCAGCAAACAAAGAGGCAAACAGGGAGGGAGGGAAGAGAGAGACTGAGAGATATTAGCGCAGGGCTAGCCTGATCATACAGCCTCGGTGCTGAGGGCGCCACCGCCGGGAGCAGGAGGAGCTAAGCCGGAGGGAACTGGAGAAGGAGGTGGTGGTGCCGGAGCATGGTCCATCGCCGCTGCCCTGCTCCGTATGATCAGGCTAGCCCTGGCATAGTTACATATTGTTTTTGTGATTAATTGCTATGCTTTAATTATGTTCAATTTGTAACAATGAAAATACATCCTGCATATTAGATATTTACATTACGATTCATAACAGTAGCAAAATTACAGCTATGAAGTAGCAATGAAAATAATTTTATGGTTGGGGGTCACCACAACATGAGGAACTATATTAAGGGGTCGCGGCATTAGAAAAGTTGGGAACCACTGTTCTAACTATTAGTCTACAAGATAGGCCTGGGTAGAAAACATTTATTAAGGTTTGAAAGTAACTCATGAGAGTTTTACTTCCTACTTATTTTATCCTGCCTGCTGTCACCTGTGGTCATACAGGTTTTGAAACAATACAGAACCTGTTTAACCAGCTTATCGGGTGAGAAAAGGAGATGAATATGCCTGCAATGAGCTTCAGCCTCTCAATTAAGCCATTTATTTATTCCAGCCACAGATACTCAGGTTGTATGTAAACAGTGTAGTTACATTTTTTTAAAAAGTCTGAATTTATGAACAAATTGTGTGTCAGGAACTGAAGCCATTATGCCACAGTAATCTGGGACCAGGATTTAAACAGGAATTGTGTTCTTCCTCTAGGTCTTTTGTGCAGCATCATTATCTAAAATGACACTTCACAGGTTTTTTTTTTTAATATGCAATCTGGAAACGGATCCAGAATGGAGATCTGCAGGGCACATAGAAGTTCAAAAAGAATGAATCTGAGAAAACGCTGCTACACTTATTTAGATTTTGCCGTGACCACATCACACTTGCTTTATGTGGTGCCCTAAGTTCTGATGGCTGCTAGTACTGATTATTTCAGTGATGGATGTGACAAATTCATGACAGAATAGATCTATCACAATGATGAGTTTTGATGTCTAGCTAGACATCAGAGGCAAATGCAACATTGAAAACAAATTATTTGAGGATGGAGGTTAAATACTTGTTTGTGGTTTTCCAGAAGCATGAATTAGTCACTGAGAAACTGGATGTTGAACCAGATGGGCCTTTGGTCAGATTTAGCGGGATTGTCCTTATATTGTGTGATTTCTCTGTTGTGGCACCTGCTTTCTCCAATGACACACACACACACATTCAGTTTCCATTCTAATGACATTCAGAAAATCATTAAAAACTTGATTGTTCTCTTAGGCCTTGGGTTAGAGTGTTTGCAGAGTCCCTGTGGCTTTGGTTGTTATTGGTAGCATGTTGTCTTCTGTTGGCGATGGGTTTCTTTTCTATATATGTTTTTTTTTTAATTTTCATTATAAACTTCTCCAAGTTGTTAAGGGAGCAGGGCAGACTCAAAATTGAATTGAATTGAATTAATTAAATAATTGCTTAGGGACAAAGGTGGACTGGAAGTTAAATAGAGTCTTCATAATCAAACCCTGCTAATTACCCCGATAAAATTAAGTTACGTTAATTTTGTTTGAACATTTATAGACCTGGCAGCATAAGGAGTTGTTAGAATGAATACTTTTCATATATGGGGGCAAGTCATGGCATTAAAAAAAACCTCATTGCTAAATTTTTAGAAATATTATTTACTGTTTGACTTTCATGAATTAGTTTAATAGCTAGTTTTGTTTTGAGAATGAGAGATACAATCAAATTACAGTATGTCACAGAAGTGAGTACACCCCCTCACATTTTGTAAATATTTAAGTATATCTTTTCATGTGACAACACTAAAGAAATGACACTTGGCTACAATGTAAAGTAGTGAGTATACAGCTTGTATAACAGTGTAAATGTGCTGTCCCCTCAAAATAATGCAACACACAACCATTAATGTCTAAACTGCTGGCAACAAAAGTGAGTACACCCCTAAGTGATAATGTCCAAATGGGGCCCAAGTAGCCGTTTTCCTTCCCTGGTGTCATGTGACTCGTTAGTGGTACAAGGTCTCAGGTGTGAAGGGGGAGCAGGTGTGTTAAATTTGGTGTTATCCCTCTCACTGATACTGGTCACTGGAAGTTCAACATGGCACCTCATGGCAATGAACTCTCTGAGGATCTGAAAAAAAAGAATTGTTGCTCTACATAAAGAGGGCCTAAGCTATAAGAAGATTGCCAAAACCTTGAAACTGAGCTGTAGCACGGTGGCCAAGACCATACAGCGGTTTAACAGGACAGGTTCCACTCAGAACAGGCCACGCCATGATCGACCAAAGAAGTTGAGTGCCTGTGCTCAGCATCATATCCAGAGGTTGGCTTTGGGAAATAGATGTATTAGTGCATTGCTGCAGAAGTTGAAGGGGTGGGAGGGTCAGCCTGTCAGTGCTCAGACCATACACCACATGCTGCATCAAATCGGTCTGCAGGGCTGTCGTCCCAGAAGGAAGCATCTTCTAAAGATGTTGCACAAGAAAGCCTGCAGACTGTTTGCTGCAGACAAGCAGACTAAGGACATGGATTTCTGGAACCATGTCCTGTGGTCCGATAATAGTCAAAGCTAAGTTGGTGCTAGATAAAGTTGATGGAATTTGCGGGGGCTGGACTTAGGTCTTTTGTGACAATGCAATGACACTAAACTGATGACATGTTGAACCCTGCCTTCTAGCTCAGCCTCTTTTCCTACAGGAATCTTCTAGTATTCACAGAAATGCTGAAATATATTGGGAACACGAAAACTTCTTAAGCACCTCTCACATAATGCTTTATGGAGCAAAGGAGAAGAGAGGGGGTTCATTGAAGAGATAGTTCTAACTTCTCTAGACCAGTGGTTCTCAACCTTCCTAATTCCGCGACCCGCGCCGCCGCCGCAACCCCCGACCTGCCGCCGCCATTTGGGTTCTTTTACCCTCTGCGCATGTGCAAAGCGTTCTGTGCATGCGCAGAGGGTAAAAGAACCCAAATGGCGGCGTCCGGGTGAAGTCTCCCGACCCCTGTGAAAGGGTCGTTCGACCCCCAGGTTGAGAACCGCTACTCTAGACTGTTAATGCTTATAATCAGCCAATGATACTAATATACTGAATTTTGTACATACTGTAAATGAAAAGTGTTGATTAACTACCTAGATACTTTACAGTAATCAACCACAGGATGAAATACAGTTTGAACTTGCTTCATTTCTCAGGAACATAAGACATAAAGCTATTTTCATTTTAGATTCAACTACCTTTACCGCTAAGCATCAAATGGCAGTGAGCTTGTAAGGCAAGAGGGAAGTTTATAGTTTTGAACACTTTATGGAATCTCTTAATATTTTCTCATTTTCATTTATTATTCCATTATACATTTTAGGATGAGGAACAATATACCTGAAATCAGAATAAAAGTAACAGACATTATTGCCATTTTACTGATCATAGATTACTTTTATGATTATTCTATCAGTTGATGTTTTAAGGCTCTCTAAGGCTGAAAGTGTTCCTGGGGCACTATAAAAACTAGATCTTGTTGATGCAAAATCTCCTGGAGTTCTTCCCAGTATAAGAACTGAGCGATGGCATTGGATATGGACTTCATTGGGCTAGTTTTGTAAGGTAGATGGTTAGAGATTGAAATGGTAAGGGTCAATAGCTGAGCTAGCCCAAGTCACCTGGTTGGATTGTGGTTTTGTGCTTGAGGTTGGAGGGCTTTCTGATTTGGAGAAATGGTGAAAACCAGAGTAGGTGGTTTCATGGGAAAATGGGATTATGGTCATGTCAGGCAATGAAACATCTGGTGGGAGTCTGAGAAAATGACATACTGCATACTCTGGAAGGGGAGTTCAATATCTCTCCCTTCCTGGTCTCTACTCTCATCCCAAGATCCAGGTACTAAATTCTTAGGGCTTCGGCTGTTACTATTCTATAGTAAAACTATCCTACTCAGGAGAGCTTTTTCACAGTTACGGCATATGAACCAGTTACAAACAATCCTGGATTGTGATCATTGTGTCTCAGCTTAATGTCCTTCACAGAGTTGTTGGGAGGGGGGGTTGTATGCTGAACAAAAAGCTAGATATAAATTTAACAAATAAATATCCAATGTAAGACTATGTCAGCCTTGTCCACACTTAGCTGCTTAGCCTGGTAGATTTGATTAGTTTTTATAGACACAGGAGTAGAGGAATTGCTCCTAAAACAAATGTAGTTAGAATTGATAAGTAATTGTTAGCCATTAATAGCTATTGTAAGAAGTAACACTTATCCAGGAGCAGAAGTATTTTGCCAGTGGCTTCACACTGTTAATTAATAAAAGAATTATACTTGCTTTGACTATCTGTATCTGTAGTCTGTTGACACAGATTAGACTATAGTGGAAGCAGTCAGTTGGTTGATTGTGTCTTTGTTGGGTTACTGCAATGATCATTGTGCAAGTTACTTCTAAAGAGTCTTCACAGATTCTGGTTTGGTTGGTTCAGATTTTGGCAGCAAAAATGTTGGTGAGCACTTATGGAGCTTCACTGATTACCAATCTGTCCCTAAATACAATTTAGAGCAGTAGTAATTACATTAAACCCTTAAACAGCTTAAATCCAGGATGCCTTAGGGACCACCTTCTTCTGCAAAGATCTATTCATGCAGTAGGAACAGATTGAGCCTTCTCCAGATCCCAGTTACACAGTAGGCTCAGTTGACAGGAATGGAAGACTTTAACCATCCCAACTATGGGATCCTTTGCCTGTGAAGGAAGCTATGCTTTTCTTGATTCTTATTTCATCTACTCCAGAAAGCTTTTGCTTTACTGGGGAGATGATACATCTTATTCATTTTCTGTGCCTGCTCTCTTTTTGAGGGGGGTGGGGCAGTGGTGGGATTCAAAAATTTTTTTACTACCAGTTCTGTGGGCGTTGCTTGGTGGGCATGGCAGGGGAAGGATACTGTAAAATCCCCATTTCCTCCCGATCAGCTGGGACTCAGGAGGCAAAGAATAGATAGGGGTGGGGACAGTCAGAGGTGGTATTTACCGGTTCTCCGAACTACTCAAAATTTCCGCTACTGGTTTTCCAGAACTGGTCAGAACCTGCTGAAACCCACTTCTGGGGTAGGGGAGTATTTTACTGGAATGTTGTTTTATAACTTAAAACCAAATACTAAATTGCTATGTCTTCTAATGAAAAGACTATATGGGTGAAATAAATATTTCTTTATATTCCTGTATAACAACATATAATTGGTGAGACTGACTACAGTAACTGAAGTTAGGATGAGTTACAATCCTGTTTCCCTCACTGATGTGAACTAGAAGATAGGCAGAAGAAGGATTAGTGACACTTTACTGTTTAACATGATCTGGAGGGCTACCCAGAATTCTGTCTTTAATTTCATTAGGGTACTGTTTTTGTGTGAGGTGTTGCAAGGAAAGAACATTTTACATTTGGTAATCCATTTGCGAAGGCTGTATGCTAATATTAGTTAATGTATGCTAATATGCTGGCAACTGACTGTTGCAAGTAGCTTACCCAGACTGTTAGTTGTTATTCTATTACAGTATCATTACGTTTTTAAAATGTAACTCTGTTTTTGGTAGATTGACTAGAAGAAAAAGATTTAGTAAAGAATTTTATTTATTTATTTATTTATTTATTTATTTATTTATTTATTTATTTATTTATTTATTTATTTATTTGTGATATTTATATACCGCCTCATAGTGCAAGCACTCTCTAAACGGTTTACACCAGTAAGCAATGTATATATTTACATTGCCCCCAACAATCTGGGTCCTCATTTTACCTACCTCGGAAGGCTGAGTCAACCCTGAGCCGGTGGGATTTGAACAGCTGAACTCAAATGATCATAGTCAGCTAAAGTAGCCTGCAGTACTTTTTGTTACCAGAAATACTACACATTTTTTTAAAAAAGAGAGAAAATAGCATAATTGACTCTAAGCTATAGGGTTTATTTTGAAGGTGTTTTTCTTTTTATTCAGTTTGAACAGTTCTTAAGGGGAAAATGTTGCTTTTGGATTTTATTTGGAAATATGGCTGCATAGGCATATTTCTGCAGGAAACCCTCTTCAAAAATCTGTTGTCTGTCCCTTCTTCCTCCACCCCCATTCCACATACACAGCTGAAGGGAAGAGGTAGTATCCCTGCTGGTTATGCATTGAAATGGAGATTTCCTTGATTCCCAGTGGGATTCTTGTAGACTCTACAAATCCCTTCCTGTAGGGAGATTTTAATTTTCAGTAATATGCACTACTGTATGCTTTATTGTTGTTGAGATTTCCTCATGTATATAGCCCTTTACTTATTTAACGGAAAATATGTGCATTGTGACGTCGAGCAAACTCACTTAAAAGCCAAGCTTCCTTCCAAATGTGCATTTGTATGATTATTGCCACTATGGTTGTGTTATATTAATGTCCTAGTCTACAGTATGGAATGCTAAACTCTCCAGAGAGCTGGTATTCTCCTCTCCCCCCCCCCCCCCCCAGTGTTGCTGCAATAATCTCTGATTCCTTTTGCTTTCATTCAGTCCTGACATTTTCTGGGGGCAAAGGAACAAAATACCTAAATGAAAAACATTCCTTAAAAGACTACTCTCAAGAATGTTCAATAGTTCAAGTAACTTCTAATCCTTATTTTGTCTTTTCTCCACTGCTGCTGCTTTGCATTTCTATGTACCTGTTCTTTAAAATGGTATCCTGATGTAAATACTTTTTTTCTGTTTTGCAGCAAAACTTTTTCAAAATGAGGGTTTTGAGAAATGAGAGATGTTGCCTTTGTAGTCACTGACTTCTACAGCGGTTTTCCAGCGGTCATTGCGATAATTTGGCAATTAACAGTAGAGGCCAACAAATCCTTCACTAAAAGGAAAGAATAATTTAAAGTATTGTGGTTTCAATTACTTTCCCAGCTTTTATTTGCTGCAGCCTCAGGAGGTTGATGATAAAAATTATGAATATATCAAAAGAATAAATCCACATGCTGTATTCAAAAAAGAATGTTTCTGTTTTTAATTCCTATTCGGGCATTTTCAGACAAATTTGTATACACCCAAGATAAAAGAGAAACAATGGCAATTGTTCTGAAATCATAATTGACTGAATTTTTATTCAGCACTAAGGCAGTTGCAGAGTGCATACATCAGAATCAAAATTTTGTGTAAACCCAGCTAACTATCTCTATCCCAGCCAATTATCTCTATTTACTAGTAAAATTCTCATTACTATAAGCTGAAGTTTGAGAGAACCTCTGAAGTGGCTTTTGAAGTGAAAGGGGAGGCTGGTTTTATCTGGTTTTATCTGGTTTTATCTGGTTTAGTGGTTTATGTTTAATATTTCTCATGATAGTGAATGGCAATATTTATAACAGTAAGTAAAATAATCTTAAGAAAGCTTTAGGATGTAGCCAGTTTTGCTTCCTCACTTGGTGACATTATTGAAGAGGGAGAACAGGCTTTTAAGTTCATTGATTTCAGCTCCTTTTAATTTGGTGATGTAGAATTTATCAACAGCTATTTTTATGTATCTCTGTCAACTGTTCAGGATGTGAGACGTGAACAACATTGAAGTTATGGATCCTAGCATAGCTTAATGATTTTGAGAATTATAAACGTTTTCACCCACAATAAATAGAAAATTTTTAAATGTTATAATGGTGGTAAGAAGTTTTACTATTTGATAATATCAAAGAGAACTTGGAAAAAATGGCTATGGAAGAGAAGTGAAAAAAGTGAAAGTAGACTGCAGGAAAAGAAAGCAAGAGTTCTGCAGGCTTCTCCATTGACTTTGCTTGTTGGGCCACCCAGAGTCACATTCCATGAGATGGATGGCCAAATAGATTTATTAAACAAATAAATAAAAAAGTTCTAGGATTTCATTAAAGTGATGCATCCTTCAGGTTTTCATAAGCACTAATATTATGAAGGTTTCATATGTAGGAAATGTTGAATTCCTGTTATACGTAAACTACTAATTTGATTTGCTAAAATGCAGAAATCATAAACATTAGTTTTCTCCTATTTGGAGTCAATGAGGTAGACTTACTTAAATATCTTAGGCAAAGCACTGCATGGATTTCAACTCCCAGCATAACATTTTTTCCCTCCTGGATTCCAAAGGTAGATCATAGTTATAAACTAATTACAGTGCAGCCTGTTGGCAATCATAGATGACATTTACCTATGTAACAAGCTGTTAGTTTTCATGAGATGGCACTCTTGGGTTCTCTGTACTTATCTGCCCGATTTTTGTTTTTTGCCTAGAATATGTCCCTATGCATTTGAAGATCCAATACATTGTCTTATAGGAAAAAGAATTGTGTGTTCCACAGACATTGTGTTTTAATTGCAACCTGTAATTATGTTGACATGGAAATCACCAAGGATTAATTTCTCTGCTAGAAAGGATAAAATGTGAATATTCAGTCACATAAAGTAAAAGCTCTCTAAGAGGTATGGTAGTGTTAATTTTGAAGTAAAGTTTTAACAATGTGTCTTTAACCTAGTGCCTTTTTGTTGTTGTTTGGGGGTATAACATCAACTAAATCAGCTTTCATCAACCTAGATGCCCTGCAAGTGGAGTGTTGTTGTTTTTTTAATTCCTCATTCTGGGAATTCTAAGACCTGAAATCTACAAATCGGGGTACACCTACGTTCTGAAAGTTTGAACTGAATGGTTGGTTTTTGGGGAGTGAACCATAACTCAGCAGTATATAAGTGTGTGTGTGTGTGTGTGTGTGTGTGTGTGTGTGTGCTGAAGCTCCCAAATTTTGCTCAGGGTAGTCCCTACAATTCCTGGCCTACAGTTTTTCTGACTGCAGAAAACAGTTGTGCCCCAAAAGATCTGAAGGGCACCAAGTCTCTTTCCAATTATAGAAGATGCTGAGATAGATGAGCAAATTGTCCAGCCTGGCAAATTGCTCCACTCTCTAGCCTTCAGAGGCCACTTGTTGGTTGCAGAAGATACGGAAAAAATATTTTCCTAACTCTAAGAATTATCAGAATTTTGAAGCTTTGCCCAACTTTCATAACCTTCCCATAGGGAAATGACAACCACCTTCATTGTTTATAAGAAAGGCAATGTATGCTTCCTCTCTAGCAATAAAATAACAGCAGGTCTCCCATTGAGACTTGTGTAACACAACAGTGTCGTGTGATTGCAGTGAACAATGCAGGTAGTCCTCGACTTACAACAGTTCATTTAGTGACCATTTGAAGTTACAACAGCACTGAAAAAAGTGATTTATGACCGTTTTTCAGACTTAACAACCATTGCCGCATCCTCATGGTCACATGATCAGAATTTGGATGCTTGTCAACTGACTCATATTTATGATGGCTGCAGTGTCCCGGTGTTGTGTGATCTCCTTTTGCAACCTTCTGACAAGCAGAGTCAATGGGGAAGCCAGATGTACTTAACAACCGTGTTACTAATTTAACACCTGCAGTGATTCACCTAAGAACTGTGCCAAGAAAGGTCGTAAAATCGGACAAAACTCATTTAAGAAATGTCTCACTTAACAGAAATTTTGTGCTCGATTGTGGTCGTAAGTTGAGGACTACCTGTATTTTCAGAACCATGTTTTGCCTATTGCTGTTTAATGGCTGAAAGCAGAACAAGAACCAACACTTGGAACATCCATATGTTTTTGTCTTTTCAGCATGTTTTATTTTACATTGATACTTGGGAAGTCCACATAGTGGTTAAAATGTATAGAGCAGCTGATTTCCAAGAACCTTGACTGTTTTCCCTCGTATCGAAGGGAGAGTCCAGGATGGGTTGTTCTAGTCCCATAGCTCTATGGACAGGGTTGAATTTTCTGGTGATGTTCCTCAGTCGTTCAATCCAGTCCTCAGCTCATAGATGTTTTTTCCTTAGCTCCTGGAGCTTAGGATTTTTTTCTTCATATTCCTTCCTGGACTTTCCCTTGCTAGCCTTTTATTTTATTTTCTCTTCCCGGGACGACATTCATTTTCAATAGAGATTGCTTGGAAACGGCTCTTCGACAAGTGACTGTGAGTGATTAACTCGTGCTGCCTTCGGGCGCCCGAGCAGCCGCTCTCCTTGCTTGCCCTCCACAGTCGGCAGGTGGCTTCGGGCCTGCATCTCCCGGGCGTACGAGTTGCAGGCTCTCCAGACGCCTCAGGGTGTCACGGCGCACTTGACCAGGAGTGCGGCTACCACGGCTGCCTGGTCTATCCAGGCTTCGGTGGAAGAGATCTGTTGGGTGGTAACTTGGACGTCAGCTTCTCCTTTCATCCGCCACTACCTGATTGACTCATTTGCTTCTGCAGACGCGGCGTTCGGCCGGCGTGTGCTGCAGCGGGTGCATGAGGAGCCGAGGAGCCGTGAATAGTTTTGCCCGCCCTGTTGGACTCCTTACCTTTGGTATGTCCCATCCTGGACTCTCCCTTTGATACGAGGGAAAGGGGGCATTGGTTCTTACCTGATACGCCCTTTTTACGAGGATCGAAGGGAGAGTCCAGCCCCACCCTTCGGTCTGGTTTTGGCTGGCCTCCGGAGAGGGAGTTGGGGTCTGTATTGCTGCAGGTCCGTCTGGAGTTCTTGCCACGGTTCCGTGGAGGCTGCTGTGGGCTTGCATCATTTGCTTTGGACTTGTTGTAACGACTGAGGAACGTCACCAGGGAGGCGGATCCTCAGAAAATTCAACCCAGTCCATAGAGCTATGGGACTAGAATAACCCATCCTGGACTCTCCCTGTGATCCTTGTAAAAAGGGCGTATCAGTTAAGAACCAACGCTCCTTCTCTTCCTATCAGTGTCATTTCTACTTCACTTTTTTTTAAAAAGCACTACAAACTGAGGTTGCTTCAATTCTATTGCAAATGGTGCCTCTAGGAGACTTTTCCTTGTTTCACAAGTGTGTGATGTGTCTCTGGGTGTGAGTTCTAAAAATAGGTGTAACACTGAATGTTATTGCATCATAAATTGAGTTAGAGCTACTGTTGGCAGGAAGCATCCCCTCGCTTTAAGTAGAATGAAAACTCTGGCTAGCTCCTCATATTATTACAGTCAATTCTGTGTACATTTGCACAGCTGTTATTGAAACATTTAAACATTCTTATTGCCAGAAATATGTTCTCCTCTGTTCTGACAAATAAAGAAGAGGTGAAATAAGAAGCCCAGGCAAAAAAAAAATTTCCTTAGAATCCAAGCTATGTTACAGTAAGCATGTTTTTGTCTTTAAGCTCTCATCTTTATTTTTCCCTAATTTAGCAAATTGTTTGGAAAATAAGAGCCCCATTCTTGGCTCTGGATTCTTTATTTTTATTTTATTTTTTTGCTTCAAGATTTTGGCTGTCCTGAAACCATTTACTCACAAGTAGTTTCTGGATTGTGGCTTCTCAAATTTCATATTTTTTTAAAAAAACATTTAAACATAGCTAACTTGAATATGGAGAAATGTAATAGATAAAATACTCCTCTCCCCTTAGTATGGCATATGAATATTTCCCATCCTTACCCTGACATGCCAGGAATACCTCAGACTTTTGTGAAAGCATTTCACACTTCCCCCAAAAGCTTATACTGTGCTGAAGAATATTTACAAAGAATAAGTGAGCACAGTTGTACTTTTGGATCATATAAATAATGCAGCAAATTTTACAGGGTGACATCAAAAATACTGGCTTATGGCAGCAAGATAGCATGAGTATACGAGACTCCCAAGTGTGGGAGTTGGGGTGTATGGATAAACTGCAGACAGATTAGTCACAGTGTCTATAAGTCGTCATTTAAGGCATTGAATGAGGGAAGTTTTTTTTATTTGTTAACAGAAATTAAGAGAGATTGAAGTATTGCATCAGCTGCTCTTTGGGACATGACAAAATAGAGGGAGAAGACTGTTCCTCTTTCTAAGTTGATCTCATATGTGCTTTTATGTGAGCCTTGTATCTGTTTTATTGTTGCTGCAAAGTTAAAGGCTGTAGCTCTCTCTGAAAGCTCTTTTCATGAAAACTCCACTGGGGACTGTCATACAGTATATGTTTATGGGAAGAAAACCAAGAAGTGAACTTACTTTGCTGTGTCTTCTGGAGAAACTGGCCAGAAAGATAGCAGTCAGGCTTTAGGGTCAGATGAAAAATAAGGAGAATAAGCATTTGGTGTTCAGAATCAAGGAAATCTGGTAGCTATCGGTCAGGTGATCAAAATTCAGATGCTTGTCAACTGACTCATTTTTTAAAGGTTTTTATTGAACATTTTTTAAGTTAAAAACAAAAACAGAAATTTATACAATTTCCTTCTTTTCAACAATTTTGCATCATTAGACATTTTTACTTATACAATTTTTTCCTCTTCAATTTTTCATTTCTTTTTATACATATATTTCACAATTCTATTTATATACATCATATTTAATAGTGTACTCTATTTCTACCTTAATTTCTGTTTTCCTTCTATTTGTTTATGTTTAATACCACCGGTTAACTCCATTATTCTCTTTCTTGCGTTATTCTCTTATTCTTTGACCGTCTTCTCTAACCACTCATACCACTTTCCCATATTTTATAATATTCTGTTTCCTCTTTTTTTGTAGTTTTTTTGTAAGTTTATCCATTTTGGCATACTCTAAAACCTTTCTAATCAAATTTTCCTCTGTTGGTGTATATTTATTTTTCCAGTTTTGAGCGTATATTATTCTTGCATCTGTTATCACATGTAACATTAGGTATTGTATTTCTTTTTTATAAATTTCTGGCAATATTCCCAATAAAAATATTTCAGGTTTCATCTCTAATCGTTCTTTGGTGATCTCTTCTAATTCTATTTTAATTTTACTCCAATATTGTTTTGCTTTTGGGCAGGTCCACCACATGTGGTAGTATGTTCTCTGACTTTGATTACATTTCCAACAATTTGACGGTGTGTTTGGGAACATCTTAGCCAACCTTGCAGGTGGAAGATGTCACCTGTAAAACATTTTGTACATGTTTTCCTTATAGGCTACAGATATTGTTAGTTTATAATTTCTATTCCATAATTTATCCCATTTATCTAATTCTATATTATAACTGAAATTTTTGGCCCAAATTTCTTTTTGCCGGGCAACTGACTCACATTTATGACCATTGCACTGTCCCAGGGCCATGTGATCCTCTTTGGCGACCTTCTGATAAGCAAAGTCAATGGGAATGCCAGTGTTAGCTATTTAACAACTGCAGTGATTCACTTAACACCTGTGGCAAGAAAGGTCGTAAAATGGGGCAAAACTCACTTAACAAATATTTCACTTAGCAACAGAAATTTTGGGCTTAATTGTAGTTATAAATTGAGGATTACCTGTACTCAGACTGCATTAATGATCTTTGGTGGGAGCATGATGCATCCCTCCTGGTTCTTCTTGATCTCTCAGATTTTGGTAACATTGATCATGGTATTCTTCTGAACAGGGTCTGGGAATTTAGGGGGGGTCAGTGTTACAGTGGGTTTCCTCCTCCTGTAAATATTGATGTGGACAGAGATCTAGCTCTAGGCCCCTATTTATAGAGTCTCTCAGGGCTCTACAGCGCCCTTCTCCTGTTTAACTTCCACACAAAGTTACAGTATGGGACTACGGTTAAGGTATGACACGTGGCCAATTTCACTAGCATGGGATTAGATATCATCAATGTGCTGTGAATATTCAGCTGGTATCTCTATCCCAGACTGATGAAGTGATGCATGAAGTGAAATGAAGTAATAATCAGTAGATGTTACTCATCATGCTTTGCTCACTACCTTGCTCACCTGTCAGGTTGGCTACTGCAGTGCATTCTGCACAGGTCATAGGGAAATTATTTCAAATTATTTTTGTATATCTCACCAGATCTGCCGAGGTGGGCACACTCTAGGTTGCAAACAATGCTCCCTAGAGGGACCCAGGAAGTAGGTTGTGATACCTGCCCTCTGAAACAGCATAGTGCCTGAAATTTAGAATAGCAGAGTTGTAAGGGACCTTGGAGGTCTTCTAGTCCAACCCCCTGCTCAAGCAGGAAACCCTATATACCAACCCAACTTGCTTTTTGTAACGTATTAAAAATCTGAGCGTGAGTGGAGGATATCAGGTGGGCCTGTTCGTTATGGGCCTTGAATGCAATTTATATTTATATTATTACTGTATATAAATATTATATTATTCTCTACTATTCATTTCAACTTCACTGGACTTTTTTCTTAAATCAACTGCTGTGACTTGCAGGTACAGATTGAGCAGCCATATAAATTCATATAATAAATGGCATCAGGAAGCAAGCCTGGTTCATTAACCTAGGGTGAAGATGACTTGTGTTTCCTTTTTAATATAGTTAATATTAACCCCAATGTTGCTGAAATTGAAAATAGCAAATGTTAATGCTGGAAGTATTTAATGAAGCACTTGTAGAAGCTAAAATACCTAATTCTTGGACAGAAGCACTCATTACACTTATCCCAAAAGAGGACACAGACCAGCAGCAGATAAAAAACTACAGATCCATTTCACTACTGAATGCGGATTACAAATACAAAATATTTGCATCTATAATTTCGGAAAGAGTTAAGAAAGTTCTAAATAGGTTTATCCACCTAGATCAAAACGGATTCTTACCAAGAAGACAGATAAAAAATAATATGAGCACTATTATAAACAGATTAGAATACTACGAGTCCCACCCCGGCAAACAAACTGCATTAATTTTCTTGGACGCCCAAAAAGCTTTTGATAATTTAAATTGGAGATTTATGATTTTACAATTGGAGAATATGAATTTTGGAGATAAATTTATAAAGATGGTAGAAAAAATATATACAGCCCAAACAGCAAAAGTAATAATAAATGGGGATACCACTGAAAAATTTAATATTGCGAAGGGAGTAAGACAAGGCTGCCCATTATCACCCCTATTATTCATCCTATCATTAGAGATATTGTTAATAAAAATTAAATGTGAACAGGAAATAAAGGGCCTAAAAATAAAACAAGAATATAAAGTTCAAGTGTTTGCGGACGATTTAGTATTTATTCTAGAACAACTGTTAGAGACAGGACCTAAATTAGTGCAACAAATAGAAGAATATGGTAGAGTAGCAGGACTTAAAATTAATAAAAGCAAAACAAAGGTAATAACGAAAACCCTTACTAAAAAACAGGAAGGGGAATTGGAAGAAAGAATGGGCATACAAGTGACCAAAAAAGTAAAATATTTGGGAATCTGGTTATCAGCCAGATGTTCATCAATCAAAGAGGATAATTATAAAAAATTTATACAACAGATAAAAAAGGATTTGGAAACCTGGAAAAAATTACAATTGTCTCTCATTGGAAGGATAGCCTCCATAAAGATGAACATTTTACCAAGAATATTGTTCCTTTTTCAAGTAGTACCAATACAATTAGGGAATTTTTTCTTAAACAAATTAGTAATGAAATACATCTGGCTGGGGAAAAAACCATGGATCAAAATAAAACTATTGCAGGACAGCAGAGAAAGAGGAGGCTTTGGGCTCCCCAGGCTGGGAGACATACTATCAGGCAACGGCACTCACTTGAATCAAAGATTGGATAGAGCTAAAAAACAAAAGGATACTGACATTAGAAGGGCATGACCTACAGATAGGATGGCATGCTTTCATATGGGACAGGAAAAATAAATCTCAGTTACTTCCAGAGACATCTAGTGAGGGAGGCGTTACTACAAGTATGGC
Source organism: Diadophis punctatus similis (assembly GCA_023053685.1). Lineage (NCBI taxonomy): Eukaryota > Metazoa > Chordata > Lepidosauria > Squamata > Dipsadidae > Diadophis > Diadophis punctatus. The sequence goes on from JALIGW010000022.1 coordinate 3,301,774, forward strand.
AGAAAAAAATCATTACAATAAAATACCAAATTAGCTATCAACAATGGAAGCATTAATCTACCCAAATATATTAGATATGGATAAAATAAAAAGATATAAAGATTTACTAAATGACCAGGGGGAACTAAAAACAAGACAAGAACTAAAAGAACGGGGTATAGACATCAATTGGTGGCCATATATACAGATCCAAACTAGATATAAGAAAGATTTAGAACAATATGGATTTCAAAAAGAACCGCAGGAACTAGATAAGATCTTACAAGGCACAGAGGACAAATTGATTAAGAAAATTTACAATTACCTATTGAGATATAGAATGGAGGAGGGGGTAGTTAAAGAAACTATGATAACTTGGGCCAAAAACTTCGGCTATAATATTGAATTGGAGAATTGGGAGAAACTCTGGGACAAAAACTACAAATTGACGATGTCAGTATCCTATAAGGAAAACATGTATAAAATGTTCTACAGATGGCACCTTCCACCAGTGAGATTGGCCAAAATGTTCCCGAATACATCACCAGACTGCTGGAAATACAGACAAAATCAGGGAACATACTACCACATGTGGTGGACGTGCCCAAAAGCAAAACAATACTGGAATAGAATAAGAAAATGGCTTGAAGAGATAACTAAAGTGCAAATAGATATGAAACCAGAATTATTCTTATTGGGAATATTTACAGGGAAATATGATTAAAAAACACAATATTTAATTTTACATATTACAACAGCAGCGAGAATAATATATACACAAAATTGGAAGAAGAAGAATATTCCATCAGGGGAAAACGTGATAAGGAAAGTTTTAGAGTGTGCAGAGTTAGACTCACAAAAGAAATAAAAGAGAAAGCAGAAACAGTATTATATGGTATGGAATGAATGGTACAAATGGTTAGAGGATAGATGTAAAGGCTAAGGAAATATTAAATGAGGATGTAGGAGTTAGAAATTAATAATAAATTTATAAATGAGAATGACACACGATTGTAATTTAGTATATCAATATATTAATATATACAAAAAACAATGGAATCACACATATAGATAAAAGTAAATTGAAAAAAGGGGGGGAAATGGATATATTATAGATGTATACCGATGTGGAAATGTTGTAACGAAGGAAATTGTCAAAGTTTTTGTTTTTGTTTTTTAAAAAAACTCTTTAATAAAAATTATTTAAAAAAGAAAATAGCAAAGGCAGTTATCTGAAAACAGAACAAACTTATTCAGTTTTTTAATAGTTGCTGAATGAGGGTGGGTACATCCAAACTTAAGGCTCATGCAACTAAAACAAAATTTGGTGTTATTTCCAAGTTTGAAGACATTATATCTTTACTGAGTCATTTTTCTCTGGCCAGGACGACATGGGGGTAAGAGAAAACTTTTATCAAAGTTTGGAAGATTCATGAAAAGTAATTGTGCAATCCAGTCAATTCATAACAATATTTTATGGTTACTCATATTTTAATATGCAGAGAAGGATCCTTAAATTGGAAACACTTCAGTGATTTCTTTAAAAATGTGGTAGTAATACTACATTTTGTCAGGAACAAAAGCAATTTGAAGTTCATAATTAGACCTAGCTGCTTTAAACATGTTGCTCACTAAGTGAAACAAACAGAAATCAAATCAATTGGTGGCTGTCAAGGGAAATGATTAAGTAGCTTGTTTCAAGATTAAGGAAAGTATAAATACTATAGAAAATTGTGGGGGAAATGAAATGAGGCAAATAGATTGGACTGGACGGTTAATTCAAGACTGTTGGAAATTCTTAGAAATGGAGAATATCAGCTGAAAGGATGCTTTCAAGAATGAAATGAATGAATTAGTGCTTTACCTATACAATTATTATTGTATAGGTAGTATATCATGTATTCTTGTATAGGTAAATATATCATGATTCTTGACAAATGTATCTTTTCTGTTATGTACACTGAGAGCATATGCATCAAAGACAAATTCCAATAAAGAATTCTATTCTATTCTATTCTATTCTATTCTATTCTATTCTATTCTATTCTATTCTATTCTATTCTATTCTATTCTATTCTATTATGAGAAGATACATGCTTATATTCTACTTATTCTTTTGAAACTATGTAGCCCCTTTCCTGTAGAAGGTGCAAGGCAGTATGTATAGAGTTTGTATTCATATAAAATGTTTCAGTTTATCAGTGGGGTTTTTACCTTTTCCTTGCAGGCCAGCCTTTGTCAAAAATGTGCTGATGAGGAGCAAGAAGTACTATAGCATAAGTCAGTTTTGTTTTTCTCCTCTTCACGCATTCTTTTCTGAAAAATAAAACCCTAACCTGACTTCCGGTTAAATGGCTATGTTATAAGGGCATATGAGGGAGGTGCAGCGGCTCAGACACTGGGCTTGTTGGCTGGAGAGCCAGCAGCCCACGTGACGGGGTGAGTTCCCATGCTTACTCCAGCTCCTGCCAGTCTAACAGTTTGAAAGAATGCAAATGCGAGTAGATAAATAGGTTCCACTGTGGTGGGAAGGTAACTGCTCTCTGTGATATCATGCTGGCCACATGACCACGGAAACATCTTCATACAGCGCTGGCTCAAAGGCCATGAAACAGATGAGCACCTCCCCCTCTAGTCAGCAACGACTTGCGGAATAAAATCCGCAGGGATTCCCTTACCTTTTACTTCTTTTATAAGGGCATATAATTTCACAATAGCATCTGCTGTGTTAAGGTACAATAGCATCTGCTGTGTTAAGGTACGTCTAGGTACATTTATGCCTATAAATTAAAATGTGTTTGTCTCTTTGCACTTTAGTGAACAAGTTAGCTTTGCATTTTTCCTGTTTATTACACTTTCAGAAAGTTATTTTTTACTGTGCGGAGATTTAGAGGTAGTTAATAAAAATGTGTTGTTTCCTCTGCTATTGTTATACTGTCGATTATGCTTTTTCTTTCTTAGTGTTCAGCATTGTTGTTAGAGTTTAAAATGGAAACTATCATCCTAAGAATACTTTCTCTCCAGGTATTACCTTTATTCCCAAGTTGCTTCTAGGTGCTTTTTAGCCACTAATTAGTCTAGTTTCATAACTCTCCTAGGAGGCTGTCAAATATATTCTGACTAGTAAACAGAGTCACATAAAGGTGAAGGCATTCTCTGTAGGCATATGTTTAACATAAAGTATTAAGGAATATGGAATTCAGAGAATCCTTGCACTCCATCTTCCTATCTCATTAGCCCATGCTTCTTTTTGGATTTGGAACTGAACTATTCCGCTCCTTTTCAAGTGTACCAAAATGTCCTGCTTCCTTGCTTTAGGACATTTTTAATTGTCCCTGACCCTGCCCTAATTCTTACATGAAACCTGTAACAGTCTAGTTTCTGGACAATTCCCCCAAATCAAATGTTTAGTTTACAGGTAGTCATTGACTTACGACAGGTCGAAGTTACAAAGGACCACTCAAAAGCTATTTATTGTTTCGAAGTTATAGCTGCTGCCGTGCCCCTGCAGTCACATGCACAAAATTTGGGCTGATTCACCCTTACAATCGACTGCAGACACGCTGTGTCATTTGTCCAAAAAGAGACCATTATCCTTATTTCAGTAATGTGTTTAATGTGCAACATTTCTTACAATTTTAAAGTGTAATGTAACATCTTTTAGCTTTGTTTAACATTTTTTCATGTTGATAGTATTTTCCTTTTATACTTAGTTGCTAGCATTTTCAAGATTATGTTATTGTATGTTTATATTAACATTCCAGATATCTCCAGAAGTTAATTGTCTTATAAATATTACAAGTCCAGTGACAAGTTATCGGTCACTATAAAATTGTGTCATTTCCCACATATATTTGTGTATTGCACTTCTAGGTTTTTCAGTACACCAAATTTCCCAGGGCTCATTTTGTGAACTGTAGTACATATAGGGACAGGCTATATGAATATAGGAACTATATGAACTACTCCTTGCTGCATGGTAATATCCTTGTCTGACCTCTTTGACTCCATCTCAGGGTTGGTGATGTAATTCTCTAGGCTGTGGATTTCAATCTGCCTTCCTTGGAAATAGGTCTGAGGTGGCTCAGAAGTTCGGGATCATTGTGATGGCTGAGAGCGTATCCCCAACACAGTATACACCTGATCTAGTTTTCTTGACAAAGCAGTGGCAAAGTGGACTGGAATTTGGGGAACTGTGGTCCCCTTTGTGGTCAGGATCAGATTATGTCCTGGTAACCGTGAGATTCTTTGATGCCTTCCCCTTCCCCCGCAAGAAAGCTGAATCTATTAGATTAGACTGATGGGCCCAGGGGTTGTTCCTGATGGTCTACTGCATGGAACAATTGAGACTCTAGTCATTGCTTGGAATAAGAGAGAGGCTGAAGCCTTGGACTTGTCTCGCATCCATGCAATCTCTCCCAACCCATGGATCCCATCACTTTCCATGGTTCATAGAAGAGTTGAGAGAAATAAAATGGTTTAAGAGATGTCTGGAGCGCCACTGGAGATCAATGAGGAATGAACGTGGACAAACATAGCTGTGATCCACTATTCAGGTCTTCCTTGTGGCACTAAGAGTGGCAAATCACCAGTGTTTCTCTGCCCTGATTGCTTCCACAGACAGTCAAGTGGCAGTTCTATTTAGTCATGTTACTTAGTTTGGGTAATGAAATGTCTGCATAAATATAATCAAACTCGGAGAGCACCAAGGACCCCTCATTTCAACCCCGAGTTACAAATATTCTCCTTTATTGGTATTCTGCTCTCCATGCCCCTTCTTGAGCCTGTCCCTTAATTGAAATCTCTACTGTCATTCAACTTGTTGAGGATTCTTGTGTAATCTGAAAGCCTAAATGGTCAGTTAAAAGCTATAATCTCTTCGAAATCTGTTTGTCTTCCAAATTTGATTTAAGGCAATCTAATTTTCAGGGTAGATAATTTCCTTATATAAACAGCCTGGCACTTCTTTGAAATAGTCCATTATAAGTGCAACTCTTTTTCTCAAAACAATCATTAGTAGCCTGTTGTATCTCTTCCTTCTCTGGCCAAAGACACCCCCTTTCTCAACAACCCTTTGTGGTTATAGTGGCATTTCAGTCCCTTCTTCGCCCCCTGCTGCCGCTCGGCAGGCAGTCTTGCTGCTTTAGAGATCTGCAGCGATTCAGTCCTAGTGCTATTGGTCAGGACATGAATCCCAGCCAAGCTAAAAGGAGGGGGAGGGGGGAAAGAATGACATACCATGTGTTGGCACACAATACCAGATGCCGGGTTTTCATAATGGGGAAGCCTTTTTGGCCCCAGGCATTGCTCATTGTTCATCAACCCCTCCAGAAGAGCTGTAAAAATAAAACCTCTGATAGGTGAATGTAAGTGTAAACAGCGGGTGGCGTTCTGGGTAATTTTTAATAGACTATACTGCTTAACTGAAAAGACAATACTACAGCAATATTGCTAGCTCTTTGCCTCTGTTTGGAATGGCTTGCATATTTTCTGCAATTTCTTGCTGTAATAAAAGGATAGCCATCTTCGAAGCTTCATTGCTTTTCTGCCAGTTTTGTATTTATGTAGAGTCTAATAAGATTGCTAAGATGAAAGCTTGGGGGGGAAATAATCTCCAATCCACTTTCCATTCAGAGCTCTTTAAAAAAAAACCTGGACTCTTCTGGTAGTTGTCTTCTTTCTAGATATGTGTATTTATGTTAACTGTCAACAGAAGTAGGGGATTTTTACCATTAAAGAGCATCTCTTCTTGTTCTGAAATTTTGTTTATGGCAGATAAACCTTGAATAAGAGACACTCAATTGCAGACTGCATAGAAGAAAAAGATTTGAAAGTAATGTGCAGTATGTACAGAATGGTGTGCTTGTGCTTTTATATGTACATATACATACATATATATTATCTCCATGCACTACTCTTAATATTGCGATTTCTACAGACATTTGTTTCTGTATTTGTAGGAAATACTTTTGTTGCATAAAGTATAGAACATCTTACTGGGTCTGAGATGCTGATGGAGATGGAATTAAAAATATGATAGCCAATAAAAAGTGTTTAGGTCCTACAGCTTCAGCTTCCTTTATAGCTAGATGGCTTAGAAAATGACACCACCATGGCCACCCTTGGCTGATCTCAAAAGCTAAGAAGGATCAAAGCCGATTAGTAATTCAATTGGAGATGACATGGAAATTCCAAGGATGCAGGTTAGACTGGGAAAACAAAAATGTCCCCTACCAAGACAGTGACAACAACAGTGGCTTCTCAACAACAAAATGGAAGAGGTATTTTATTTATTTATTCACTTATCACATTTATATAGCTGCCCTTCTCATATACTGTATATATACCTCACCTGTGTTTGTGTAGTCAGCAGCTGAGTTCAACTTGATGGAATCCTTAATAAGCTGTTGCCATTGACATCTCTAGCATTTGAGGAAAATTGAAGGAAGACATCTACAGGTAGCTCTCGATTTACAACCTTTCATTTGGTGACCATTTGAAGTTACAACGGCACTGAGAAAAGAGACTTATGACCATTTTTCACACAAGCATTGCAGCATCCCCATGGTCACATGATCAAAATTCAGATGCTTGGCAACTGGCTTATATTTATAATGGTTGCAGTGCCTTCGGGTCATGGGATCCCCTTTTGCGACCTTGTCACAAGCAAAGTCAATGGGGAGGCCAGATTTACTTAACAACCGTGTTACTAACTTAACAACTGCAGTGATTCACTTAACTGTGGCATGAAAGGTCGTAAAATGAGACAAAATTCAATTAACAACTGTCTCACTTAGCAAGAGAAATTTTGGGCTCAGTTATGATCGTAAGTCGAGGACTACCTGTACTTTGTACAGAATATTTGAGAAGACCAATGCAATTTCTTTTTCTACTGCAGCTTTTCTAAACGCCAGTGTAAAGTATGACTCTAACCATCTCAGTTCTTCCTGCCAAAGAGGATTCCTCAAGTTATCTTAATTCTTAGGGAATGGATGACAGTATAGGTGGTCCTCAACTTACAACCGGTTGCTTAGTGACCGTTTGAACTTATGACAGACCTACCTTGGCACTACTTACAACCCAGATTCAAAGTTCTGATGGTCCTGCCCCCCTGCAATCATGTGACTGGACTTTACGATGGCTTTGCTGAAAACCAACACTTAATGTCCATGGTGTTCACTTAACAACTACCACAAAAAGGTTTGTAAAATGAGGTTGATCACGTGACCAATACATTTTATGACATCATATCTTAAAACCATGATGGATAGGCTCTCTTACAATCGTAAGTCAAGGACTACTTGTAAGAAATGCTTCTGTTAAGGATCCTTAAAAGAAGTTGTTGCCTGAGGAGAGATGTGAAAACTAGTGGTTACTTGACAACTGAATTCTAGATGTATAGAGACAAATTACTCTAGATCAGTGGTTCTCAACCTGTGGTCCGCGGACTCTTGGGGGGGCACGATGTCGTCAGAGAGTGTGCTGTGGAATAATGGGAAAAGGGAGAAAGTGCAGTAATTAAAAATAAATAAAGTAACTTTAACATCAACTGGACTATATTTTTGCATCTGAAAATAACTTACTGTGAGATCTGTATTTCTAAAGAAAAAAACTGTTTGGCTCTGTATTGTGTATCTGGGCTAGTGTGAACCTACTTCCTTTCTTTCATAACGACTTCCCTTCTTTTGAGTTACTTTTTGACCTAAAATAACCCGACATCGAATAAGCCACAGATATCATTGGTTGGCTTTAATGACTGTTGCTGTAGTTCATACAATATATTACCAAAATTTAGTTGCACATGTAAGCTTAGTGAGTATGAAATCATTTGATCATTACTCAAGAAATGCATCTCTTCTGCAGTACCTGTGAAAACTAGAAACAGAACTAAACCAGGCTTCTGTTTCATTTATGATAGCAATTCAGTCTCAGTGTTTCATTTTCTTGCCTCAAAATACACGCAAGATCATTTTAAAATGAGAATGCACAAAGTTTTCTCTTCAGTAAGGCTCATGAGCTCTAGAGCTGCTTGCCATAAAAGTCTTCTGGGACCTAGTTGCATGCATTGTTGCGTCTGTATATCATTTTGCCCTGAGCAATGGTTGTGATTCTTTTAATATGAATTTGGAGAAAAGCAATCACTCAATTCATAGGAAATGGTGCTTCGGATATCAGCTGTTCTGTAATAGATCTTGGATAGTTAGTGGTTTAAAAGTCTCTGGCTTTGCTAGCAGTAATAGTAGTGTGTGGCATATGTGTACACACACACAGTATGCTTTACAGCTGGAGACTAAATTATTCTATTTAGCATTGCTTTTTTATATGGAAAAAAGGAAATCACAGTTGATGTATCACTACTGTTGCTAATAAACAAAATTAGCTAGGTGCTAACTAATCCTATTGTATTAATGATCCTGATTGTTTACATTTTGTACATAGAAAAATGAAATTACTGTTGATATTAATATTTTACATGTTCCTACGTAATTTTGAACCAGTAGCATGTGCTAGCCTTACTTCCTTGAACACAATTAGTCTTTGAGGGTTTTACAGCTGTATCATTCAAAGGCTTCAGGATCTGATGTGTATATACCTATCTGGTTCTTTCTCTTGAGTGAAATTAGAAATGTCTAAATCCTAACTTTTTCCGCAAAACTATTGACTTTTTGTGGCATCAGGCTAGAAACTGTGCATTCTAGTCCTGCCTTAGGGATGAAAGCCAGCTGTGTGACTTTAGGCCAGTCACTCTCTCTCAGCCCTAGGAAGGAGACAATGACAAACCACTTCCAAAAAACCTTGCCAAGAAAATCACAGGGACTCATCCAGGCAGTCACCAAGAGTCAAAAACTGACTCAGAGGCAACCCCTGCCCCATAAAATGGATATTTATCCAGACAATGATTTCAATGCCCATCATTCCCAAAGAAGTACCCTGTTTCCCCCAAAATAAGACATTCCCTGATAATAAGCCCAATCGGGCTTTTGTGTGCATGGCAATAAGGCCAAGAGCTTATTTCAGGGTTCAAAAAAATATAAGACAGGGTCTTATTTTCGGGGAAACATGGTATGGCTGAAAATGATGGGCACTGGAATCCAGCACATCCAAAGAATGTCCGTTTGTGGAAAGTTGGCATAGGACAACTGCTCTGCTGTCTTTCAAAAGAGCAATGTCTGCTAATAGAGTACATTTCCCTTCATTACTGTATCTGCTCCACTGTACGTAAATGTTGCAGACCGAACCAACTGCACATCTTCCACAATACTTAACACAGCTTTTCTTTGTCTCTGTGAACATGAGACATAACCGTCACTATTATGTAATGGAATTGCTTTGTGTAAAAGAAAGACATTTATGGCAGCTCATTTGACTGCTCCTTGGAATTGCCAGCTGCACTGTATAACCTCTGGGTCTGTGTGAACCCAGATTGATTTGACTGCCGAAGTTTTGATTTGCTTAGTGTAGATGCACGGGAAATGTGCTAGGGTGAGGAGACACTATTAGAGAGACAGCCACTGCCTTGCTAAAGGCTGGTTTACAAGGAAGCTTTGCCACATTTAAGAAAAAAATAGAACTTTGCTTTGACAAAGAGAGAAAATGTCTGTGGGGGAGGGGGAAATCTTGCTTTTCCATAATGTGTTATATGAGCTCAATCATCTTTTTTATTTTGCTGAACTCTCACTTCAATACAGTATCTGGATAATTATCTAGCCTACTATTCACCTTTTTATGTAGACATTTTAAAGTGCCTTTTCACATGAAGTGAAAAAGAATTCCCCTGGGATGTGTTAATGGGTGCTCTGTGCTTATTGAAATTTCTTTGGATTTAAAAGTTAGGGGAAAAAACAAGAAAAAATGGATCTTAAGAAATAAAATATCAGTAGTGTCAGATTGTAGATTGATGTTTTATGTCAGTTGGAAAATGTTCTGGCAGTTTAAGTCCCTTTCTATCTAAATATTCTGTCTTTGTGTGAGTGTAAATACATTTGTATTGATACTTTTATTCTACTAATGAATATTCATCCAAAATATTAGGAAATAATTATGGTGACTAAAATTTCTGAATTTTGCTGAACTGTCTTAATATCTTTGTTTTTCGACATTGGTTTGCTCTGACACCAGTTTTCTTACACTGGGTTGAGAGATACTGGGATGATTACTGTACACCAGGACATGGCTAGTGTAAAAGGATTGAGCTGAATGATTTAAATCAAGAGCTAAGCTTTGCTCTACATTGGTTTCCACAGTATGTATTTTATGGATGTAGAATATGTGGCCATCGTAATATAGTTGAGCTACATCTCCCAGCATCCCTCATTTTGCCTCAGGTTAGTCGGAGTTGATGTGGCAACATCTGCAGAAGTGTGCATTGGGCACCATGCACATTCATCTTGCCATTTGATATAAACAGCAATGTTACTATTTCATTCAGATTATGTAATTTCTAGATTTCTTATTTAGTCCAGATTTTTTCCAGTAAATTTAATGTAATTGCTCTGTTAACCTTGAATCTCTGATGAGGAAGATTCCTTACTTGACAGCAAAAGGGAGCTCATATTCATTTGGCCTGATTGGTTATTGTTGTATTAAGCAAGGCTATCAGCCAAAAAGCTGTTTTGCTGTTAAATGCAGAAATCTGCTAATTGCCCAACATTTCCTTAGCTTCTATTTGAAATTCAGAGGTGATGATTGTAGTTTAAAAGCAACTTCAAAAATTCCATGTAGGAAAGATTTGAAATCCATCAAGCTGATGTTGTGCATAGGAGAGAGAACTATGGTGGTAGTGAGACTAAAGAAGTGATTATAATGTAGTGCAACTAGTGGGGGATAGGACTTTTTACTTCAGTGGGTGACATGAAAATCTTCTGGGTCACTGGTACCAGAATAGAGCACATCTTTCTTGCTTCACAGAGTCTTACTCTGAACCATTTATTGTGGCTTGTATAGGTTCTCTATTGCAGATTATGTAAGCTGAACAGGTGACATCTACTCAATATATACCAAAATTTACTGTCATACATATGCATTTCTTCCTTTAGATCAAAAGGATTTGTTCAAACCTTTTCTATTTGACTGTTGTATGTAAATATATCCACACCTCATGTGTTAACACAGTTAACCAGAAGTATATAATATATTTGTAAATGAATTCTCCTAAGTATTTGAGCTTGAATACTACCTTGCCATTACCACAACATGGATGCATGCATTAGGTTTGCCTTGCTATTTAACCGGAATTGTTGCAACTACAACTGACTCTTTTCTTCTATTGGGGAGGGGCAGGAACTCTTTAAGTTGAACTGAGCTTTGGAGCTGTTAGCATTCTGAAGCCAAGCACAAGGACTAGACCACTGTTTCTCAAACTTGGCAACTTTGGGATGTGTGGATTTCAAATACCAACCAACTAGGGCACGGGTGGCAAACTGGCGGCCCGCAGGCCAGATGCATCACACAAAGGCCACGCCCACCTCGGCTCCGCAAAGGCAAAAACCATTGTGATACGTCATGTGATGTGATTGAGTTTGACACCTGTGAACTAGGGTGTTCACACATCTCGAAGTTACTAATGTTGAGAAACACTGGTCTATGCTTACTCCTGACTTTTTTTTTCAGTTCTAAGATCAGGAGGACTATGCTAAACTCTAGAGGCATTCTTAGTGGTTGTAAGGTGTAACACAAGTAGAAAAGCAGTTATTTTTGTCCTTTAGAAGACAATAAACAAGTCACATTCTTCACAGCAAAGAAGGTTGTTTCCTGTCTCCAGCAAATTTGTGAATTTCAAAGTAAAATGCACTTAAACTTTGTTTACTAGTACTATATCCACTTGGTTTACTAAGCAGACTTTTTTCCCCATGCTTTTTGATCAGCTAATAAAGAAACACAACTTACCAAGTTGTCATTTTTATGGATCTTTGTAAATTTGTCTTTTCAGAAACAATCCCATCCAGGGATGTCAAAGCAGTCTTTTTTTCAGGTAAATACCATTGTTGATAGGAAGTGTGATAGAATATTTTAATCATTCTGATTTTTTTAGTTAACACTCTAAAATTATGCTGTATAATGGTATCAAAACATTAAGTAGGTTGAAAATTAAAAAAAATTAAAATGTGCCAAAAAATTTCCAGTCGTTTTAGAAGATACACTAGTTCTAGACAACTGGTTCAATAATTCTACAAGGAATACAACAGTGTACACTAGGCTTTCACAACTTGGAATGGGGAAAGGGCAACACTAATAAATTAATCATGAACCCACAAAGTAACACTTGGGGCTCTGATCAGCTGTTTAGCAAGCTGGTAGTGAGGCAGAGAGACTTGGAGAGGCTCAGCAGAGTGTTTTAAAGGTGGCAGCGGCAGCAATGAATTTATTGACTTTTTAAAAAATGCGGGCAGGCCACACAAGGCTGCTTGGTGGGACATGTATTGTGCCAGCCTGATTTATATCCAGTAGTAATGAGGATGCTTGTCTTTCAGACAAAACTCAAGTGTCAAGGAGATGTTTTCTGTAGTGATAAAGTGGAAGTGTGTGTCAGAAAACTACACTTGGCATCACTCACTTTGTGGCCTGCAAGTTGGAGCATTTCTTCTGTGCATAGTTTTGAATGAAGTCCAACAAATGCTGCATCACTCATACTAGATGTGTATGCTGTGTGTCTGTTTCTATTCCTTGATTAGAATATTAAACAGGCTCTACTGGTTAAGATTAACATTGATAGTGTGTATCTTTGCATTTTGATATGCACTTATGATTGAACATACTTCTTGAATCCAATTCACATTTTAGTTTTAAAACGTGTGTACAGTATATATCCAAGAGAGCAACTTATGCGTTCAAAACTTTGATTACAGGATACCTAAACCTAGCAAGTTGTTATTCCTTAATAAGTATCCATTTTGTTTCTGCTGTTGAACTCAATATTTCAGAAGCATTGTGAACTTTGTGCAGTTCTTCCTTATGTATTTATAGAAGATAATTCAATATGTTTAAAACAAGTATTTTATATATGGATACTTTACTTCTCCAGAATGAGAACTTTCTTTCACAGTTGCCAGGGTTTTTTTCTGTTGATTTATTGGCTTGAATTTAACTGGTATTGTCCAGATATTATTTTATCCCACCTTTCCCTTTCATGTATTTATTTATTTGGTCAACTCAAGGCAACATACCTGTTATGAGACATTTGAGCTAGCATGTTAAACAAGTTCTAATGGTTGATCTGTTTGATTGCTATTTTTTCTGATTTTGGAATGATTTTCAAATTGAAAATTTGAGTTCTTAATATGAACTGCTTTGGATTGAGCATGGGGATAATTTCTTTTATATTGCTTTTGTCTTAAGCATTCATAAAATATTACAATATCTTTGCCAAACAAGAAATAATATAGCCAAAATGTCGTCCCCTTGAAATTTTTGGTGGTAATACTGTACATGTAATAAAATATAGTTGGATTATCACCAGAAGAAAAAAATGACACAATTATCATTTATGCATGGATGCATTGCCAGTTCCAAAGAAAGATTAGTTGTAGCATATGCATGATTGCAAAATTGGCCAAGTACCACAATTCTCAACAACTGTCATTTTTAATTTGCACAGAGTACTAAAAACTGATAGAAGCAGTATAAGAAAATAATTTGAAGTCCCAAATTCTTTCAGGTTAATAAAAGTATAAATGAGGATGACTGGCCCCAAACCTTAGAACTAGCAGAGCTTAAATTGTAGAAATGTACGTAGAAGCTTTTGTGGATAGAAGCTTGCTACAGTATTTTGAACCAGCGTGTTAACATGGTACAGGTAGTCCTTGTCTTACTTCCACAATTGAGTCCAAAATTTCTGTTACTAAGGGAAATAGTTGTTAATTTTTGCCCCATTTTACAACCTTTCTTGCCATAGTTGTTAAGTGAATCACACCAACTGTTAAGTTAATAACATGTTTGTTAAATGAATCTGGCGTCCCCATTGACTTTGCTTGTCAGAAGTTTGCGAAAGGGGATCACATGACCCCAGGGCACTGCAACCGTCATAAATATGATTCAGTGCCCAAGCACCTGAATTTTGATCATGTACCATGGGGATGCTAAAAAGTCATAAGTGTGAAAAATGGTCATAAGTCTTTTTTTTCAGTGCCGATGTAACTTCCAATGGTCACTAAAAAAACCTGTTGGAAGTCGAGGACTACCTGTATATGGTATCTTACCATTTTTAATGTAGACTCCAATATCTCATTTCAGTTGACATGGATGATGAAGATGGACGATGCTTGCTAGATGTAATTTGGTGAGTATTTGCCCTTGATGTGATTTATACAGTATTTTCTTTTCCACTCTTGTAGCAAAGTCAGAGCATTTAGTCAGAGATTTCTGTTAATTTTCACAAATATCAACCAAATACTTTTTCATTCATGCTTAGTCTATAAACTTGGAATGTCTCCTATGTGTCCACTAGTTGCTTTTCCAAGTGAAATTTGGCTGAATGCCACTTGGCTTTTTCTTAAGCTTTTTGGAGGTGAGAATAGAACCAGAAGCTTTTGAATTGTGTCTATAGTGACAGCTGGATGGAACAGTCGCACAAGAAAATAGTACACCAGCTTTCCCCAACTTGCTATCCGTTATATATGCCAGAAATGTAGTTCCCAGAATCTCTAACAAACTGGCTTTGGAATGCTGAGAATTATTCGGATGTACAAACATTGAGGAATGTTGTTTTAGATAACAGTAGGTCAAAGCGGAGTAACTTAGTTGTTATATTTTAGATCAATATTTTATATTATAGTTTGTTTCATGTAAACAAACATTATTAATGGTTTAAGAATTAAAATCCTAAATAAGTGGAAATTAGAACCAAATGTTTTTGTGGTCCAAAGTAATAGAGAAACCAAGAAATCACTCTAACTTGTAAAAATTGAGATTAATTTTATATATGTGTTTATGTGTGTCCTTTTATCTTACCTATACATATCTTTGTGTTTCTATATAATAAGTGTATTCTGCCAGAATACCAATAAATCAATGTTGCACACTAACGTAGTTTGTAAGCTATGAAGACAATACATAAAATTAAATTCTTCTAGTCATCCTTAAACAAATTTATCTCAACTATTTTTCCAGTGATCCTCAGGCCTTGAATGATTTTTTACATGGATCTGAAAAGGTAAGGTTTTATTCTTCATTTTAAATGAAATTAAATGTTTAATTAATAAATACCTCTATGCAATAATTACCCTTGGTTCATATGCCTTCAAAAAGAAAAGTGATGCAGAAAATTGAGATGGTACCACTCTTAGAACTAGTGATCTGAGCAGACTTTTCTCCCAAGTCATTTTCTCCAGAAACTTTGAATGGTGGAAAATAAATGTTATCACAAAATTACTATGTAGGAGGATAAACTATTTAGTTCCTGACTAAAGTGAAGAGGCAGATAATTTCACCTCATAAGGGAAGTATATGCCTAGCTTCCGGAAAGAAACCTAGCCACTGACAGAAATTTAAACATTATCTTATCCAGATAAAGTTATACCATTTTGTCTCTTTTCCATAATAGTCCAATTCCTCAAATACTGTCAGCTTTCACTTTACATACAATAACAGTATTTTTATTTTTATTTTAATAACAGATTGACAGCGATGATCTCCTGGACAACACGGGAGATGCAGCCAGTGCCTTCTTTGAGGGTGCTGGGGTATGTATTTTTCACCTAATTTTTAAAGCATAAAGCTGAACATAGTATGACATGGGAGACGTAGTACTATCAGATCTTTTGGCATTTTGTTCATTGCCTAAAGGCATATGGGGGTGGAAATGGATAAGAGTTAGAATCATGGCTAAGAATGAGGATTGGGTTTTAACTAAGTTTCCCAGTACTATTCCTCAACTTCCACTCAGTTTTTTCCACTTCATTTTTTATATAGCTTTTCTCCTGTGTGACTAATAGAACTGGGTTTAGTGAGAGAGGTTTGTCTTGTGGTAATTATTGAGTAGATGTGGGAAATCTAAACCTAGCTGACATAGATCTAAAGAAAAGTAAACCATTAAATTTTATGCATTAAATAATAGAGAAAGGTCATTAACATGAGGAGGTTATGGAGTCATAGAATTGTTATTTATATACTAAAAACATAAAGCTAAAGAACACAGAAAGATCCACAAGTTCTGTTCCATTAATATTTATTTCACTCTCACTGTGCTTTCATTTTCACTTGTCACTAGCTGCATGTGCAAGAAACCTCTGGCAATCATTTGAACGCTGAGCAAAGCCAACCCACAACAAGTGTTGATTTAGACTTCTTGGAAGATGACATTCTGGGCTCGCCTTCGGGAGGTGGAGCCAACCTGCAGAATTCAGATCAGCCATGTGATATCCTCCAACAGAGTTTGCAGGAGGCAAACATCACCGAGCAGACTCTGGAAGCAGAGGCAGAACTCGATCTGGGTTCTTTTCAGCTCCCTACGCTCCAACCAGTGATGCACACTGCCTCGGATGGTACCCCGCAGATTTTTTCCGGTGGGGCTGACCTCATTGGACTACAGCAACCTGCTGTCCTAACTCATCAAGCACTGGTGCAGCAGTCCGTCGGGGCTGACGTGGTCAACAAAGCCATCAGCGTGCAGCCTTTTCTTCAACAAGTTGGCTTAGGAAATGTCACCATCCAGCCGATTTCCAATCTTCAAGGGTTGCCCAATGGGAGCCCGAGTGGGGCACTGGGCATTGGGCAGATTCAAGTTGTTGGCCAGCAAGTCATGGCAATTAACCAGCCTGCTCAACAGATCATTGCTAAGCAAGTTCAGTCTTCCCAAGTGGCCACTATGCCTGTAGGAAGTTACATCACTCAGACGGCAGAACAACATCAGGTCACCCTGGCCTCCGCTGGCGTCTCCCCGCAGAATGCCGGTCTTATGATCCAGAAGAACCTCCCAGCAGTGGCCACTACCACTCTGAACGGAAGCTCGATGTTTGGAAGCGTATCGGCCGCTCAGGGTTCCCAACCGCTCCCGGTCACATCAAACTTGAGCAGCTCACTTGTTCAAGCCCAAAATGTCATCATTCACCGGACACCCACGCCAATTCAACCCAAACCTGCAGGTGTCCTTCAGCAGAAGCTGTACCAGATTACCCCCAAACCCTTTGGCCCCAACAACACCACGCTGACCCTCCAAAATGAGGCTGCTCTCCAGCAACAGAAAGCTCAGCAGAACTTAACTTTCATGGCAGGCAAAGCGGGACAGAATGTGGTGCTTTCTGGCTTCCCACCAGGGCTGCCTGCCAACATGTTCAAGCAGCCACCGTCACAGCAACAAACTCTGAACAAGCCAATGAGTGTCCATCTGCTTAATCAAGGCAGCAGCATTGTTATCCCCGCACAGCATGTCCCCCAGGCCATGCTACAGGGTCAAAATCAGTTCCTCCTCCCAGGCCAGCTCACTGGAACGTCGACAGTTCAGATCCCTCAGCAGCTCTCGGCATTACAGGCTAACATGGGCGGTCAGATTCTGACGACCTCACATCCTAGTGGGCAAACTCACATCATCACCAGCCAAGGCCCAGGCGGGCAGCTAATAAATCAAGCACTGCCTGCCCAAATTCTCACCAATCAGAACCTGGCAAGCCAGCTCAATTTGGGACAAGTACTCACCTCACAGAATGCCCATGGAACAGCTCACATTCTTTCTGCACCCATTCAGTTGCAACCAGGGCAGGTGGGCCAACCAACTCTCTTCCAGATGCCTGTATCTCTGGCTGGTAGCCTGACAACTCAAAGCCAGCCCACTGCTGCGGCCTCACTGACCGGTGGTGCCATCAATCAGGGCGGTCAGACTGTTATCCAAGGAGTCACTCTGCCTAACCAAGTGGCTATGTTAAATGCTACGGAGAGCCTCAACCAAACCGTGACCATACAAGCACCCCCTAATGCCACCAGCCAGAGCCCTGGTCTTATTCAGCCACAGTCAGCCTCCAGCACCAACCTGCTACCCAGTGACCAAGCCAATATGCTAACTGTCCAGTCCACCTCTCAGCCCTCTGCTCCTTCTCAGCTTCAGTTGAACGTTCAGCAACAAACATCACCACATCAGCAACAAGCACAAATACCAGTGACTTCCCAGTCCAGCCCTAATTTGGTGGCATCAAGTCCCGAAAAGATTATTTTGGGCCAGACAGCTGCTGGAACTGTAATCTCCCAGGATTCCATGCAGATGTTTCTACAGCAGGTAAGTTAAATAATTCTTGGCACCACAGCTATTCCTGATGCTTTGGTTAGTCTGTTCTGTCTCTCTTGAAGGGTACTCACATTTACTAGCTCAGCATGAGTGGATAAAGAGTCAAGAAAGTTTGTGTCCATGACAACTCAGAGCCTTTGAAATTACTCTAATTTGGAAACTTTCTAGTCTTCAAGATTAGTTTTTGCAGGCCACTTGGTAAAAGTGAAAAACAGTGGAAAGGGAGTGGCCAGCTTTCCATTAACAAAGTATAGCAGCTTTTATATTCTGTGTTGCTTCTTTTTTTTCCTATTCCCAAATCTTGATATGCAAACTTCATTTCTTTGACTTTGCCCCAAAGACTCAGCACTTCTTTCTGACAGCTTGTTATTTGTAACCATACCTTCCCCCCACAATTCTGCAGCCTTTTAAGAATCAGAGTAATGCTGAACAAATAAATAAATAAATAAATACCTTAATGGTCATATAGACAAAGAATAAGAGTCAACACTGATTCAGTGACACATAATCAATAAAATAATTAGGGGAACAATCAAGTTAGCAAACTGCAGACATGAGGTGAGGATATACCTTCTCTCATAGGTAATACTGATACTTGTTTACCTGGGTCAAATTTCAGGAGGCTCTCTACACACAGCAAGTAAACAGAAAAGGCTGGATGTGTTTGCTTTTCCGATTTGTTTGTGATTAGAAACTACATTCTTTAAAGGGCCAGAGCCTGATTTGAATGTGAATATACTGTACATTTATGTAACTTCCATTAATTATGAGCTTTTGTATATTACCAAATAATTTTTGGTGACAAAATTACGCAGAGTACAGCTTCGGGCACGACTTTCTACATAAGCTTGATTTTTGTGACCAAGGGGAAAGCAGGGAAGGAGAGTAATAATTTACTAAAGTTTTTCAGTTCAGTAACATTTTTACATGTGAATCTAAACAATAACCAGCATTGCTAAAGGTGGGCAAATAACGTGAAGATGGTCCATGCTAAATCTCTTGGATTACAGAAGGATCAGAGCCAGCAACAGCAGCAGCAGCAGCAATTTTATTCGCCAGCTCTGAAAATGCAGCAGGAGAACAGTATGAATGACTCTGCCGTACCTCCCCATCTGCCAATGCCTCTGCCCATCTACAGCCTAGCCACCACTGCACTCAGCACCACAAGCAGTGTCCCAGCCTCGGTGATAGTCAGCAGCAGTGTAGGCACAGCCCTGCAGCCGCCTGCCAGCCGAGAGCTGAACCAGAGCCACAACCTGCCACCGGTGGATTGCAAAGTACCACAGTTCTCGACTGGCCCTTCCCAGCAGGCACTGGCTTGCCAGGTAGACCTTACCTGTTTGCAGATCCGTAAAGTTGCCCTGCTTTGGCCTGTTCTCCTGCCTTACTTCCTTCTGTCTAACATGTCTGCCCTTCTTCTTAATTTTCCCTTCACCTACTTGCTTTGTCCTGCACATTCTCAGTGCAGAACATAGAGAGAGAGAGAGAGAGAGAGAAGGAGAAGGAGAAGGAGGGAAATATTAGCATCTCATCTAGGTTTGTATTCTCCCACACTTCAAAACAAAGGCTTGGGTGTTGGTGGTTACGTGATTTCTTTTATTGCAATAGAAGTCTCCCCCTTGTGGAAATAGGATGAATAATACAAAGGGAGAAATTATCATCAGAGCAGTTGCCTTCTGGCTAGCAACCAGGATAAATATTTCTGTTTAAATATAAGATTATCTCCTGTTCAAGTTTATAGCACCCATAGCAATAGACGTACGAACAAAAATAAAACAGAAGCATTTTTCCTACATTGAAAATAATTTGACTGAAAATGGTAAATTCTTTCGTAGCCAAACATTATTTCAAAGAACTAGCGGGAACAAAACAGATAAACATTCACTTCTTCCTGCACTTATTTTATTTCCTTGGTGTTGCTGTAGTTCCATGAAGGAAAAATATTTTTTTAGAGAGAATCAGAGTAGGTAAAAGAATATGGAAACAGCCACCATGTTTGTTTGTCTTAAAGTGACTATAAAAACAGAAGGGGGAAAAAACCAAATTAGTGCAATTCTCTTTTTTAAAACTAAAAGCAATTGACACACACCCAGAAATCTGAAGTTTTGAGGGTGCCGTTTTGTATAGATCCCGTATGTGTTGTTGTTTTTTAGGTTGCAATCCTGTACCTGCTTCGTTGAACAGAATTGCTTCTAAGTAGATACGGGCAGGACTGCAGGGCTTCATAAGTGAAGATTGCAAATCCTACAAGCTTTGAATAATAGAATAAGATCAGATTAAGTTCACAGGAAAGAGTAGCACTGCACAGTTCTTTGGATTAGATTCCAAAAAGGGGGCTTTGGAATGCACAAATGCTTCAATCTGGCAGTCACTAGCAATTTGTTAAAGGGTCCGTTTCTTAGATTGTGCAGCTGCTGCAGGGAAGCTTCTGCTTTCAGCCATAGGACACTGGGAACAGGTATGGCTGCTTTCAAGAGTTGCCAACAGAGGTTACATCCACATTTCTCTCCACTCAAAAGCACTCTTTTGGAATCAAATCTGATGCATTGTACAGGCCTAGTAAATACAGGTAGTTCTCGACTTACAACAGCTTGTTTAGAGACCGTTCAAAGTTACAACGATACTGAAAAAAGTGACTTGGGACCTTTTTTCACACTTACGACCATTGTAGCACCCCCGTGGTCACTTGATCAAAATTCGGCTACTTGGCAACTGGTTCATACTTATGACGGTTGCAGCGTTCCAAGGTCATGTGATCCTCTTTTGTGACCTTCTGACAAACAAAGTCAATGGGGAAGTCAGATTCACATAACAACCAGGTTACTAACTTAACCACGGTGGCGCAGTGGTTAGAGTGCAGTACTGCAGGCTATTTCTGCTGACTGCCAGCTGCCTGCAATTTGGGAGTTCGAATCTCACCAGGCTCAAGGTTGACTCAGCCTTCTATCTTTCCGAGGTGGGTAAAATGAGGACCCAGATTGTTGGGGGCAATAGGCAACCACTTAGAGAGGGCTGTAAAGCACTGCAAAGCGGTATATACTGTAAGTCTAAGTGCTATTAACAACTACAACTGTGCACTTAACAAAGTTGCAAGAAAGGTCGTAAAATGGGGCAAAACACATTTAACAAATGTCTCCCTTAACCACATAAATTTTGGGCTCAATTGCAGTCGTAAGTCGAGGACCACCTGTAATGATATGCAGTCCTGGACAGCCAAGGCACATGGCATTTTATATCGTAAACATTCTGGATACCTGCAAAAGAATAGAAGTTGCAAAATTTTCCAAGATAACAAGCTAGCTTCATCTATCTTAATAGAAAAACTTCCAACTGTAAACATAAGGTGAGCCATATGGGTCTGCCCAGAGTTTGGAGAATGTGCCCAAGTGTTCCCGAAACAGACAAATATCCCAGTCTCTGATTGGTGGGACCGAGTCTGCTAAACCGTCTTTGCCCTTCCTTGGATCTCTGTGGCCTTCACTGTTTGTCTCTTTCCTTGTTGCTGCTCTTGCTTGCTTCTCTTTGATTCCAACTAACCCCGGGAATTGGTGGTAGTGGTGGTGCTGCTGCTACCACCTTTTGTTGCTTTTCTCCTGTCTTCCCTGCGTTGCACTCATGGTACTTTTCTCTTTGACTAAAACCTGCATCTCTGTTTGTTTGTTTAAAGGGGTGGGATTTGCGAACTTGACTTTTCTGAATATTAGTGTGTATAGTCATGTGTCGAAAGTATTGCAATGTAAAATCCTGTGCCTTTCTAGTATAAAAGGGTGGCATAGCCGATATTCAAAGATACTGATTTGAGACTGCTTCTTGACATGAAAATAGATTATAGAAATGCTACGAAAACAAGGTTATAACAATAGGACTTGAAGATGTACAGGTAGTCCTCGACTTACACCAGTTCATTTAGTGACCGTTCAAAGTTACAATGGCACAGAAAAAAGTGAGACATTGACCGTTTCTCACACTTACAACTGTTGCAGCATGGTCATGTGGTCAAAATTCAGACACCTGGCAACTGATTCATCCTTATGACAGTCGCAGTGTCCTGGGATCACATGATCACCTTTTTAGACCTTCTGACAAGCAAAGTCAGTGGGGAAGCCACTGTGTTATTAACTTAATAATTGCAGTAATCCACTTAACAACTGTGGCAAGAAAAATCATAAAACTGTCTCCTTTAGCAACAGAAATTTTGGGCTCAATTGTGGTCCTAAGTCGAGGACTATTTGTATCTAATATTAAGGTTGATTCAATAGCATCTAGGAAGATTTTGAGGCCAAGACAGGAAAGATGGAAAGGGAAGCAATGTACTTTGCACAGGGCTACAAAACCTTCTCCGGTATCAGATAGCCCCCCAAAAAAACCCCACACCCCAGCTTCTTCATAACTTGCTGATATGGAAACCCAGAAGGGCAATAATATAGTTCAGCAACTCTGTTGCGATCTGCCTCTATGTAACATTTTGGATTTAAATTTCTGCTTAAATCCTATAAGGAGGCAAAGGCAGAGACTTTTTAAAGAGTTTTAACTTGCTTTCCTTCCAAGACCAGGTAACTTTAATTTTATTTCAATATTGATTTATTTTCATCACCATAATTTTAAAAGGCACATCTTTAAAACAACATATTGAAAGAAAATTTGCTGGCGTCAAAAGTATTCTTCATGAATGTTACATATTCTACCCTTGAAATCTTCCCTCCATGGCAGAGGATCCCTTCCAGAATAAACTGGGAATGAAATAAGAGGGGGGGGGGGGACTGCTTCTTTTTTTTTAATAAAAAGACTTTGCTAAAGTCTTTTTTTCATAAGTTGACAATTGTGAGTTTGCAAAATGTTGGCTGCTCCTATTGCATTTTGGTGCCCAGTCACTTCAGAGTGCTGTATCTTGACCCATTTACCTCTATTTCTTCCTTTTTCTTCCTTTCTTTCAGTTGCCTTCAGGGCAGCAGAAACTTCCTGGAGCCTCCCCTTCCCACTCACTACCTCATCCTTCAATGGGGGAAAGCCCCCAGCTCCAGCCCACGCACCTTTCCCAGATCCAGTCTCCACACCAGTCCCGTCCTCCGTCCCAGCCTCAGCCCCTTTCCCGGCCACCTTCCCGGCCTCACTCAAGACCCCCTTCCCAGCCCCAGACTTTATCCAGGCCGCCTTCTGAACCCCTGTCGCGGTCTTGCACCCCTCAAACTCAGATGCAGAACTTATATGTGATCCAGAATCAGATTGCTTCCTCTCCTCATGGTTCCAACCAGCATCCCCTACGATCTCCCTCACAGCCTCAGGTACCGTTTCAGGCCCCACAAGCCCAGCCAGAGGGACAGCCTCAGCTAGCAACCCCTCCACATCTGTCATTGCAGGTTCAGCTTGCTCCTCAACTCCAGCCCCAGTCTGAGGCTCAGGCACGGTTGCAACCCCAGATCCAGGCCTCTTCTGAAGTGCAGCATACTCATTCCCCCCATTTCCAGTTACAGTTCCCTGCCCAAGGCCCTATCAAACCACCCACCCCAACCCAGACCCTTCACCTGACATCCGAACAACAGAGGAGCTTTCAGATGGTGTCAAATCAGTTCCAGGCTCTCTCCACAATTCCAGTTCCTGTTCCTCAGCAGAAACAGCTAATGGATCGGTTTCAGCAGGTATGATAATAATGTTAAATGAAAAATTAATGTGAAAAAAACGTGTGCAGTAGGTCCCTCATTATTGCAATTATATTTTCACATATAAAATAACTTCTAGGTGCTACTTATTCATTTATGGTGTTTATGAAACCTCCAAGTGGTACAATACAAGAAAAATTCCATCCAGCTGGAAATCTTGTTTCCATATGATTTTTTTTTCTTTTTTTGCATCTTTACCATATTCCAAAGATTTCCAATTCTCCCTAGGGAAGATTGGACACTCCTACAGCTTTTTTTGTTTTGCTCCTGAATTCTTACATAAGGTTAATGTTTTACCTTTTTTTCCCCCATTGACTTTTATTGAAACTAAAGAGAAACTTAACATGAAACTTTATTTCAAGGATGTTGGATTTTAAAATTGTGTTAATATGGCAGAATTTGTGGAATCTAAATAGTCAGTGGTGTTGTTGCTTGGGTGTATTGACTCTCGCCACCAGAAGGACTTAATTTTAAACAAAATCCAAAGTCAGTTCTCATCTTGGATTGCCCCACTAGTTAAACAGAAGAAAGCAAAATTTCTGTTTGAGAAAGACTTGTGTCAAGAATTGTAAATGATGGAGGCAAAGGTGGCGTTTTTATTTTTTGCATTTGGTATCTGTATTTGATGCCTTCGAATCAACATTGATTTCTGGAGACTGCCTGGACCTAGTCCCTGCAGTTTTCTTGGCAATATTTTCAGGAACAGTTTGCCATTACCTTCCAGCGGTGAAATCTACTTACCTTCCCTACCAGTTTGGAAGCACGTGCTTTTTCACCTTCTGTGCATGCACAGAAGGCTTTGTGCATGTGCAGAGGGTTAAAAACAAGAAAATGCTGACGACCTGGTGGGTGGGCGGAGCCTCGCGCTGCCGCCACTACCAGTTCTCAGAACCACCGGCAGCCGCCGCTACCAGTATGCCCAAACCGGGGCGTACCGGTAGGATTTCACCACTGCCTTCTTCCTAGAGTTGAGAGAGAGTGGTGATTGGCCCAAGATCACCTGGCTGGCTCTGCTTAACGCCTTAAGCACTGCACCAAACTGGTTCTCCTGTATATGATACACAAAATCTTTATCCTTTATAACCGCAAAATCTTTATCCTCTTTATAACCACCAAACTAATCTTTGAGTTACTGTCTAGAATAATATCTATTTCCTGGGACGTAACTGATCTAGAAACTTTAACCCATTTTCCCATTAGGGTTGGTATTATAATTCTCGAGTTTTCAGTAAAAATCTAGATGCTCAAAAAACATTATTTTCCACATTCCTAGGTGCTCGGGGTTTGTTCTGATAAAATCAATGCTATGTCCAAATGGGATGTGTGTTTCCCAATCCTTTGGGATACAGTTTTTGGATTTGACTTTTCCTACTCTACCTTCGTATCTCACACAGGTACCCCAGGGAATTATCCTGCAAACAAAACAGTCAACGTCCACTAGCCAGGCACCACCCGCCCTGAGCCAGTTTAGCAACCAGTCCTCTTCAGTGTTGGTTAGCAGCCAAGGACAGCAGCTCACAATGACAACAATTCCGGCTCAGGCACCAGCAGTTCATGGCCATACGCCTGTTCCCACAACCATTCAGTCTTCCAGTACAGGTTCCAGCAAAGCAGCTCCTGTACTTGAAAAGGGGCAAGTACCAAGAGGAACAACAAGTGGAGGAGGGGGACAACAACCTGCACAGTGTACAGCGGTTCTTCAGCA
This sequence comes from Diadophis punctatus similis, assembly GCA_023053685.1. Taxonomy (NCBI): domain Eukaryota; kingdom Metazoa; phylum Chordata; class Lepidosauria; order Squamata; family Dipsadidae; genus Diadophis; species Diadophis punctatus. The sequence continues at coordinate 3,327,326 of JALIGW010000022.1, forward strand.
GCAAACTCCCATGTTGGTCAAATCAGCATCAGTATGTAAGTTGATAAAGAGCATTATATGTCTTAGTGTCCTTTAATTTGGGAAAGGCAATAATTTCTCTTGATTGTTGCTTTCAGCTTTTGACTTGTCAATTCATATTTATCTGCTTGTTATGAGAATTGAAGGAGATTCCTTCTTATCTGCAGCTGCTAATAGTTGTATCCCTGTGTATCTTTTGAAAGGAATAGGGTGAGGGGCAAAGATTCCTTTTTCTGCCCTGTCCTTTTCAATAACAATAGACCTCGACTTACAATCACAATCGAACCCAAAATTTATGTTACAAAGCAACAGAGTTGTCGAATGAGTTTTGCCCCATTTTACGATTTTTCTTGCCACATCACTGCAGTTGTTAAATTAGTCACATGGTTGTTAAATGAATCTGGCTTCCCCCTTGACTTTGCGTGGATGCCCACTATTTCCCCTTTTATTTATATTATCCTTAGAAGTGCTGTCGACACAGGTGAGGGACAATCAGGTGACAGTGTTGGGAATTTGTTCCTACATCTCATTCTAAAATCTTGTGTATGTGTGTCTCTTCCTCTACCGTATTTCTCCAGCAATTTCTGCTGCGGTTCCTGCCGAGAATAAAACATTTTCCAGCAGCTCCACCATTATTTCTGGAGGGAAAGCAACTTCAGGGCAAGGAAAGGCCACAATTCCTCATGCTGTACAACAGTCAGTTCAGGTGGGTTTGTTATAACTGGCGACCCATTTTTGCAAAAACATTCATCTTCGCTATTATTGTTGAACGTTCGTTTATAGCACTAGACAATGCTAGGGACTACTGACTTTAAGGTAGTAGTGAATACTGTCAACGACTACAGTTATCTAAACATTAAAGCTAAGTCTATATCTAGGCCCTGAAGGATTTAAATATTTTTAAAGTGCCAGAATGTTGATTATGTGACTACAGGGACACTGAGACAATCATAACTGCAAGGACCGGTCATAAAATTACTTTGTCAACACCTTTGTAGAACAGTCTCTACAGTAAAGGCAGCCTTTAAAGTGAGGTCTACCTGTGTGACAGATGTGAGAATTAATCTCATAGAGGTGATGTTTGATCTTTTCCCGGACATCAGACATTAGAAAAGAGTTTAAAAGTCTAAGTAAAAATGTTTATTTCGGTACAAAAACAATAAATCCTCATTTGTTTACATCTCTGATATAAATATGCGTCTTCTCTCAATGGAAGACATAGCAAGAAGGGTAGAGCGGAGAAAAGAGTGCACACATGCGTACAAGAACATATCAATCACGTGCTCAGGAATAAACCATTATATTGAATAGGGATGCATCTCCCTGCATGTACATGTAACAGGCAATAATCACACCGTGACACTGTGTTTGTTTTTAATTCCTTCCTTCTAATCCATTTGGTATAAAACTGCCTTCCTGGGGTTTTTTTTTTGTCAGGCCAAGCCTGGAGTCATTAGCTCCGCATCAGGCCTGAATCTTGGGAAAGGGCAGCTGCCACTCCAAGTAGTTGGAAAAGGCTTGTCACAGGTCATGTCTTCAGCACCAGCTCAAATCCAGCCGCAGGTGAGAATCTATGTTGTTTATTGTAAAATTACTTGATAAAGGGTTTGTTTCACAAATGAAGGCAAATATACAGGTCCAGGATAATGTTGCAGGATCCAATCTGGGTCAGTCACCGGGACCAGAGGTTTACTCTTCCAAGCTTTTGAACTCAAAGCAATAAAAAAAATACAGAAGACAAATGTTAAATTTAATTTTGAAAAGAGCTATGTTAGTCCATTGCGACAAACTTAAAAAGAATAATGGCAGCTTAAACTAACAGATTTAATATGACATAAATTTTCATAGGCTATACAAACCATTTTTATTAAAAGAGAATTAAAAGCATTGAGTAAAGCAAAACAATTTCTAACAGGTTTTAAAACTCTCATATTCTGGGAAATCGTCATTGGGGTAACCTCTATATCAAGCACATTATAAGTAGTCCTCGCTTACCGACCACTCGTTCAGTGCCCAAAATTGCAACAGCACCAAATGAGGGGGACTTACAACCAGTCCTCAATGTTGTGGCCATAACCGTGTCCACATGGTCACGTGATCGTGATTTGTGCCGTTGGTGACCAGCTTGCCTTTGTGACTGTTGCAATGGCCTGCAGTCATGTGATCACAATTTGTGACCTTCCCTGCCAGTTTTCCATCATCTAAGTCATTGGGGAATATATTTATATTTGTCTTTTTTATTAATAGCAATAGCAATAGCACTTTTCTTATATACCGCTTCATAGTGCTTTACAGCCCTCTCTAAGCGGTTTACAGAGTCAGCTTATTGCCCCCAACAATCTGGGTCCTCATTTTACCGACCTCGGAAGGATGGAAGGCTGAGTCAACCCTGAGCCTAGTGAGATTTGAACGGCTGAACTGCTGAACTAGCAGTAGCCTGCAGTGCTGCATTTAACCACTGCACCATCTCGGCTCTTTAACCAGAATTCACCTTGAACCACTTTCTTAGATATGCTGGATTGTGCTTTATTTGGAACTCCACCTAACTGCCTCCTTGTTCTTACATTTTCTTTCTTTGCCAGTATGACAGCAAGCTGGGAAGCCTGAAGAAAGCCCCCCCGATGCTACAACCGAGCAAGGAAGCTTGGTAAGTCTAAACTGGAGCAATCCAACTAACAGGTAGCATAGAAACAGAAGCACAACAGTAAAAAAGATACTGTATTAATGTCAACATAGCATCATTTAACCAAGCTCTGGGGATTTCCCACAGATAAAGCATGCCAATTTTGTATGCAAAATGAAATGTATTTAATTATTATAATATAGTGAATCAAATGTCAGTGGTATCTCACTAGTACATCATTTAAATTGTCATCCAAAGCTTTCTGAATGATGATCTCTCGCTCTAACCTAATTCATTTTTTTCTGAGAAAAATATATACATTTAAAGTTAAGCCGTTTGCACAAACAGCAGACTGCAGATTGTTTTCTCACTCACATATGTGCAGATATAGACATGTCTCTTACTTTTTCTGCCTTAAGTTATTTGTTATTTACGAAGTTATTAATTGCTATACAGGTAGTCATTAATTTGCAACCACAGTTGCGACCAGAACTTCCATCACTAAGCTGTCGTTAAGCGAGTCGTGCATGATTTTATGACCTTTTTTGCCACCGTCATTACTTGAGTCATATTTTGAATCAAATTTTGATCACACAACCATGGGAACACTGTGACAGTTGTAAGTTTGAGGATTGGTCATAAGTCCCTTTGTCAGTGCTGTCATAAACTAGAATGGTTGCTAAACGAGGACTACTGGTATAACATAAAAATTGCATCTAGAACCGTAAGGATGTTATTTGAGTGAACCAGCTGAACAATTGACAATGGAAAAAGTCTTTAACTTAGGTTCATCCTAGAAACAGCTTGTGGCACCAGGAACCAGATATAGGAGATAGCAAAAATTAATTGGCAAACGGTAGTATATGGGTTTCCACCCCACCCCCCAAACTCCATGTTTGTATCAGGATATATTACATAGAAAGTAGAATAATTTCTTATCTCTTGTAGATTAGCAAAGGAATCCAGGATACTGCAATGTCAAAAAAAAAAAAAGAAACTTGTTTTTGTTTTGCAGACAGCTTACTACAGATTTCAGTGGGATGAAACAATTGTTGCCTGTCTTTGTTATAATATAGGGATAGGCTCTCTGTGTTCATTGTTTTCTTTTGTTCCCTATAGCTTCTTGGAACAGCTACATAAACACCAAGGAGCAGTTTTGCATCCTGATTACAAAACTTCATTTCGGTCATTTGAAGATGCTTTTCAGAGGCTCCTACCTTACCACGTCTATCAGGGAACGCTGCCTTCTCCCCATGACTATCGGAAAGGTGAATTCATTGGGACTTTTCCACATTAGATGCAGATATATCAGGATCAAGCTGTCTGTTACCTTTTTTAGCCTTAGCTGCCCAATCTTTTACTGATTCTGATAGCACTTTTTTTCCTAACTGTCCAAAGTGTTTCAATATGTTATTTTCATTCTGGTATGGTTTCCTCACTTCAGAAAGTAATTAACATGTACAATATAATACAGTCATTTAGCCAGTGATGACAAAGATATGATTGCTTTCCACATCCAATGACTGAAGGGAATAAAGAAGAAACCCTCCTTCTGTTCAGTCCATTGAGGTTTTCTGCTTGTTGATCTCTTGAATGCTTATTATTGCAAATGTTGCTATACTCTACGTAGATATTATGTCATTTATGTCTGATGGGAGGGAGGTTATAAAGGGCTCCATTTGCTATACAGGTAGTCCTCAAGTTGCAGCCACAATTGGGATCTGAATTTCCATTGCTAAGTAAGGTGGTTATGCTCGATTTTACGCCCTTTTTTGCCATGGTTGTTAATTGAATCATTGCAGTTGTTAGGTAAATCTGCTTCTCTTGTTGACTTTACTTGTTGGCTGGGAAAGTCACATAACCCTATCAAAAATACATGCCGGTTGCTAAGCACCCAAATTTTGATCATGTGACCATGGAGATGCTACAGTGGTCATAAATGCAAGGACCAGTTGCTTTTTCAGTGCCATTGTAACTCCAAACAGTCACTAAATAAATAATTGTAAATGGAGGAGTACCTGTATGGAATTGTTGGCTTTTTCGACATGCTTAGTGAATTAGTGAACATCTTCCAAATAATTCAAAGAGCTTTCTTTATTGCACTTCGCATTCAAAAGAAGACGAGTTTCCCTCCTTTGTTTTCCTTTCTCATTGTGTGTTTTTCTCTAATAGATGAAGAATTTGAAATGGTGTCCACACAGCTGTTGAAACGTACACAAGCCATGCTGAACAAATATCGGTTACTCCTCTTGGAAGAGTCCCGGGTAAGATTTTTTTTCCCTCGTTTTCCTCGTTGAACAGGTATAACATCAGCAAGCACTCATTGGCCCTCGGTTGACTGACTGAGTTGTCATGGAAAAGGCCAAAAATTGATAACATTTTTATCATATTGGGGAGAATATGTCACAGTAATATGGAATATTCCGTATTAGAGTTGTGTGTTTCATTTATTACTTAACAAACAATAGTTGACGTTTTTATTAAAAGAGATGAATGGGCAGCAGGGGTTAAGCAGTAGCTAGTTCTAAAATATTTTATCATGTTAGCACTTCCAAATTAAAAATAGGAAAGTTATTAATAATCAAGATATATCAGGATCAATGTGCCTTTAAAAAGCTGTATTATTTCAACAAAGATAAAAGTCTGTGTGAGTCTCATCATTGGATATACCAATCCAGAAATCTGTTCCAAATACCGTAATGCAGAGTTTCCAGAATGCAGTGAAATTAAATAAAAAACCCGAAATTGTTAATTAAGGTAGAACTTGATTTTTAATGCTTTTTTATAAATTTATTTATTGCATTTAAAATACTGACAGAAAAAGATGAAAAACAAAAAGAAACCAGACATGAAAATGCATAATAAAAAATACATATCAAGAGCTTTAAAAAGCTGAAAAATACAACAACAAAAAACAAATATAAGGTACAATATGTTGTTGCAATAAACAGTTACAATAAACATTGCACACATATATACACACATATTCATTTCTAATACCTTTATATAACACTCATGTTTTTAACATATTGTATTCTGTATAAATGAGTTCCATATTTCATTTTATTGGTGATTCTGATAGCATTTGCCAATACTGCTTTCTATTGCAGAGAGTCAGTCCTTCCGCAGAGATGGTGATGATTGACAGGATGTTCATACAGGAAGAAAAAACTACCTTAGCTCTCGATAAACAGCTAGCAAAGGAGAAGCCAGGTAAGGGAGCATTTGTTTCAGCATTTTGGGTATCTTACTTTTTTGAAAGTATCTACTGCCTTCCATCATTCTCTTTTTCAAAATATTATTTGTCCAATAAAACACAAAGAACTTCCTAGTCCAAGAGTTCACTTTTAATCCACTACATTTCCAGTGGCTCTCAGCACAATAGTAGCACTTCTGCGCAGAGCATCAAAATACAGATAATTTGAAGGAATCCGGTGGGGAAGGAATTAACTGAGGTTCTTAGCTTATGAAGATTTGATTTTACGCTTTCAGTGCTGATTAAAAAACACATGTTCAATTAAGGAATGGAGACTGAATTTGGACAGTGAGATGTTGATTTAATCAGCTAAAATATAGAGGAATTTTATGTTTGTGCATGCAACTTTTTATTCTTCCCTTCACAGTACAACTCAGTGGGATGTGGAAATTGCCACTTGACCAGGCTTTCCTGTTTTGTCCAAGTCAGAAGTTATGGTTACTTATTTTAGAACAGAATGCACATCCTAATACACAACTTGAAATTAATTTAAGTTCCTAGTTAATTGCGAAGATAATAACCTTAAGAAGATTATGGCCATAAAGGGCAGAAGTAATCTGCAAAAGACATTTTTATAATCTGGTTTAGTAATGATCATTTAATATTTGGTCATCCACAACTTTAAAAAGAAAGCAACCCAGAACCCAGAGTAGACCACAGACCAATTTTATCTTATGTCCATTTATATATCCAAATTTAAATTATTCTGTGATATTTTATAATGTTCCACTTATAAGGAAAAGAAGCAATTGAGCTCCTTCCGTATTTTTTTATCAGTATCTGTAGGCAAGATGGCAGAACTGTTTTAGAGAGCCAAAAGCTCTGGTCAGATACTCCCATCCTAAGAGCATCCTACGTTTCTTTTCTATGGCGCAGTGGTAGCAGTGTTATATAATTGTCTATTTATGAAAGGGGCTGGATTGATTTACTTGGTCAATTCCAGTGCCTGAGAAAGAGAAATTGGCCATCCCTAGATTGAAGTTTATTATTGGTCATTTTGGCAGGTTACCCAAACCAAATCATGAAAAATACCTTCTCAACCTGCTTTTGACTAAACAAGCCATGTACGTTCTTCTCTTGCAGACGAGTACGTCTCCTCATCTTCCCGCTCACAGAGTTTTGCTTCTTCTTCTGCGGCTCAAGGGTCTCTGCCCAGCCACGTTCCTTTGACCTCCGAGAACTTGAAATCGCCTCCGGTACAGATGCCAACTCATATCAACCCCACCAAATTGGTCATCAAGCACAGCGGAGGGTCTCCATCCGTAACGTGGGCCAAAGCGTCTCCCTCGTTGGATGGCGATGACGATGCCATGCCCTCCAGGAGCAGGCCGCCCATTAAAACCTACGAAGCCCGGAGCCGGATTGGGCTGAAGCTAAAGATCAAACAAGAAGCCGGACTTAGCAAAGTGGTCCATAACACTGCACTGGATCCCATTCACCAGACACCGCCACCGGTGTGCACGGTGATCAAAACGGTTGACCAGCACTCGTCCACTTCATCTGTTAGCACCACTACAGCTACCACGGTGACCGCCACAGCCTCAATGGCGGGACAAATGAACGGGACCGTTGACCATATCAGTGCAGCTCCAATGGAGAAAAAACCCATGGTGACCTACTGCAGGCTTCCTCTGCGTAAAACGTACCGGGAGAACGTGGATGCTTTTGTAGCCGAGAAAGCTCCCGACACCTCTCTCAAAGGGAGTGTTTCAAAATCCGATACGGTGCCAAGTACTCTTATCATCAAGCAGGACGGGGGGTCCCGAAGTGTTATCACATCCCACAAATCTCAGGAGAGTCCTTCCGGCGCGGTAGCCGAGAAGAGCAGGTCAGAGGAAAACACCAAACATACTTTTTTCAACCGGAGCGATGCCCGTTCTTTGGTGATGCAAGGAAGCCCTGCCCCTCCTAAGACCGACGATTCGACCAGTGGCCTTATGAAGGAATTAGCAGAGGTGGAAGATGAGTTTTACCAACGCATGATAAAGACTGAGCCACTTGATGACCACGGATCGGCCTCCGAACTCGCGTGGGAAGTGCCCTTGCCCCCAGCCAAACGAAGAAAGTCCGAATCTTTCGATGTGGACAATGCCAGCTTCTCCAGCGACAGCCCCCCCGATGACTCGCTAAACGAGCATCTACAGAGCGCCATTGACAGCATCCTGAATTTGCAGCAACCTCAGGCCGGGAGCCAGAATACTCGAACGCCCTCCTCTTCCTACAATTCGTCCTCTTCCCCTTTCTCCTCACCCGTCCACCGCACGGACACGTACCTTGCCCCCAATCACAACGGTGGCCTTGGAACCAGGACGTTAAACAGATAACAGAAACTGAAAGCGAGTCAAGACTGTAGAAAAAGGAGAGCCAAGGACTGAAGCTGCAGCAGCTTCTGCTGGCTGGGAACGGTTGGAAGCCAAGGTGCCACTTCCCAGAGACCTGCTAGAATAGGGCTGATACCAGAAGGGAAGAGTGGGGGTCCTGGGGTGGGGAGGGCAACAAGAATGTCCTATAGAGGCTTCATCCATCCAAGTGTTGATTTGATGGGTTCCGGTTGTTGTAAAGTACAAGCTTTGGCTGGATTTACAATATACTCGCCTCATCACATGCACCCTTTTAAAAAAAAGAAAAAGAAAAGGTTCAGCAAATGCCAAGCAGGCAGGTGGGAGGGGGTTGGATCGGGGCCCATAGGTAGTGTTGGCTGTGTAATGTTTAGATTCTGTAACAAATTGCTAATTTGAATCTCTGATGATAATTGGGTTTGTTTTTCCTCCTCTCCCCAAACTCCACCACTATATTTAGGACATTTTAACAAATCTTAAATCAGAAGCCAGCAGGGAGGCCAAAGGAACGGGGCAGGGGGTAAAGTGACAATTCCCAGAAGGAGTTGGCACGTGGGGCAATTATGTAATTGATTTTGTCAGGTTTCTTAAGTTATTTTAAATATAAACTGTCTGCTTTTATATATATATATATATAAAATAGATTCTGAACAAGATGCAAAAAAAATATAAACACTAATGCTTACAAACCAATAAGCATGGATGAATTTACAAATAAATCACTTTGAAAGAGGAAACCAGTCCAATTCTGGACGTGGATGGGTGTCGTTACCATAACCGTGGCGGGTGGAACAAGGAAGGGTCTGTCAAGAGGATGTGCATTTCTCTCTCCTCTTTTCCCCTCCCATCCTGAAAGAAAGGAAGGAAAGAAAGAATCAAGTTGGGATTTTGATCACATTGTGGTCCAAGCTAATCATTTGCATGCCAGGACTCAGGTAAATGTTTGCTTGGATGCTGGTCAGTTGCAGAAAGAGAAGCTGGCTCCCTTTTCTATATACTGATGATATTTTGCTCTGTGCCACAGTTGCCTGTGTTTGCCTATATTTGCCTCTCATGGTTCAGTCCTCTCTGTGGTTGTTCCTATTTTTAAAACATGATTTGGCGATGCCTTGGTTGGATGGTCTCAGCAGCCCCCAGTAGTCATGTAGAGAAGAAAACAGTGGTGTTATTTTAGTACTCTTATCCAAACTAAGTCATATTTAGTTCCCCTTAATATCCTGTGAATTTCGGTCGATCTTATCTAAGTTTTCCCACGGAACCTGGTTGAGTCCATGTTACTACGGGTCTAATCCCACAGCTGCTCTGGAATTCATGTTCCCATTTGTCTCTACTGTTCTCATTCACTGATGGGAATAAAGATACCCATCCTTTCAGATTTACTTAGTTCTCTCACTAGACTCTTGCACATGCTCATAATTCATGGACAAGCACTTCATTCCTGCTTTCCACATGCCACGTTTCGTCCACCATTTTTTTCCTCACAACCTAGACTTTTAAATATAGGAATTATAGGACTATTAGACTTGTCCAACAACAAGAAATCCCTCCCTCCCTCCCTCCCAAATTAGAGGTTTCCCGTCAATTTAACGCTTTTTGTGAATCGAAACAAGACACGCCAAGCAGTTTCCAAGATCATGAACTATCTTAGTCTTGATTTATAGATAAGCATAAAAGGAAATGTCCTTCCCACATTATAGCTGTCATAGGAATCATTTGTGTGAATGTTGAAATAGGATACAGCCTTCATCATCACTGGCCCATTAAAACAAAAACTCAATCAATATGAGGGACTAACGTGGAGCAGGCATATAAAGCAGATCTGTTTGCCCCATAGTCCCAGTTCTAGAAATAATTAAAGAGGCAGCCTTTCACAAAAGTATTTGCTGCTATGCTGATTAAAAAAAAGTCTTAATTCCTTTTGCACCTTGGAATTCCTTCTAATGACATTATCTATAGCAGGGGTGGGGAACCAGGGCCCCTTTATGACTTGTGGACTTCAACTCCCAGAATTCCTGAGCCAGCATGCTCAGGAATTCCATACTGGCTCAGGAATTCTGGGAGTTGAAGTCCACAAGCCATAAAGGAACCCTGGTTCCCTAGCCCTGATCTATATAGTCTGTGCTTCTGGCCTCTGTTAGTTGTAAGCTTCCCAGATAAGAGTGTTCGCTCATGTCTTCCCTCTTCTAGTTTTCTGGGCCTAATAAGATAGTGCTCAAACCTTTCGCAACCCCTTATTTTCTTCCTCCTTGTACGTCTTACTCATGTTGTCTATTGCTACTTCCTCTGTAAGTGGGGGTGATTTTCATCCTGCAAGTGTACTCATTGGCAATACAGCCCACTGTTTTAGATGACATTGTTTAGCTTTCTTTGAAGAGTTGGGTGCATTTTCAGTTCCTCTTTAATTGGATACTGCAAGGGGGGGCGGGAAAGGAAACATAGCTGAGGAGATCCTTTGTTGGCATACAGTTAGACTAGAATAATACTCAAGTCTGCTAGCAAAGAAGGCAATCTGAAAGACCGTTGCTCTTAGGCTGTTTCTTTTTAAAAGCAGGAGTACTTTTTAGACACTTCCAGTGTTTAATGGCTTGTTATGATCAATTTTGGTGCTAATCTTACAAAAAGCAGTGAATTGAATAGGTATAAAGTTCAAAAAGCGGACAGTTTCTTCCTTATTTGTAACCACGTAAAAGTATCTTCGCTCTTATCTCTTTTGTCCAGCACAGAATTCTATTAGCTTTGAAGGCTTCTTTGCTCTTTGTGCCAAAAAGTGTGATGAAAACTGACTTATCTTTTCTTAATTTGTATCTCTTTCTGGTTCTATTATGACAGTAGCGCCCCACATCAAGTGTTAATCTTTTTGAGTTTTCACAGAGGCTCCATAGCAGTTAGCTTTCATTTGGCCATTCTTCATTAATCTTGTATCGACCCAGTGGTCCAGTGAAGCTATAACAGTATAATGTTGGGCTTGAGTCTTAATGCTAGAAAGCGTCAGAAAAAGTAACTCCAGGTGAGAGGTTTAACGCAAAAACAAATAAACCGAAATCGTATTCTTCTGCTTTTAAGTATCTAAAGTTCCTATGGCCTCACTGCAATTCTACCTCTTCCCGTTACTGTATATTACAGTAGGCATATTATGGAAGGAACTTAGAGGTACAGACAAAGGTTCCTACCAAGTATGAAGGAAAGAAAGTGAAAGATATAAACCTCTTCAGTACATTTATCACAACTGTATGTGTGTGGTGGGGCTGTTTACATAAACGCTGCCCTGAGTCCCCAGGGAGTAGGGCAGCATATAAGAATCCTAAATAAATAAATAAATAAAATAAACACAACTCACCTAAAGATCAGCCTTTTTAGGAGAAGTGTTCAGTGGCTGTCACCTGTACCGTTTGGATATGCATGTAGTAATCCCCCACTTCCCTCTTTTTAATTTAAAAAAAATAGATTTTCTACAATATAGAGAGCTGAGAAGACAAAACAATGGGGTAATGGATCAGTTTTTCATAGTGTCAGAGCACAAGCTTGGTTCATTGTACTAAGCTCTCTTAGTTGATGTATGAAGTTAGCAAGCAAAGAAGCAGAGAGATAAACATGTTAGACTGGATGAGAATTGTTCCTTTCTCCTAAAACAGCAGGTGCTGAACGCACCTTAGCAGTAGAAGTTAGCCTTCTTAGCTGTAAGCAAAGAGGAAGAATCTCTTGTTTTTGATTCAGTATGCAGTTGGAAGCTCCTACATAAGAGTGTGATACATTGTTGTTGTTTTTTCTAGTTTATCAAACTGCCAACAGTACCTTCTGTATTTTTGTTGGGACCGATCCAGTTGTAACCACCACTGATATTTAACTTTAGTACGTGTTCCCCTTTCAGCCACCATTAACCTTCAGTTTGCATTTGCTTTTTTTCCCAAATTTGTATATTGTCTAAAATAGAAAGGCTTACGTGCCACCTTCCATGCAATTCGGAAAGCAGCTGGTGCTGCTCTCTCTTTTGCCAACCATCATCTGCCAGAACGGCCTAATAACAGGCTGCAAAATTGTCTGCTGCAAAATTGGTTTGGTGACATTGCATTCCCCCCACTACCTGCATGAAAATGAAGAGATAGCTTTCTTGACATCAAATTTCAAGTTTCAAATTTCTTGTCCCACAAGTTAAATCAAGAAGCAAGATCCAAAATGTTCAACTTGGGGATAAGTTGTCCTTTTGGAAATGTGCCAAAGGAACTGGATTTAGCCATTGCTGTAAACCTTTCATTTACTCTCCAACTTCATTTCTTTCCAAGAAAAAAAATTAACTCTAATTTCCACATCTAATTCTGTTGCAGATATTTTCTGGATTCCTTCACTCTCCTTTTTATGTTTGGTGGAGTTTTGTTTTGCAGGCAGCTATAAAACAATGTATTTTTGATACTTTTCTTCTCCTTGTCTCATTCTGGCCTGCCCAAACACAGATAATGTCCTGAGAAATGTTGAACTTCATTTAAAAAGCAAATTCTCCCACTTTTCGGAGAGAAGGGTGCAAAAATGGGAAATCCATGGATACAACAAATCTAAACGTTCACATTAAAATAACAAAGCAAACACCTATTTTCAGATGTCGTTTTGTGAGATTGGGTATGCTCCTTTTAAAAGACTAAAAATAAACTTCAGAAATGGATAAACACCAGTGGTGAGTTGCTCCCAGTTCGGCCCGGTTCTGTGAACCGGTAGCAGCAGCAGCGGGAGGCTCCGCCCACCCTCCCGGGACACTTCTGCACATGCAAACAGTAGCAATGGGTTTTAGAACCCACTACTGATAAACGTGTTCTTAAAGCCAACTGATCAGAATGATTTGGCAGTTGGAACAATGAATAAGTTCAGCTGTTGTAGGTGCAGAAAACCTAATGCTCTTTGAGCATTTTCCTTTTGCTAATTTTTCCCTCACCAAATGACAAGCACAAATAAAGCCTTAATATCATCCATGTGTTCATTTAATACATCCATTTAAAAAAGAATGATCGGTTTGTTTAAAGACAGAGATACATACATACATTCGTATAATACTGCGGTTTGGTGCTTTCAAGACGACTAATTCTTTTAAGACCGTGTTTCTCAACCTTGGCAATGTTAAGATGTCTGGACTTCAATTCCCACAATTCCCCAGCCAGCATTACCACTTGTGTGAACAGAAGTGATCTGAGCAATTTTGCCTCATCCTTGTTCCCTGATAGGTGTGTGTTGCTTTATTATTATTTTTATTTTTATTATTGTCTCGTTCTCCTTTATTAATTGGTGCCCACAAGCCTACTTAAATATACATTTATTATCATACAAATATTTTAAATATAGCTACTCAGCTTCAAAGCATATTTGATATATACCTACACAGTTAGTTCTAAAATTCAAAGGTAGAGGACCAAACAGTTTGTGTACTTTAACTAAATGAAAAAAGGACTGAACTTAGGCCTATTTTAATTATATATTTTTCTCTCAGAGATCAGGTTCTGTAACCCCATTAGTAACTTCTTGCATTTCATTTCTTATTCCAGATCCTTTTCTATTCATTATACAATATAAAATACAACTGCGTTCATTTTTCTGAAATCAGGATTTTGCCCTTTGCCATTCCTTACCATGCACTAACTTCCAAAGATAAGGGCAATATCAGCAGTCCCTCTACCCTAAAATATACAGCATGACAATGCTTAAAAGAAATTGTTCTGGATCCAAGACTATTCATTAGCATCAGTTCCATCTCCTTTAAACTTTAACTGTGTCTTGTGGTGTGCTGTGGTGGGATATTTTGGACTTTAAAAATGAAGTTAGGAAAACAGAACCAAAAAAGGAGTTAAGAGGTCTACATTTTTGTATTTCCAAATCTCTTTGTCTTATTTTTGCAAAGGGTTCCGACTTGCTTAACAAATTGTACACACACACACACACACACACCCAGCATTTTCCCAGCTTTGTGTATTCCATTTCAAAGAGTGCCTTGCGCGTATGAAGTTGTGCTTACATGAGAATTTGCAGGCAGGATTGCTGGATCAGGCTCCAGATAATCTTAAAAAGATACCATTCCACAGAGCCGTTCTCCTGAATTCCCAATCTGAAAACTGTCCGAGGTTTGTGTCTGAGAAGCTACTGTGTTCCCGTCTCTTTATGTTTTGTAGCAGTGTGCAATTAAATAGTTTAGCTCCTGTTTTAATATTTGGCTTTTTTTTTGGTAAGGTGAGGAAGCTTTTCGTCCATGCTCAAAAAGCACTTGTCCAGCAATTGTTCCTCTTCTGTCCTCCCCCACCCCCACCCCCTCTTCTAAAGTGGCTCTCCATGGCAGGTCATTTCGCCTTCTGGAAGGAAGTTGCTCGTAGCAATACGTTCATACAGTCTGTGATCCAGAGTCCTCCAGGTAGACCATGCCTGTGCACATAGGTTTTACCAGCACATGTGCAATGGAGCACACACGCAGTTCTTCCCTCCACTATATTCAAAAAAAGGCTGCTTTGGATGCTCATGTAATAAAACAATTGTCCAAAAAGAGCATCCCAAATTAAATCAGATTTGGTGTTTGTGAAAAGCATCGTTTGCTAAAGTTACAGTGCAACCATGGTTTTTCAACCTTATTCCTGGGCCGTGGCCGGGGTGGGGGAGGGGATGACAAATGGTTAGTAAGCAATAAAAGGGACGTTGATGGGTTTTCTTCTTTTATATATATATATAAATATAGAGAGAGAAATGTATATGAAATTGTTTGGCTTTTTGTTCAGTGTCCTTTTCCCCCCCTCCTTTTAAAAAGTGTGGATTTGGGATGTTAGCTCATTTGGTTTTTATCTATTTATTAATCAAATTTGTATAGCTGCCCGTTTCACCCAAAGCGACTCTGGTTGCCATTGGTTTGTGGGGGTTTTTTTTGTTTTGTTTTTTGTTTTTTCCTTCTCGCTGCAATACGGTTAAGTGGAAAAGTTCTTCCCTTCCAATTGAAACCTAATAATCAATTAATGTGCACTGTTATGGAGAAGTATGTGTAACACCTTTTCCAGTATTTTGAACAAAGTGATTGTGGGGTTTTCCCTCCCCCCCCACCACTTAATTTTCATAGGCACAAAACCAGAAGAGAAATACCCATCTCTTTGCGCTTAAAGTTTCATTATTATTATTTTTATTATTATTATTATTATTATGGTTGGTCCTACAGCCAGCCAGATGTTGCTATTACTGAGAGAGAGAGTGAGAAGAGTGAAAGAGAGGGTCATGGGAAAAAGGAGAGAGATAGATCACAACTTTTGGGAAGGTTCCACCTGCCTAAATTCAATTAATCCCCAGTTTTGATCTTAAGTGGCTTTGAGAGGATAGTTCTAAAAGGACACTTAAAAATTAAGAACATACATTTACATTCTTCCAGCTCTTTCTACTTTCCTACACAATACAACCAAATAACAGGAAGAGTTTCCATATAACAGGAAGCCAAAAGTAATACCCCACTTGTTTTAATATTTGAAAGAAATAACAAAAAGAGTCTCCATAGACAGAAAGAAATAACACATTTTTTCTTTCTTTCCTCCTGCTGGTACCAGTTTGAACATCACAGTTCAAAAAACAAAAACAAAATATAGTACTATAAAATAATTTTGTACTGTATTTATTGTGTATAACGATTTTTTAAAAGAATTATGTACATTTAGTACTTCTGTGTAAATTAAATTGCTCTTTTTAAAAATGGTACAGAAATTGCCTTGGCTTTTCTTGAATGAAAGGAAAACTGCTTTGGAAATAACCAAAAATCCACGGAAAAAGACTTTTGCTCAGGTCTTATACGAAGAACAACCGTGACCTTAATGCAAGCACTGGAAGGCAAAACCTGGACTCTCTTTAAATAGCAAACCAAACTAAAAAACAAAACAAAAAAACTTGGTTCTTCCATTACATGTGACTAATCACAGTTCGTGGGAATAATATATTGTGTCCAAACCAGAAACAACGGTCATTTGGGGTTTAGCTTGTTTGGAAAACTTTCAAGTGCCTTGTGGACTCATTGGCCATTGCTCTGTGGTCTTAGCATCGGTCTGCTTTTTGGCTGGACTTAATTGGGACAGTTCTGGGGGTTTGTTGAAGGGAATTGCTGGGGAATATTACCACCGTTATTACGTGTGTGAGTGAGTGAGTGAGTGAGTGAGCAGAACAGCACAAGAGGTACCACTTTGGTGAGTAGTTCCGTGGGCCTTTGGCGTATAGCCATGCTAGCAACATGACCACGGACCTACCTTCAGATAACGCTGGCTCCCTTGGCCAAGAAACGGAGATGAGCAACACCCCCTAGAGTCGGACTCAATTGACAGGGAAACCCAAAAGTGCTTTTCCAAGGGGCAACTGGACTTTCTTGTTTTTCTTTGAAGATGTTTCATTTCTCATCCAAGAAGCTTCTTCAGCTCTGGCTGGATGGTGGGGAACGGAAGGATTTATACTCCTTGCAGACAGTTGGTCATTTGCATCCTTTTAGAGAGAGTTGTTGAGGCCACTTGGAGGTTTGTCTGTGTCCTCAGGGTCATCCGAGTCGTCCAAATGGGTGTGGAGGCTTCTTGGAACTGCTGAAAGGACTGTGTTGGGGAGCTGTGCTTTCTGCAGGATGTTTTCAGTTTGAGATGCAGGCAACACGGACTCCTCCCCAACAGCCTGCGCCTGGGTTCAACAGTTGAAGGGAAACAGGGCAGAAACCATCCTGCAGAAAGACAGCTCCCCAACACAGTCCTTTCAGCAGTTCCAAGAAGCCTCCACACCCATTTGCACGACTCGGGTGACCCTGAGGACATAGATAAACCTCCAAGGGGCCACAACGACTCTCTCTAAAACAGTGTTTCTCAACCTTGGCAGTTTGAAGATGTGTGGACTTCAACTCCCAGAATTCCCCAGCCAGCGTTGCTGGCTGTGGAATTCTCGGAATTGAAGTCCACACATCTTCAAACTGCCAAGGTTGAGAAACACTGCTCTAAAAGGATGCAAATGACCAGCTGTCTGCAAGGAGTATAAATCCTTCCCTTCCCCAACATCCAGTCAGAGCTGAAGAAGCTTCTTGGACGAGAAGCAAAACATCTTCAAGGAAAGAAAGTCCAGTTGCCTCTTGGAAAAGGTCCTTTGGGACAACCATGACCTGGATGACTGAGAATCTCCATACACAGGGAAACCTTTACCACTACCATTACTTGGCAATGACCGCAAGTTGCATCTTTGGAATCGGTTTCCGGAGGCAGGTTGGTATCTCGCCATTGACATCTGCTTGATGTGCAATGGTTTTCTGAATGTGGATCTCTAGTTGGCAGATTGCTATGAAGGCTTCAACCTTCTGTCTGAGAACAAGGAGATGTTTTCTTGACTCGAATAACCCGGGATGGTTTAAGGACTCTTACCTTGAGCAGGGGGTTGGATTAGAAGACCTCCAAGGTCCCTTCCAGCCCTAGGAGTCTATGGTTGATTCTGTGAAACCCATTTTGATCTACAGTTCTTTGCCAAAAAAGTCAAACTTCCATCCTTCCTCTTCCACCACTTTTACGGTTACTTTTACTTTCTCCTCTCCGAACCACACGGTGGCATCAGAGGCCTTTAGCTGCCAATCCCACATTCCTTTCACTTGGGGAGGGGGGGGGTCATGTGCATCATTTTTTGCGCATTACTTATTCTCCAATTCTTGGGATGTTCTCCTCCCTTCCTAGATAATTTATGCTAATGTATTCTCACTGCACGCCTCTTGACAGCCAACTTCTTTTCATGCAAGAGAACTCTTCAGATATTCTTTGGGACCCCAGAAGTGGGGGGAGGGAAGGGGGGGGGAAATCAGGTTTTCTAGAAACAAACAACCAAGAGGGTTTTTTCCATCCGAAAGTGACATCGGTGTGTGGATCTTTGTGTCCTAGTCTGCCCTCGTCTGCAACATATTTTCTGCTGGCTGTTTGCCTCTTCCCGCAGCCTTTCCGAAAATAAAGTGACGTATTTTATTCGAAGGCTGAAGAAGCCCAGTGATTCCTCACCTAGAAGGATCCCTTTTTGCTCAGATTTTTTTTGAATCCTGTGCCAAAGTGTGAAGCCCGGGTTTCTTTCACCCTGAAGCTTGGAGGAGGCAAGTTTTCGAACTGGAGCAACGCCGAAGGTCTATCGACTTCTGCAAAAGAGATTTTCTCTCTCTCTCTCTCTCTCCAGGAAATCAAGTGTAAGTGCTGGACTTCCTACAACCGGCTCGCTAAAAGTTCATCGACTTTGGAGATCTTGCATTCCTAAAAAATTAAAGGATCCATGAGCCTACTGGATATTAGCTAAGATTTTTTTTTTAGCTGGATCCAGTCCCTGGATTTGATCGTTGGGCCTTGCCCATTGTTGACATTCCAGATCTAGTTCTCTGTGAGGTCTATGGTTCTCTCTGCCAGAGCTTTCCTCCTCTTCCGTTGTACCCTCACCTGTGTTTAGAATTTATTACCAAGGTGCTGAATTCTCAGGGCGGTCAATATGTTCAGCTGGATGAAAAAGAACGAGAAGAAGACCCCAGAGGTCATCCGTACGGTTACCGAGGGTTTGAAGGACCTCTACAAGAGGAAGCTCCTTCCCGTGGAAGAGTTTTATCGCTTCCACGATTTTCACTCGCCGGCTCTGGAAGATGCCGACTTTGACAACAAGCCCATGGTGTTGGTGGTGGGCCAGTACTCCACCGGCAAAACCACCTTCATTAAATATTTGCTGGAGCAAGACATCCCCGGGAGCCGAATTGGACCCGAACCCACCACAGACTCTTTCATTGCTGTCATGCACGGTGAAACGGAGGGGATCATACCGGGCAATGCTCTGATTGTTGACCCCAAAAAGCCCTTCCGAAAACTCAACCCTTTTGGAAACACCTTTCTCAACCGGTGAGTACCCAAAATTGTTACCTGTTCCTTTCCATTGGCTTGTATTTTTGAAGGTCTAGAGAACTCTTCCATTCATTTTTGAATGAAAGAGTACCGAGGTTCTGAGCATCCATCATTTCAGAACAGGGCGTTTATTAATTTCAGTATGCCACGTGGCGCTGAACCTGGAAAATGTGTGTGTGTGTGTTGTGTGTGTGTGTGTGTGTGTGTTTACTGACCACATATGGACAAATTATCCACACACAGAAGTCTTCTGCTTACCTCCAGGTGCCGATACAATATTTCTCGTTTACTTCCTCCCTGCTTTTAATAAGTTAGATATGATTGCCTCCAGCACTCCAGCACAGAATAATAACACAGTTGGAAGGGACCTTGGAGGTCTTCTAGTCCAACCCCCTCCTCAAGCAGGAGACTCTATTCCATTCCAGACAAATGATTGTCTTGAATCTTTTCTTGAAGATCTCCAGTGATGGAGCACCCACAACTTCTGGAGAGAAGCCGTTCCACTGGTTAATTGTTCTCACTGTCGGGAAATTTCTCCTTAGTTCTAGGTTGCTTCTCTCCTTGATTACTTTCTATCCATTCCTTCTTGTCCTGCCCTCAGGTGCTTCGGAGAATAGCTTGACCCCTTCTTCTTCTTCGTGGCAGCCCCTCAAATACTGGAACACTGCTATCGTGTCACCAATCATCCTTCTTTTCTCTAGACTGGCCATACCCAATTCCTGCAACCATTCTTCATCTGTTTTGGCTTCCAGTCCCCTAATCATCCTGGTTTCTCTTCTCTGCACTCTTTCCAGAGCCTCAACACTTTTTTTTATATTGTGGTGACCAAAACTGGATGCAGTAGTCCAGGTGTGGTCTTACCAAGGTCTTTTCAAGCAGTACTGTGAAGCATCACAACTACACTGTGAAGTAGATGAGGCAGGGAGACATTGACAGAGCCAAATTGAGCTTTCTGGCTGAGTGGGCTTTAAAACCTTATGTCTCCACTCCGGTGCCACACCCTAACCTTTCTGACAGCAGCTGTTAAATGGGCCCAGTGTTATCCCTATAAAGCTAGAAGGCTTTATATTTATATTTATATTTAGACTGGGAAATGGGGCGCAAAGGGTGGGCAGATGATCAGTACTACATCACCGATGTGTTTGGGGGATCATCGGATTTGGAGTCCAACACATCTGAAATACACCTTAGCATCTGAAGGCATGACAAGTAGCAATGGGTGGAAACTGGTCAGAGGGAAATCCAATCTGGAAATAAGGAAGAATTTCCTGATAGAACAATTCATCAATGGAACTGCAGGCCTCCTGGAATTGTGGCTGCTCCATTGCTGGATATTTTCAAGAACAGACTGGACAACCATTTATTCCAACCCTAGGATTATTATTAGCACTTATTAGCCCTTAGACTTACGGTATTTTTTGGAGTATAAGACGCACCTTTTTCCTCCCTAAAAGTGGCTGAAAATTTGGGTGCGTCTTGTACTCTGAATGTAGCTTTTCCAGAGCTTTTTTTCCAGCCCTAACTAGGTGCTAACTATCTTCCCAGCTCTTACCTTGCAGGCTCTTTCATTGTTACTCTCTCAGAAGGTTTTTCCAGCCCTAAGTCTTTGCAGGGTTTTTTTCATTGCTCTACTTGCTCAGAATAAGTTTTTTTCTAGCCCTAACCAGGTGCTAATGATCTTCCCAGCTCTTACTGGCTTGCAGGCTCTTTCATTGTTACTCTCTCCGAAGAAGGTTTTTTTAAGTCCTAACCAGGGGATAAAATAATGTGCTGAAGCTGACCAGACTAAGGACGCTAGCCAGATGAATACCAGGTAGGTAGATTTCCCCCCCTATTTTCCTCCCCCAAAACTAAGGTGCGTCTTATGCTCCAGTGTGTCTTATACTCCGAAAAATACGGTATATACCGCTTCACAGTGCTTTACAGCCCTCTCTAAGCGGTTTACAGAGTCAGCCTCTTGCCCCTGACAATCTGGGTCCTCATTTGACCCACCTCGGAAGGAGGGAAGGCTGAGTCAACCTTGAGCCTGGTGAGATACGAACTGTCAAATTGCAGGCAGCCGGCAGGCAGCAGAAGTAGCCGGCAGTACTGCCTTCTAACCACTGTGCCCCCATGGCTCTTTGAGTCTATGAAAAGTGCCAGATTTGGAAAAGGCACTGAATGACTCTCTCCCTGTACTTTTTATAGCTTTTACAAAAGCCCTAAAATGTACATCACATAGATCAGAAGAGAGAATTTCAGCAACTTCACCCTATATCTAGGCTGGAAAATAATTTTTTTAAAAAGTACATTTTTTTCTTCTTCTTGCCAGTTGAGATGGCAGTCCTAAGGACTTTGCTGCTAGTTTCCCCTTTTGGTATCTTTCTCCTTTGCGTAAAAAAAAAGAAAGAACATTATTCTATAGATTTGATCAGGAAAAACCAAACCATTGTCCTCCTGAAATCCACCCATCGTGAGAATTGTGGGGGGAAAGGAAGAGTCTGAATTAAATGCCAACCTTGAGATTGTAAAATAATAGGATTAACTCCATTCTTCAAAGGCTCTCTGTCTGCGAAGAAGTAATCACCAAGCCCTCATAATTTCCTTTTCCATCCTTAACCCTCTGTAGATTCGGTCTATATTATACAACACATTCAAGCTGCCGTGTTTAAATCATGGTTTAGTTGAATAAACCATGTATCTGGGTTCATACACACTAAGCCCTACATCCTTGGTTGAAGAACCGAGGAAGCTTCTTGGATGAGAAGCGAAACGTCTTCAAGGAAAAAACAAAGAAAGTCCAGTTGCCTTTTGAATAGCCCCTTTGGGACATCCTTGGTTACTGATCACCTTCACTGGGTTTGCGGTACACACTAATCAGATTAAATCAAAATGTTATCTGGGTTCTGAAGACCAATAGATAATAATCTCTGCTATCGAAGAATATTAGAATGTATGCTAGGAGAAGGGAGAAGCCGTGACCATCCCTACTTCCTCCCAGTCTTGTACCCTGCCAGCAGGATCCATTCACACATTGCACAAAGCCCTAGTAAAGTTTATTTAGCTCTAGCTTAGTTGGTTATGCGAGCCTGTCTTTTGTAATCAGGATTTATAGCATGTTGTATATACATCCAGCCAAAATTGGTTCCAAAAACCTTTTTTTTTTTATTCACAATGTATCTCGTCAATAGATGAAGAACTTCAGTAAAATCATTCTTCGATTGTAGTTTGCCTCCAGAGAAGGTATATCTATGGAGGTTCTCAGTCATCCACGGTTGTCCCAAAGGTGCTTTTTTCAAGAGGCAACTGGACTCTCTGTTTTTCCTTGAAGACGTTTTGCTTCTCCTCCAAGGAGCTTCTTCGGTTCTGACTGAATGGTGGAAGATGGAAGGATTTATATTCCTTGCAGGCTATCGACCGCATGACTGCAAGGAATATAAATCCTTCCATCCGCCACCATTCAGTCAGAACCGAAGAAGCTTCTTGGAAGAGAAGCGAAACATCTTCAAGGAAAAACAACGTCCAGTTGCCTTTAAAAAAAAGTCCCTTTGGGACCTCCAGAGAATGGAAAACTCTGGGATTTGATGCCTCTGGTTAGTTTCACGAGAGCTCCATTTTTAGCATATTTGTTTAGATAGGCTGAGCTATGCTTCTTCCTCTGTCAAGGCATTTTTAAAAAAACTTCAACTCCACCCTTTGCCCCACTCAAAAAATTTGGCAGCTGTTGCTGCCCTTCTTTCTGGCTTTAGTTCTTTCCCCCATGAAAGGACTATCAGCTGGGAGTCCAAAATTGGATTCAGACCTAACAAAAGCATTATAGGAGATGAATTGTGAAGACTGAAGGAGAGCATACACAGCGGACAGACAGATGTGGTTGAAGGTGAAAAAAAAAGACAAAAATTGCCAGCATCCTCTTGATGTACTTTAGAATAGAATAGAATAAGAAGAGTAATTGCATTTATGCATTTATGTATATATTTGTTTTTCTTTTTTCTGTATATGTGATAATTTTTAAAAATATTTAACAAAAAATATTTTAAAAAAGAAGAAGAGTTGGAAGGGATCTTGGAGGTCTTCTAGTCCAACCCCCTGTTCAGGCAGGAAACCCTCTACCATTTCAGACAAATGGTTGTCCAGTCTCTTCTTAAACACTTCCAGTGTTGGAGCATTCACAACTTCTGGAGGCAAGTTGTTCAACTGATGAATTGTTCTGACTGTCAGGAAATTTCTCCTTAGTTCTAAGTTGCTTCTCTCCTTGATTAGTTTCCATCCATTGCTTCTTGTCCTGCCTTCAAGTGCTTTGGAGAATAGATTGACCCCCTCTTCTTTGTGGAAGCCCCTGAGATATAGGAACACCGCTATCATGTCACCCCTAGTCCTTCTTTTCATCAAACTAGACATACCCAATTCCAGCAAACGTTCATATGTTTTAGCCTCCAGTCCCTTAATCATGTTCGTTGCTCTTCTCTGCACTCTTTCTAGAGTCTCACATCCTTTTTGCATCGTGATTTACTTGTAAATCACTGATGCTGCAAATCCGCTGGGCGTCAGGTTCTGGATATGCTTCTTCTTAGCCCTTCTAGAATACACACTGCTATTTATTTATTTGTATCCTGCCTTTATTATTATTTTTACAAATAATTCAAGGCGGGAGAGAGAGAGAGAGAGAGAGAGAGGGAGGGAGGGAGGGAGGGAGGGAGGGAGGGAGAGAGAGAGAGAGAGAGAGAGAGAGAGAGAGAGAGAGAGAGAGAGAGAGAGAGAGAGAGAGAGAGAGAGAGAGAGAGAGAGAGAGAGAGAGCGCTATATTGGAGCGCTCTGCAGAACGTGGGCTTGGCCCTGAAATTTCCTACCCAATGGTGACTTTTAATGACAGAAAGCTAAATTAAATCCGCTGGGAGTGATGACATTAATCCTTTTGAATGACTTGAATTTCAGTCCAGTCTAAACGAAACTAAGTTCAACCCAAAGTTTGTTTTTCTCCTGCCCTCATTATGAAGTAGACACTGGTGCATGACATTCCAAGATCATGCTAGTCTTACACCCTTGTTTAAAAAGCAGATTAATTAACAACGTGCAGGTCCATTACACTGACGTGCGACAGACTTTCCTCATGAACTTCTCTCTCTGACAGAGAAAAAAGGGCCTTCCAGGTCTTCATAGCTTTCAATAGTGTGTGTGTGTGTGTGTGTGTGTGTGTGTGTGTGTGTGTGTGTGTGTGTGTGTGTGTGTGTGTGTAAGTAACATTTTTTGCTGATAAATGAAAATGAAGGGAGACTATTATAGATCTATTTCAAGCTTATTTAGCTCTCATCAGATAGCCATACCCTTACTGGGATTTGAACTTGGGCAGTATGTCTGTAAGGCAGCAGCTTTAACCTCTAGGCCACAGGCTCTCTTCCCTTATCAGCTCTTCACCAAGAAAGGGTTATATATATGTTTGTTTGTTTGTTTGTTTGTTTGTTTGTTTTCTCTTCTGTCGAATCATCCTGGTGTATAGGAGGAAACATCACAGCTTTCTTTTTGCCTTTTGGCCCCTTCAGAAACCATCCAGGCAGCTTCTATAGCCGACAAACTATTTTGTCTATATGTGTAACATTTTTTGCTGACAAATGAAAATGAAGGGAGACTATTATAGAACTATTTCAAGCTATTTAGCTCTTATCAGATTTATATATATTTGGCAGCGTACTGGGAGTTTTGTCTATGATATCTTCTCGCTGCCTCTGAAACAATGAGAAAGAAAAATCGGAATTGTTAGTCTGCTACTGCTGGGCTCAAGGAACTGCAGGCCCCACCGTTGAGACTGGCTGCCACTGCCAAAATTCCTGGGAAGCTTCAGCCCTGCAAATAAAGAAAGAACAGCTGCTTGTGGGGTAACGGAGGAGGAGAAGGGTGGCTCCTTTCCAAAATGCAGAACTGAGATCCATCTCAGCTGCTGAGGTAGCGCCATCAAAGGGTAGGAAAGTGAAAACTGGCAGATGTTACAAAGGAGAAATAACAGTGTAGGAATGGACCCTGGAGGTCTTCTAGTCCAACCCCCTGCTCAGGCAGGAAACCCTACACCATTTCAAACCTCCAAGTCCCTTCCAACTCTGTCACTCTGCTTCTATACCATTTCAGGCAAGTGGCTGTTCAATCTCTTCTTAAAAACCTCCAGTTCGGGAGCACCCATACCTTCCGGTGGCAAGTCGTTCCACTGGTTAATTGTTCTCATTGTCAGGAATTTTCTCCTTAGTTCCAGGTTGCTTCTCTCCTTGGTTAGTTTCCATCCGTTGCTTCTTGTCCTGCCTTCGGGTGCTTTGGAGAATAGATCAATGCCCTCCTCTTCTTTGTGGCAGTCCCTCAAATACAACTTACAACCTCAATTGAGCCCAAAATTTCTGCTGCTGAGACATTTGTTAAACGCGATTTGCCCCCATTTTACGACCTTTCTTGCATGATTTGATCTAACTTTATTATGCCTCCTCCTCTTTCATTCCCGCTTGGAAAATAACTCCATATGTGATTGTCATTAGAATAATGTTTGCTGGTGTATTTATCACATGCATACCCTGCCCCAATCCCAGGGGACTGTTGACGGGTTTTAGAGCAATGCACAGATGACTAAAACAGCCACCCTCCCTTTAAAAATAGAATCCTTAAAAACAGATTTATTTCTCCATTAAGAACATTGATATGGCCACCCAACTCACTCACAGTGACTCCGAGCTGCTTACAATGATAAAAAAAAACCCGCTACACAAAGCAATAAATCCCTCCCCACCACCCTGGCAACAACAATCAGACCAACCACTTGATGTGGGAGGGTTTCCGTCTCACTCTGGCGGGGGAGGGGGGGGCAGGCTCCTTGGCAGAACCATGTCTTCAGGACTTTGCAAAAGGGTGTCTAAGTTGGGACCAATCTTATCTCTGCCAGGATGAAGTTAGTTAGTTGGTTGGTTGGTTGGTTGGTTGGCTGGCTGGCTGGCTGGCTGGCTAGTTAGTTAGTTAGTTAGTTAGTTAGTTAGTTAGTTAGTTAGTTAGTTAGTTAGTTAGTTAGTTAGTTAGTTAGTTAGTTAGTTAGTTAGTTTATATGTGTGTGTGTGTGTGTGTGTGTAACACATTTTTGCTGATAATGAAATTCGACAGAAAATTATATATATAATAAGCTGATAGGGAAGAGAACCTGGCCTAGAGGTTAAAACTCCTGCCTTACAAGCAGACTGTCCAGGTTCAAATCCCACTAAGGGTATGGCTATCTGACGAGAGCAAAATAGCTCGAAATAGATCTATAATAGTCTCCCTTTATTTTCATTTATCAGCAAAAAATGTTACACACACACACACACACACACACACACACACACACACATATATATAATCATTTATATATTTATTCATTTATATATTTATTTATCAAACTTGTATGATTTCCTTCTCATCAAAGGTGACTCTAGAGCAGGGGTGTCAAACTCAAGGCCCAGGGGCCTGATCCGGCCCATGGGGTGCTTAGATCTGGCCCGCGGGGCCGACCTGGACCAGCCCGTGGTGCCTCTGCCAGCGAAAATGGAGCTCGGGAGGGCCACACTCAGGCCTCCTGGGCTCCATTTTCACTGACAGAGGTTGCAGGAGGCTGTCATGGCCGGAAACGGAGCCTCGATGAGTGACATCAAGCTGACCACCCCCACCCTGGCCACAGCCACCACAGCCGTGGCCACCACTCCTGGCCCGCCCGAGGTCAAACACAACCCTAATGCGGCCCTCAATGAAATTGAGTTGGACACCCCTGCTCTAGAGTCTAGGGCTAGGCAGCTTAGAGGCCATGAATAACCTTGAACCAATTGGCATGAAATCCACAGCTTGAATTTTATTCCATGCTTTTCTTTCTCTACAGGTTTATGTGCGCTCACTTGCCCAACCAGGTTCTCGAAAGCATCAGCCTCATCGACACGCCGGGCATCCTGTCAGGAGCTAAGCAGCGGGTCAGCCGAGGTAAGGTAGAAGGTGGTGGGAACCTGCCCAGGTTCCTCCTGTCTCGTTGGAGAAGGGTGCCTTTTCTCCACCCTTGGAGGGCTGGGGTTCACATGATTTTTAGACCAAGATTTGCCAGGCTATGTAAGCCAGAGTCTGTCCATTATGAGCCAGAAGCAGAATTAACATCTGATTGTATTCATTTTCTGCATATGTTTCCTCCACCACCAATTCCTCCTCCTCTTCCCTCTTCTCATTCTTCTTCTCTTTCTTCCCTTTCTCCTTCTTCTTTCTCCTCCTCCTCCTCCCTCTCCTCCTCCTCCTTCTTTTTTCCTTTCTCCTTTCTCCTCCTTTTTTCCTTTTTCCTTTTTCCTTTTTTCTCCTCCTCCTTCTCCTCCTCCCTTTTCTCCTTTCTCCTTCTTTCTCCTCCTCTTCCTCCTCCTCTTTCCTCCTCCCTCTTCTCCTTCTCCTCCTCTTTCCTCTTCCCTCTTCTCCTCCTCCTCTTCCTCCTCCCTCTCCTTCTCCTTCTCCTTCTCCCCTTTCTCCTTTCTCCTTCTTTCTCCTCCTCCTTCCTCCTCTCTTCTCCTGCTCCTCTTCCTCCTCCCTCTTCTCTCCTCCTCCTCCCCCTCCCTCCTCCTCCCTCTCCTCCTCCTCCCCTCCTTCTCCTTCCCTTTCTCCTTTCTCCTTTCTCCTTCTTTCTCCTCCTCCTTCCTCCTCTCTCTTCTCCTGCTCCTCTTCCTCCCTCTTCTCTCCTGCTCCTCCTGCTCCTCCTCTTTCCTCCTGCTCCTCCTCCTCCTCCTCCTCCTCTTTAGCTTTAGAGTGATGAACCAGTAACCTTTCCAGAATGGTGAGGGACCATGAGCTTTAGTAAAGTTGTACCTGGAATGGTCATTGGTACTTGAACAAAACTCCTGGGCCTCAGAAGCTTGATAATCCACCCACCCTGCAAATAGGTTTGGCCTTCTCTCCTTCTCCACTAATTCACACATATCTAGAGTGTTCTTGACATCTCTCTGGAATGTGAATAGCCCACCTCAGAGCCTGTGTTTCTCTCTGGATTCCCTTTCTCTTCCTTGCACATTCCGTTCCCACTCAAAACAGCCTTTGCAGCGGCTTAATTCCCGCCTTTACTAAATATTTCCATACCCGGTGTGGTTTTTTTTACACATGGAAGCCAAGGTAAGACACACGCGCTTTCCAATTTCGGAAAGTTTTCAGGAGCCACGGATAACCCGGAGACTATCTGTTTAGCATTGGTAGAAGTTTCTAGAGATGGCAAGGAAGTGCTGGAAAACACCGAATCTGCTCTATTTCTGTATGTTGCAGTGCAGACGAGGAAAATTTGGAGAAAAAACCTTGCAAATTTAGTCAGTTGACCCCTCTCTGGGCTTTATCACACAGATCTTCCCAGGATCCCTTTTGTTTCTGTCATGTAGTGAATATTGTCAGTTGTGAGTCTATGCAGGGTGATGCACCCCTATCCTAAATATGATGGTACTTTCCAATACAAGCAGAACACATGATATGATGTTCTGCGCATGTCTACATTCCTAATCCACCATTAATCACTTCTGCCTTGGCTCCTGACCTGAACGGTCGTGTTAATTAGCAAAGATGTAGATTTATTGTTTTATATTGTTTTGTACTGAAATAAATATTTTCTATTAGACATTTAATCTCGGTTTTATTTCTAAATGATTGAATTCCAAGCAAAAGATCCAGATGTCGCCTCTATGAGATATTCTTCCCTTAACATGGTAGCAATCGGACGAAGTTTATCTCAAGTTAACAGTTTCTTCTGTTAACTTGAGATGAATTTGCACCATCTTTGTTTCTTTCGAAACCAACTTTTGAGACTGGATCAATATTTACTAGCAGGGGCAGGAACTCAAGAGATCCTCTTAGTGCCAAGATCTCCCCATCACAGTATCTGAAGAATGCCACCAGGGAGGGACGACCTTCATAGTTTGCAACCGGTGCCAGCTTGAGAAGAGAAACGGAGTCTGGCAGCACCAATAAATGCAGGCAGTCCTTGAGTTCCAACTGTTCGTTTAGCGACCGTTCCAAGTTACAACAGCACTGGGGAAAAAGCGAAAGTCGCCAAAGGGGATCACACGACACCCCCCCCCCAGGACACTGCAACCGTCATAAATATGAGCCGGTTGCCAAGCGTCTGAATTTTGATCACGTGGCCGTGCGGATGCGATGATGGTCGTTAAGTGTGAAAAACGGTCATAAGTCACTTTGTAACTTCGAATGGCCACCAAACATGGTGGGCAGATGAAGAAAGATAGATAGGTGGATGGAGACATGGTTTACAATAATGGAGGCTAGAATTTGGGTTGCTAACCACACAGTTTGACTAGGATGGTATAAGGCTCCTGCCTTGGGCAGGAGGCTGGACTAGAAGACCTCTGAGGTGCCTTCCAGCCCTAGGCTTCTATGACTAGATGAAAGGTTGTAAGATGAGGATTACCTTTAATCAAGACTGCTTCCAGACAAGAATTTATTGTGGGATAATTGTGGCATATTCACTGATAACCTGATAGATAGAAGAGCAACCAAGATGATTAGGGGACTGGAGGCTAAAACATACGTTGATCGGTTGCAAGTACTCGGTATGGCTAGTCTAGTGAAGAGAAGGATAGGAGGGGGTCAAGCTATTTTCCAAAGCACCGGAAGGCCAGACAAGGAATAACGGATGGAAACTGAACAAGGAGGGATTCAACCTAGAAATAAGGAGAAATTTCCTCACCGCGAGAACAATCAACCCATAGAACAGAAGTTGCCTTTGGAAGTTGTGGGAGCTTCATCACTTGAGACTTTCAAGAAGAGTCTCGACAGCCCTCTGTCAGAAATGGAGTAGGGTCTCCTGCTTGGGCGAAGGGTTGGACTAGATGACCTACAAGGTCCCTTCCAACTCTGTTAATCTGTTAAATCTGTTAGCCTACTGGGGGTTCCTTCAACCTCATATGGAAATTCCAGATTTTGTACTCTGGTTTGCCAGAGGAAGCCCAACAACTTCCAGAGCAGGAGAGAAGCCCTGCATTCTCCATAGGTGTAGAAGACCCTCCCTCTTTTTCTTTCGTCTTTTTTAAGGGGAATTTTTTTGAAGCAGAGTGAACAAGTACACCTATGTTCTGGCCGTGGCCATTTCAGGTTTTTTCAGGCCTGCCAAGAGTTATGGGTGGGGTCATCCCGTCTGAGGGGGGGAGGAAATTCATGGAAGCGAGCGAGAATAAGCTAAAAATGAAATGTTTACTTGTTTAAGCACGTCACGATTTGCACGTTTATTGCATTAACGGAATCCATTGAATAAAGTGATGGGTCTCTCGTTTGCTCACTCGCTTTTTGTTTATTTTGCGCTTGGGGCAATAGATTTGTACGGGGAAAGGAAACCATAACTGTGCATAAAGCAGAGCTGAGTAAACATTCAACTTAATCTTTACATCAGCTGCTCTTTCAATTGTCCGCTTCTTTGTTTTTTAACTTAAGCTTTTGAGGAGGACTAAGACGATCCTTTTAAGAGAAATATAATACAGTGTTGTGACTGTGTTGGGATGTTAAACTTGTTTTACACCGGTCATACGCCAAAGATGGCAAGCAGAATATTTAAAAGTACTAAGTGTCTCCTTGGCTTGTGAACTACCCAACAGTCTTCTGAGAAAAGTCAGAAATGAATAGTGGATATAGATTTACAAGAGCACTTAGGACAGAGGTCGAGTGATGAAGGCACCAGGCTAGGAGCTAGGAGACAGTGAGTTCTAGTCACACCTTAGGAAGGAAAGCCAGCTTGGTGACTTTGGGCCAATCACCAGGAGCCAGGGAGTTCTGGTCCCGCCTTAGGCATGAAAGCCAGTTGGGTGACTTTGGGCCAATCACCAGGAGCCAGGGAGTTCTAGTCCTGCCTTAGGCATGAAAGCCGGCTCGGTGACTTTGGGCCAATCACCAGGAGCCAGGGAGTTCTAGTCCCGCCTTAGGCATGAAAGCCGGTTGGGTGACTTTGAGCCAATCACCAGGAGTCAGGGAGTGCTAGTCCCGCCTTAGTCAGAAAAGCTAGCTGGGCAACTTTGAGCCAATCACTCTCTCTCTCCGCCCAATGACCTCACAGGGTGGTTGTTGTGGGGGAAATAGGAGGAAGGAACACTGTGTGTGTTCACAGCCTTGGAATTATTTATAAAAATAATAAAGGCAGGAAATAAATAAAAATATAGGCGACAGAAGAAGGTTTATCAATAGATGGGGAAAACTGTAGAGGCTGGAGAGGGTACCAGAAATGGCTGATGAATAGAAGCAAAGTTTGAAGTTAGAATAACAGAGTTGAAAGGGACCTTGGAGGTCTTCTAGTCCAACCCCTGGCTCAGGCAGGAAACCCTATCCCATTTCAGACAAACGGTTGTCCGGTCTCTTCTTAAAAACTTCCAGTGTTGGAGAATTCACAACTTCTGGAGGCAAGTTGTTCCACTGGTTAATTGTTCTCACTGTCAGGAAATTTCTCCCTAGTTCTAGGTTGCTTCTCTCCTTGATTAGTTTCCATCCATTGCTTCTTCTCCTGCCTTCAGGGGCTTTGGAGTATAGATTGACCCTCCTCTTCTTTATGGCAGCCCCTTAAAGATTGGAACGTCATGTCACCTTTGGTCCTTCTTTTCATTAAAGTAGACCTACCCAATTCCAGCAACCATTCTTCATATATTGTAGCCTCCAGTCCCCTAATCCTCTTTGTTGCTCTTCTCTGCACTCTTTCTAGAGTCTCAGACCTGAGAGTTACTAGTGCCTTTGTGTCCAATTCTCACGTGTGCATGTTCCACTTCCATCCCATCCCCTTTGCTCCAACCCTTGTTGAGCAGAGATCCCGTCCGCCTTCCCAAATTTGCCTGCAACCGCTGGGAACCGTAACTTAACACATCTAAAAGACCCAAAAGTGCTTTTTTCAAGAGGCAACTGGACTTTCTGGGTTTTCTTTGAAGATGTTTTGCTTCTCATCCAAGAAGCTTCTTCAGCTCAGGGAAAAAAACCCCCAGAAAGTCCAGTTGCCTCTTGAAAAAAGCACCTTTGGGACAACCATGACCTGGATGACTGAGAACCTCCATCAATCCAAAAGACAGCCGATTGGAACAAGCTGGTGTATCTATTAGTGTTTCTTTCCATCCTCCTCCAGCCATTTAGTAGCTTCCTGAAGGCGCAAGGATCAAGGTGGAAGCCTGCCAAAAGACGTGGTTTGTGGGAACAGGCTGTGGAAACGCACACGTTCCCCGGAGACGAGGCCGGCCTCAGGGCTGGGTGCTCACTCCGTACTCAGTCACTTCTTCTGGCATTTCTGGTGCGCCCAGTCTGCAGCGAGCTAGATTTGAAGAAAAGTAGGGTGTGGTCCCATCACCCTCCAACTCGACTATTTTCATTTCTGCCCTAACTAGAATTTCTACCATTTAGAACAGTGTTTCCCAACCTTGGCAACTTGAAGATGTCTGGACTTCAACTCCCAGAATTTCCCAGCCAGCGAATGCTGGCTGGGGAATTCTGGGAGTTGAAGTCCAGACATCTTCAAGTTGCCAAGGTTGGGAAACACCCGATTTAGAAGGTACGTTTCTGGATCACCGGTCAGTTCACTGTTGTTGTTTTCTGCTGCTCTAAGCATAACCAATGCGGAGCACGCTGCAGCCCTGAAATTAAAAAGAAAAAGAAAAAAAGTTATAAGCTGGCAGGGCTTTCGATTAATCGGAATAGAGCTGTGAAGGGACCTTGGAGGTCTTCTAGTCCAACCCCCTGCTCAAGCAGGAGACCCGGCCTGCCTATACCATGTCAGATACAGTAGGTGGCTGTCCAGTCTCTTCTTAAAAGCCTCCAGTGATGGAGCACCCACAACTTCTAGAGGCAAGCTGTTCCACTGGTTCATTGTCCTCACTTTAAGAAGTTTCTCCATAGAATAGAATAATAGAACCGAACAGAATTACAATTACAATTAGAAGAGTTGGAAGGGACCTTGGAGGTCTTCTAGTCCAACCCCCTGCTCAAGCAGGAGACCCGGCCTGCCTATACCATGTCAGATACAGTAGGTGGCTGTCCAGTCTCTTCTTAAAAGCCTCCAGTGATGGAGCACCCACAACTTCTAGAGGCAAGCTGTTCCACTGGTTCATTGTCCTCACTTTAAGAAGTTTCTCCATAGAATAGAATAATAGAACCGAACAGAATTACAATTACAATTAGAAGAGTTGGAAGGGAGCTTGGAGGTCTTCTAGTCCAACCCGCTGCTCAGGCAGGAAACCCTATCCCATTTCCTTAATTCCAGGTTGTTTCTCTCCTTGGTTAGTTTCCATCCGTTTTTTCTTGTCCTGTCTTTCTGTGCAAGGAGATTCCAGGGAAGCAGCTGCCCTGGACAATGAAGCTAACAAGTTCCACCCTAGTTCCCCCATGAGGACAACATGGGATATTTTTGACCCTCCCTCCGATGTTCACATTCCTCTACTCTCACCTCCCCTTGGAACCACGAGTTCCCTCTCTGGCAGGGTTGGGCTGGGTTGGAGTGTTCCTCTCTCCGCTCCTAGGAAGCCCCATAGAGACGCTTATCTCCAGATTTCTGGCTAAAGTATGCTGAGAATCTGGATGTGCCCCACCTCAGGCTGCAGAAGCAGGGAAGGACCGCTGGCGGGTCACTTTTGGTCTTGTTTATCATGACTGCTTGCCAGGAATTGGCATCCTCACAGACAAGAGTTTTCCCTTGCTTCTTTGCCAAGAGAGGCCTGTCCATTCTGTCTTCTCTGGTATTCAAGAGCAGCCTCCTCCATTCGTGCCAGAAAAAAATATCTACTTTTTCTAAGCAGGCTGCTTTGGGGCCTGAGGGCTCCTGACTGGTGCATTATCATTTTTAATTTCTTTATTACATTTATACAGGTAATTCTCATCTTACGACCAACAATTGAGCCCCATATTTTTACTTATTTATTTATTTATTTATTTATTTATTTGTTTGTTTGTTTGTTTGTTTATTTATTTATTTATTTATTTATTTATACGGGTAATCCTCATCTTACAACCAACAATTGAGCCCCACATTTTTACCTATTTATTTATACAGGTAATCCTCATTTTACGACCAACAATTGAGCCCCACATTTTATTTATTTATTTATAAGGGTAATCCTCATCTTATGACCAACAATTGAGCCCCACATTTTTATTTATTTACTTATACAGGTAATCCTCATTTTACGACCAACAATTGAGCCCCATATTTTTACTTATTTATTTATTTATTTGTTTGTTTGTTTGTTTGTTTGTTTGTTTGTTTATTTATTTATTTATT
The DNA here is from genome assembly GCA_023053685.1 of Diadophis punctatus similis. Taxonomy (NCBI): domain Eukaryota; kingdom Metazoa; phylum Chordata; class Lepidosauria; order Squamata; family Dipsadidae; genus Diadophis; species Diadophis punctatus. Next base: position 3,361,656 of record JALIGW010000022.1, read on the forward strand.
TATTTATACGGGTAATCCTCATCTTACAACCAACAATTGAGCCCCACATTTTTACCTATTTATTTATACAGGTAATCCTCATTTTACGACCAACAATTGAGCCCCACATTTTATTTATTTATTTATAAGGGTAATCCTCATCTTATGACCAACAATTGAGCCCCACATTTTTATTTATTTACTTATACAGGTAATCCTCATTTTACAACCAACAATTGAGCCCCATATTTTTACTTACTTATTTATTTATTTGTTTGTTTGTTTGTTTGTTTGTTTGTTTGTTTATTTATTTATTTATTTATTTATACGGGTAATCCTCATCTTACAACCAACAATTGAGCCCCACATTTTTACCTATTTATTTATACAGGTAATCCTCATTTTACGACCAACAATTGAGCCCCACATTTTATTTATTTATTTATAAGGGTAATCCTCATCTTATGACCAACAATTGAGCCCCACATTTTTATTTATTTACTTATACAGGTAATCCTCATTTTACGACCAACAATTGAGCCCCATATTTTTACTTATTTATTTATTTATTTATTTGTTTGTTTGTTTGTTTGTTTGTTTGTTTGTTTATTTATTTATTTATACGGGTAATCCTCATCTTACAACCAACAATTGAGCCCCACATTTTTACCTATTTATTTATACAGGTAATCCTCATTTTACGACCAACAATTGAGCCCCACATTTTATTTATTTATTTATAAGGGTAATCCTCATCTTATGACCAACAATTGAGCCCCACATTTTTATTTATTTACTTATACAGGTAATCCTCATTTTACGACCAACAATCGAGCTCCACGTTTTTATTTATTTATTTATATGGGTAATCCTCATTTTACGACCAAAAATTGAACCCCACATTTCTGTGGCTAAGCGAGATGTTTGTTCAGGGAGCTTTCCTCCATTGTACGACCTTTCTGGCCACTGTTGTTAGGTGAATCACTGCAGCTGTGAAGTTAGTAATCTGGCTGTGAAAGGAATCTGACTTCCCCCGTTGGGTTTGCTTGTCGGACGGTCGCAAAAGGGGATCACATGACTCCAGGGACACTGCAACCGCCTATTTTATGACCTTTCTGGCCACCGTTGTTAAGCAAATCACTGCAGTTGTTAAATTAGTAACACGGTTGTTAAGTGAATCTGGCTTCCCCATTAACTTTGCTTGTCGGTCGCAAAAGGGGCTCGCATGACCCCGGGGACGCTGCAACTGTCATAAATACAAGTCAGTTGCCGAGCATCTAAATTTTGATCATGTGATCATGGGGATGCTGCAACGGTCGTAAGTGTGGGAAACGGTCATAAGTCGCCTTTTTCAGTGTCGTTGCAACTTCAAACGGTCACTACATGAATGCTTGTACGCAGGGGTGGGTTCTACTTACCCTCCCTACCGGTTCGGGGTCGGGCACATGAGCGAACCAGTAGCGACAGGATTTACAACCCACTACTGATCTTCCCAAAGAATCCACTCCCATGTTCCTAGGTGAGAGTTAGAGTTATCATTCAACCTGGAATAATTTCCTAAATTAGGCTTATTCTGACGTGCAAGGAATATAATCGGGATACGCCGAGCAATTCTCTTGTATGAGCCAGTCTGGCTTCACGGTGTGCAGGGAGCCAACGTTGCAAAATGAAGAGCTGGGGAACAAAGTCCTCCAAAGTAGGGGTCTCCAACCCTGGCAACTTTAAGACTTGTAGACTTTAACTCCCAGAATTTGCTGGCTGAGGAATTCTGGGAGTTGAAGTTCACATGTCTTAAAGTTGCCAAGGCTGGCTGAGGAATTCTGGGAGTTGAAGTTCACACGTCTTAAAGTTGCCAAGGGTGGCTGAGGAATTCTGGGAGTTGAAGTCCACACATCTTAAAGTTGCCAAGGGTGGCTGAGGAATTCTGGGAGTTGAAGTCCACACGTCTTAAAGTTGCCAAGGTTGGCTGAGGAATTCTGGGAGTTGAAGTCCACACATCTTAAAGTTGCCAAGGTTGGAGGCCCCTGCTCCAAAGATCCCTGGGAAAATGCAGGCCTTGTGTGCCCTGCCAACTCCGTGCCGAGAGAATGTCTCTCGCATGCCAAAAGCAGAGGAGGAAGAGGTTTTTCTCAGGGCAAGACGCCTGGTGCATCGCGGCAAAGTTAGTAACTAGGAAACGAGTGTGAGTGAAACATGGCCCCATGCTCAGGGCTTGCCTAAATAAAACAAACAAACAAATAAAGGGGTGTTCCCTTTCTGACTGGGGAATTCTGGGAGTTGAGGTCCTCCAGGCTTAAAGTTGCCAAGGTTGGAGACCCCTGTTCCAGCCTGCCTCTCTGCTATCTGATGCTCCACTTTCATTAACTTCCACAAAATAATACGATTTTTTTAAAAAATGGGCAACCCCACCAAAGGTTGACAAATCGAGGGCATCAGGGATCTGGTTTCGTCTAGTGCAGTGTTTCCCAACCTTGACAACTTGAAGATGTCTGGACTTCAGCTCCCAGAATTCCCCAGCCAGCATTCGCTGGCTGGGGAATTCTGGGAGTTGAAGTCCAGACATCTTCAAGTTGCCAAGGTTGGGAAACACTGGTCTAGTGGTAAGACATCAGGTTAGAAACCAGGAGGCTCTGAGTTCTAGGCCCACTTTAGGCGGGAAGTCAGTTGTAAAATTGTGGGCCAATCTCCAGGAGACAGTGAGTTCTAGTCCCGCCTTAGGCATGAAACCTGCCTGCGTGAGTTTGGGCCAATCACCATGAGACGATGAGTTCTAGTCCCGCCTTGGGCATGAAACCTGCCTGCGTGAGTTTGGGCCAATCACCAGGAGACGGTGAGTTCTAGTCCCGCCTTGGGCATGAAAGCCGGCTGGGTGAGTTTGGGCCAATCACCATGAGACGGTGAGTTCTAGTCCCGCCTTGGGCATGAAACCTGCCTGCGTGAGTTTGGGCCAATCACCATGAGACGGTGAGTTCTAGTCCCGCCTTGGGCATGAAAGCCGGCTGGGTGAGTTTGGGCCAATCACCATGAGACGGTGAGTTCTAGTCCCGCCTTGGGCATGAAACCTGCCTGCGTGAGTTTGGGCCAATCACCATGAGACGGTGAGTTCTAGTCCCGCCTTGGGCATGAAAGCCGGCTGGGTGAGTTTGGGCCAATCACCAGGAGACGGTGAGTTCTAGTCCCGCCTTGGGCATGAAACCTGCCTGCGTGAGTTTGGGCCAATCACCAGGAGACGGGGAGTTCTAGTCCCGCCTTGGGCATGAAACCTGCCTGCGTGAGTTTGGGCCAATCACCAGGAGACGGGGAGTTCTAGTCCCGCCTTGGGCATGAAACCTGCCTGCGTGAGTTTGGGCCAATCACCAGGAGACGGGGAGTTCTAGTCCCGCCTTGGGCATGAAAGCTGTCTGGGTGAGTTTGGGCCAATCACCAGGAGACGGGGAGTTCTAGTCCCGCCTTGGGCATGAAAGCTGTCTGGGTGAGTTTGGGCCAATCATCAGGAGACGGTGAGTTCTAGTCCCGCCTTGGGCATGAAAGCTGCCTGCGTGAGTTTGGGCCAATCACCAGGAGACGGTGAGTTCTAGTCCCGCCTTGGGCATGAAACCTGCCTGCGTGAGTTTGGGCCAATCACCAGGAGACGGTGAGTTCTAGTCCCGCCTTGGGCATGAAACCTGCCTGGGTGAGTTTGGGCCAATCACCAGGAGACAGGGAATTTTAGTTCTGCCTTGGGCGTGAAAGCCAGTTGGGCAAGTCACACACTCTTAGCCCAACCCAACCTTACAGGGGTTGTTTTTGTGAAAAAAAGAGAAGGAGGAAGGAGTACCATATTTTGCATGTTCGCCACCTTAGAGTTACCTATAATAAAGATGGGATAGCTTGTCCTGAATTTGACTTGGTCAAATTCTCTCTCTTTGTGGCTCTCTCTGACTGTCTCTCCTTCTATACAATACTTTAGACCAGTGTTTCCCAACCTTGGCAACTTGAAGATGTCTGGACTTCAACTCCCAGAATTCCCCAGCCAGCGAAAGCTGGCTGGGGAATTCTGGGAGTTGAAGTCCAGACATCTTCAAGTTGCCAAGGTTGGGAAACACTGCTTTAGACAAAGAAAGTAACTCACTGGTATTTTTACTGTACGATTTCACTGAGCTGCACCCTCTGTGGTCTGTCGAACAGGACGAATTCCTCCCGGCTCACCTACCCACGGATTCGTCTCCCAGTATGGATTAGAATTTTATTGTCTACCAAGGAAGCATAAACGGCCTGCCACAGGTCTGCCAGCCTGGGCCTGCCTGCCAACCGCCCTATTTATCGGCTCCTTCACCTGTAGGGTTACGGAACCAAGCACGGGCTTCCTAAGTCAACAACAAATCCCTTTTACGAGTTGACACATGCTAAATCCACCTTTGCCCGCCCATCAGCCCGAAGCCTTGCTGTCTGTCAAAGGTATTTTGATCCTTGCATGCAGAGAACAATTCCACAATCTCCTCAAAATGCCATTTGAGGACATGCTGTCAACGTGTTAACAGCCGTATGATCAGCCCAAATTCAACAGGTAAAGCCTGAAAGATGCAGGATGTGCCCCCAGCGATGGGTTGCTCCCGGTTCGGCCTGGTTCTGTGAACCGGTAGCGGCGGTGGTGGGAGGCTCCGCCCACCCGCCCGGGACACTTCTGCACATGCGCAGAAGAGTCGTGCGCGAGCATGAACGCGCATGCGAACCGGTGGCAACGGGATTTAGAACCCACTACTGATGTGCCCAGATGGGAGCCTTGCTTTTGCGTTAGGTTGGTGCTCACCCATCCTTCGCTTCTATGGATCTACAGGGTAGTGCCCAAACAATTGTTGTATATTTCGTTGTTGGCAAATGACAGCCTCATTTTTTCCCCTGTTAAGTTTCCTATTGCAAAGAAATCCATCACTTGGCATCTATTCCAAACAAGGTGAGATAGCAATAGCACTTAGACTTATATACCGCTTCATAGTGCTTTCCAGCCCTCTCTAAGCGGTTTACAGAGTTCAGCCTCTTGCCCCCAACAATCTGGGTCCTCGTTTTACGGACCTCAGAAGGATGGAAGGCTGAGTCAACCTTGAGCTGGTGAGATTTGAACAGCTGAACTGCTGAACTAGCAGTAGCCTGCAGTGCTGCATTTTACCACTGTGCCACCTCGGCTCCTCAGAGATCTGTTTCACCTTTTGTACATGTCCATTAATCTTCTGTCTTTCCCAACTTTGCTCTGGTTATCACCTGAACACACCCTGCACCCTGGAATTTGACTTGCTTGTTTTTTTGGCATCAAGCGTTTCCTTCCTAAATTAAACAGGAAATGTAGAATTTCAGAATAGTTCGATCAGTTGAGAGAACTTGCTCATACAGGAAAAAACAGCACCCCAATAATGCTGCTTGATCAAGACCCATAATTTTACAATCCATTGGTTTAGTGGTGAAGGCACCTGACTAGAAAGCTGGAGACAGTGAGTTCTTGTCCCTCCTTAGGCATGGAAGCTGACTGGGTGACTTTGAGCCAATCACTAGGAGATGGTGAGTTCTAGTCCATCCTTAGGCATAGAAGCTGACTGAGTAACTTTGGGCCAATCACTAGGACACTAGTGAGTTCTAGTCCCTCCTTAGGCGTGGAAGCTGATTGGGTGACTTTGAGCCAATCACTAGGACACTAGTGAGTTCTAGTCCCTCCTTAGGCGTGGAAGCTGATTGGGTGACTTTGAGCCAATCACTAGGACACTAGTGAGTTCTAGTCCCTCCTTAGGCATAGAAGCTGATTGGGTGACTTTGAGCCAATCACTAGGACACTAGTGAGTTCTAGTCCCTCCTTAGGCATAGAAGCTGACTGAGTAACTTTGGGCCAATCACTAGGACACTAGTGAGTTCTAGTCCCTCTTTAGGCATGGAAGCTGATTGGGTAACTTTGGGCCAATCACTAGGACACTAGTGAGTTCTAGTCCCTCTTTAGGCATGGAAGCTGATTGGGTAACTTTGGGCCAATCACTAGGAGACTAGTGAGTTCTAGTCCCTCTTTAGGCATGGACTGGGTGACTTTGAGCCAATCACTAGGAGATGGTGAGTTCTAGTCCCTCCTTAGGCATGGAAGCTGACTGGGTGACTTTGAGCCAATCACCAGGAGATGGTGAGTTCTAGTCCCACCATAGGCATGAAAGCCAGCTGGGTGACTGGACCAGTCATTCTTACACACACTAGTGACATTGTGCACATATTTCAACTTGGGAGACATTGAAGCACAAATGTCAGCGTTGCAAAATTCAAGAGAAATCTGTCTGGCAGCGCTCAGTCGTTTCTTAATAGTCGGCCTTGCCATTTTTTTTAAAATTCACCTCTGTCTTTTATAAACCAGCTGTGTCCTATTATAAACTTTGTAACTGGTTTCAGCCAGTCCTAATGTGCTTGGCACATTAGTCTTTGTTGATAAATTTGTGCACAAAGTTATACTGTTACGTACAATTACTGTATGTTCTGGTTTTCTTTTTCATCCCTAAATATTTTTTATCTTGTGGGAGGAGTCCAAACCTTTGGGGTTTTTTTCTTTAAAACTAAATATTTTTCCTTGCCAAGTTTCCATACCATCCATTTGGAAGCATTAAAGGGAGCCCTCAACTTACAACACTTCATTTAGTGACTGTTCAAAGTTACAAAAAAAGTGACTTAGGACCATTTTTCACACTTAGGACCGTTGCAGCTGGTCACGTGATCAAAATTCAGACACTTGGCAACTGACTCATATTTATGACGGTTGCAGTGTCCCCGGGGTCACGTGATCCCCTTTTGCGGCCTTCTGACCAGCAAAATCAATGGGGGAGCCAGATTCACTTAACAACCGTCTTACTAACTTAACAACTGCAGTGATTCACTTAGCAACTGTGGCAAGAAAGGTCCTAAAATGGGGCAAAACTCACTTAACAACTGTCAGCCCCCGAAATGTTGGGCTCCATTGTGGTCATAAGTTGAGGACTATCTGTATTTGCCCCTCATCTTCCTACTACGTGAGTGAAGAAAATGTAAAAAAAACAAAAACGTTTCCCAGCTTCTCACATACCCTTCCTGAGTCTCCCCCAGGCCAAATCTTTCTGCTTTGTGCAGCTGAACTGTCCGGAGTCCAAAAACTTTCTGCCCCCCAGAGAACCTGGCATTGGGGTGGGGTCAGCCCCCTGAAGTCTGGGCTCTTGGTAGCTGGCTGCAATGCGAATTCTGCTGCCAAACGAGCCAGAAGGTTCCTTTGGAAACTTGCCATCTGCAAGGAATGCTAAAACAATATCCTTGTATTCTTGCCTACCTAGAGATTTGCGTACACAAAAACCTGCCATTTTTTAAAAGTCAAAAGGAAACGCCATGGCTGACGACAAAGGCTGAGCGGCTGTGCTTTCCATTTCCTGCAGAACCTCCTGGTCCAGAAAAGTTGATCTGCTAAAAGACCAACTCCTCCAGCCTTCTTGGAAACTATCCTTCTCATCCTTACCCTTTCCTCCCCTCTGGGTTCCAACCGCATGAGTCAACCTGGATTAATCTTTTGAGCAGTGAGGGGAGAACACACCGCACACACCCAGAGCGGTGCCTCCAACCTCTCAATCCAATCAATCAATCAGTCATCAGAATAGAGCTGGAAGGGTCCTTGGAGGTCATCTAATCCAGCCTCAGAGACCCTATACAATTTGAGACAAGTGCCTGTCCAGTCTCCTCTTAAAATCCTCCAGTGATGGAGCGCCCACAATTTCTGGAAGCAAGCCGTTCCACTGAGTAATTGTTTCTACTGTCAGGAAATTTCTCCTTAGTTCTAGGTTGGTTCTCTCTTTGATTAGTTTCCACCCATTATTTCTTGTCCTGCCCTCTGGTGCTTTGGAGAATAGGTGGACCCCCTCCTCTTTGTGGCAGCCCCTCAAATACTGGAATACTACTATCATATCACCCCTAGTCCTTCTTTTCTCTAAACTGGCCATACTTTTTTTTTAAAGCCTCCAGTGATGGAGCGACCACGATTTCTGGTGGCAAGCTGTTCCACTGGTTAATTGTCCTCACTGTTAGGAAATTTCTCCTTCATTCCAGGTTGCTTCTCTCCTTGATTCGTTTCCAACTATTGTTTCTTGTCCTGCCCTCTGGTGCTTTGCAGAATAATTTGACTCCCTCTTCTTTGTGGCAGTCCCCCAAATACTGGACTACTACTATCATATTACCCCTAGTCCTTCTTTTCGCCAGACTGCCCATACTCTTCTTAAAAAGCCTCCACTGATGAAGCACCCACAACTTCTGAAGCAGCGGTGGGTTGTAAATAATTTTGCCACTGGTTCGCGTGTGTGTGTGTGATTCTGCGCATGTGCAGAGCGTCCCGGGTGGGTGGGTGGAGCCTCCTGCCGCTGGTGCTACTGGTTCTAAGAACCGGTCCGAACCGGGAGCAACCCACCGCTGTTCTGAAGGCAAGCCGTTCCACTGGTTCATTGTCCTCCCTGTTAGGAAGTTTCTCCTTCATTCCAGAGACGTTCTGCATCTCAATCTTGCGAGGGGGAGACATCCAGGTTCTTCCGCTGGAGCCAAACACAGGCCATGATTTAGTTGACCTTTGTCAACCTCGGCTTCCCTTTCAGGCTTGAGAATCCTTTTGGTGGACCGAGATAAGGCTACCCGGCCAACCCTTTCCCCCCTCCCCGCCTCTTATTTAGATCTCCCATCTTTATGAGTTTTTCTTTAATCGGTCAGAACAATGAGGCCCTTGGCTCAAACTTTCCTATGGAAGGAGTCGGTTTCCTTTTTTGGTGCTGTGAAGCAAGCCCTCTGAACCTCAGCTGCCAAGAGGCAGGCAGGAACGGCCTGGTTAGTGGCTCAGCTCCAGCAGCGGCGAAGCTTGTTTAGATCCGACCGAGGGAGGGAGGGAGGGAGGGAGGGAGGGAGCCGAGTCCAGTCCATGGAAAATCTGCTGCATGGGACAGGAAGGGGGTATCCTGGTTGGTGCGAGGGGAAGGAACTGTACCAGAACATGTCTTGCTGGGTGTTTTATTTTCCCCTCTTTTCTCTGTCTAAACAAAAGTTGGATCTGGTTTTTTTAAACAGGCATGGAGACTGGTGGAGGAACGTCTGTTGCTACATCAAGTTGAACTAACATCTGATTCTCTTTTGCTCCTGGCTGGTTAACTCCTGAGGTTCCTAAGAAGAGGGCTTAGCTACTGCCTATCCCCAAATTGGACGAGTAGAGTAGAGTAGAGTAGAGTAGAACAGAATATAGAATAGAACAAAACAGAATATTGAATAGAACAGAACAGAACAGAACAGAAAGAATAGAACAGAACAGAACGAATAGAATAGAATAGAATAGAATAGAATAGAATAGAATAGAATAGAATAGAATAGAATAGAATAGAATAGAATAGAAAATAGAATAGAATAGAATAGAATAGAATAGAATAGAATAGAATAGAATAGAATAGAATAGAATAGAATAGACTTATGATCGTTTTTCACACTTACAACCATTGCAGCATTCCCACAGTCACGTGATTTACATTCGGAGGCTTGGCAACTGACTCTTGTTTATGACGGTCGCAGTGTTCCCGGGGTCACGTGATCCTCTTTTGCGAGCTTCTGACCGGCAAAGTCGATGGAGAAGCCAGATTCCCTTAACCGCCGTGTTACTAACTTCACAGCCGCAGTGATTCACTTAACAACGGTGGCCAGAAAGGTCGTACAGTGGGGAAAAGCATACTTAACAAATGTCTCGCTTAGCCACAGAAGCGTTGGGCTCAATCGTGGTCATAAGATGAGGATTGCCTATATAAATTTAATATTTTTTTAAAAAAAAATGATAACGCACCAGTCACTTGAAGTCCACAAGTCTCAAAGGGATTCTGGGAGTTGAAGTCCACAAGTCTCAAAGGGATTCTGGGAGTTGAAGTCCACAAGTTTCAAAGGGATTCTGGGAGTTGAAGTCCACAAATCTCAAAGGGATTCTGGGAGTTGAAGTCCACGTCTTAAAGGGATTCTGGGAGTTGAAGTCCACAAGTCTTAAAGGGATTCTGGGAGTTGAAGTCCACAAGTCTCAAAGGGATTCTGGGAGTTGAAGTCCAGAAGTCTAAAAGGGATTCTGGGAGTTGAAGTCCACAAGTCTTAAAGGGATTCTGGGAGTTGAAGTCCACAAGTCTCAAAGGGCTTCTGGGAGTTGAAGTCCACAAATCTCAAAGGGCTTCTGGGAGTTGAAGTCCACAAGTCTCAAAGTTGCCAAAATTGTAGACCCCTCCTGTAGAGAGCACTAGGCTTCAGGAGATGAAAAAGGAGCATTAAAAACGTGTTGTGCTTTGAATGGCTGTAGAAAACGACCTCTTATTCCCCAAGGCTCTTCTTTCCTCCACAGGCTACGACTTCCCGGCCGTGCTCCAGTGGTTTGCAGAGCGCGTGGACCTCATCATCCTCCTCTTTGACGCCCACAAGCTGGAGATCTCCGACGAGTTCTCCGAGGCCATCCGGGCCCTCAAGGGCAACGAGGACAAGATCCGGGTGGTCCTGAACAAGGCCGACATGGTGGAGACACAGCAGCTGATGCGGGTCTACGGCGCCCTGATGTGGTCGCTGGGCAAAGTGTTCAACACCCCCGAAGTGCTGCGTGTCTACATTGGGTCCTTCTGGTCGGAGCCTCTGATGATCTCTGACAACCGACGGCTCTTTGAGCTGGAGGAACAGGACTTGTTCACGGACATCCAGAACCTGCCCCGGAATTCTGCCCTGAGGAAGCTCAATGACCTGGTCAAGAGAGCCCGATTGGTCAGGGTAAGTGGCGGGAAGCGGAAAGGAGGAAGGAAAAAGGGCAGGAAGGAAAAAGGCAGGGGGAAGCGAAAAGGAGGAAGGAAAGAGGCAGGAAGAAATTAAACGAAGGAAGGAAAAGCAGGAAGGAAAAAGACAGGAAGAAACAGAAAGAAGGAAAGAAAAAGGCAGGGGGAAGCAAAAAGGAGGAAGGGAAAAGGAGGAAGGGAAAAGGAGGAAGGGAAAAGGCAGGAAGAAACAGAAAGAAGGAAAGAAAAAGGCAGGGAGAAGCGAAAAGGAAGGAAAAATGCAGGAAGGAAAAAGACAGGAAGAAGCTAAAAGAAGGAAGGGAAAAGGAGGAAGGAAAGAGGCAGGAAGAAATTAAATGAAGGAAGGAAAAAAGGCAGGAAGAGTCATCTAGCCACTATTTCAGCGAGATGCTTAGTGACACAGACCAATGTCATTAAGAACATACAGGTAGTCCTCGACTTACGACCACAATTAGGAGCGGAATTTCCATCACTAAGCAAGTGTGTTGTTCAGTCAGTTGTGCTTCATTTTATGACCTTTTTTAAAGCCACCGCTGTTAAGTGAATCACCGCAGTGGTCGAGTGAATCATGCAGACCTTAAGCCAATCCAGCTTTGCTTGTCGGAAGCTGGCTGGCTCACCAATGGCAGTCACGTAAACCTGGGATTGCTGCAACCCTTGTTAAATCCGTGCCGGTTGCCAAGCGCCCAAATTTTCACGTGACCTTGAGGATGCTGCGAGGACCAGTAAGGGCAAGGACCAAAGTCCCTTTTGTTCAGAGCCGTTGTTACATGGAACGGTCGCTAAACGAATGGTTGTAAGTCAAGGAAGACCTGTACTCAGTTCTACTGAAAGAAGAAAAGAAAAAAAAAATCAGCCTTTGCCCATTAAGGTTTCCATTTTCATCTTCTTTTAACAACCCCATAATCCCTTGCGGAGTGGAGTCTGGGCAACTGAATGGAGCTAGCAGAGTGTTTACTGGCCGGATGCCCTTCCTGTCGCCAATGCGGAGCTTTGTTCAGCAGACATATTCTCATTGTCCCCAGAGAGAGAAATATCTGCCTCCAGCTAGGATCGAACTCACAGCCTCCTGATTGTGAGGCAAGAGCTCCACCTTCTAGGCCACCGCACCACTCCTTTAGCCCATTAAGGCTTCCATTGTAGTGATGAATCTTCTGCTGAATTCTTCTTGACCACGGGTGGAAGATTTGCATTCCAATGGAACCGGAGGGCAAAATATGTCCTGGGCATTAAGGAAAACTTTCCTTCAGCATGCAGAAAATAAAGAGGAAGAAAAACGAGTCAGTCACAGTGACAGCAAAACAAGGCAATTTGGTTAGGAGTAAAAAAGGAGGGTAGCAATAGCACTTAGTCTTATATACCACTTCACAGTGCTTCACAGCCCTCTCTAACCAGTTTACAGAGTTCAGCATATTGCCCCCCAACAATCTGGGTCCTCATTTTACCCACCTCGGAAGGATGGAAGGCTGAGTCAACCTTGAGCCTGGTGAGATTCGAACTGCCAAATTGCCGGCAGCCGGCAGTCAGCAGAAGTTGCTGGCAGTACTGCACTCTAACCACTGCGCCACCGCGGCTCATATAAATAAACCTTCCCCAGCTATGGAGAAAGTAGACAGATGGTGCCAATGGAAATAGCGTGGCTCTAAGCCATGGCCCGAAAGAGGCAATTGCACTCGGACGGAGATCTTGCCCTCGGAGAGAAGGTTAGGCTGCCAAAGTCCAACGTGTGTCTGTTGTGAAAGAATGGCACAACGGATATTCTTTGGCGATAACATTCTCTGGGCCAAAAGAGAAGACCAGAGGTTGCTTCATCACCCCTGGAAGAGCAAGGCGCTCGATGGACCAAGGGAACCCGGTTCTAGCAGCCTTGCTCAAGGGAAAGTCCCCTAGCAAGGATTCATGGGTGAAGGAAAAGGGGCTCACGCAAGCCCCAAAATCTCACTGTAATGGGATAGAAAGAGGAAAAAGGAGAGGTGGCAGGGGTGAAATCCTCCCGGTTCGCTCTTACCTGTTGGTCGCCGCACAGCCGAACAACCTGGTGGTGTTCGCGGCGCGGGGCTTCCCCCGCCCGCCTGAACGCCGGCATTTGCGTTCTTTTGCCCTCTGCGCAAGCAGAACGCTTTGCGCATGCGCAGAGGGCAAAAGAATGCAAATGCCGGCATCCAGGTGAGCGGGGGAAGCGGGCGGGGGAAGCCCCGCGCCGCGAATGCCAGCAGTTTGTTCGGCTGTGCGGCGACCAACAGGTAAGAGCGAACCGGGAGGATTTCACCCCTGAGAGGGGGGGAGAGAGGAAGAGAGAGAGAGAGAGAGATGATAGATGTGTGTGTGAGAAAGAGAGAGAGGGAGGGGGAAGAGAGGAAAAGAGAGAGAGGATAGATGAGTGAAAGAGAGAGAGAGGAAGAGAGAGGGGAAGAGAAGAAGAGAAGAAGAAGAGAGAGAAAGAGAGAGAGATTTTCAGTGCAATGGGAAGAAAAAGTGAGAACTGCTCGTCTGGGTGTGGCTGCAGAACTGGCTTTCAATCCATCTTGGTGACAGAACATGATTTTTTGCCCTTAATTCCCTGTTGAACTCTGAGAGATCCGGGCAGTTCAACTGGGTATTAAGATTTATTGCAAGCTTAAGCTTTCTGCAAGAATCCGAATTAATAACAGCCCAAACAAATTGGCGGTAGGTAAGTGTCGCAGGAATTCAAAGTGGGCTGGACTTAGATCTCTTGTGGGCACGAAGGGACTCGAGACCGATAACACGTTTGACCCCCCCTTCTTGGGGTCATTTCTTACAGATTCCTTGCTCAAGATGTTTACCTCAAAGTAGCCCTCTCTCACATGGTCCCTTCCAGATGGCATGTCACAACACAATTCCCATCGTCTTCCCTTTTGCTGAGGCTGACATGGCACCTGGACTGTCATACAATGGGGCAACCCCCAGGATGGAGAATGTTGCGCTTAGAAATAGCAACAGCACTTTAGACTTATATACCGCTTCAGTGTTTTACAGCCCTCTCTAAGCGGTTTACAAAGTCAGCCTATTGCCCCCAACAATCTGGGTCCTCATTTGACCGACCTCGGAAGGATGGAAGGCTGAGTCAATCTTGGACTGGTCAGGATCGAACTGCTGGCAATGAGCAGAGTTATCCTGCAATACTATATTGCGCCACCAGGGCTCCTTCTCTTAAATCTCTTCCCTCCCTGAACAGGGGGCCTCCCTTCTTCCCATTGGAAAAGGCTGTTGCTGGGGTCCCAGCATTTATTGCGGCTTTTCCTGTTGTCCACAATGGCTACATTCCCACAAAGGAAGTTTGCATTGTGCTGCAGAGTACAATCTGTTTATGGGCCCCTTTTCCTATTTCCCATACCCCTCCTCCTCCTCCTCCTCCTCCTCCTCCTCCTCCTCCTCCTCCTCCTCCTCCTCCTCCTCCTCCTCCTCCTCCTCCTCCTCCTCTTCTTCTTCTTCTTCTTCTTCTTCTTCTTCTTCTTCTTCTTCTTCTTCTTCTTCTTCTTCTTCCCCGCTCTCTCTTTCCTCTCTCTCTCTCTTTGTTCTGTCTCTCAATCTCTCTCTCTTTCTTCTCTTTCTTCTGTCTCTCTTCTTTTTCTTCTGTCTCTCTTTCTTCTCTCTTTTTCTTGTCTGTCTGTCTGTCTGTCTGTGTCTCTCTCTCTCCTCTCTCTCTCCCTCCCTCCCTTCCTTCTGCTCTGGTTTTCCAATTAAGTGTTTCTAATGAAGTGGCACCTTCTGTAGCCCTGATTAAAGGAATCGCTGCTGCTTGGTCATTCCTGGAAAAGAAGCCAGGGAAGGAATAGAGGAAAAAATATTACGCACAAAGTTTGGTCCTTAGGTTGCATCATTTCCTAGCTGTGACATCCGCCCTTCTCGCAAAGAGAATCGTCCATCGTTTTTGTCTCCACCAAGGGACCTACTGTGTCCTTTGACCAGCTAATTATGAATCGGAGCCAGCTCAGAAAAGACCGTTTGACCTGGTTCTCCATGGCCGAATCATAGAAATCCTTTCCAGAATGAGTCAGAGTCTCGGCTCCTCTAGCTCAGAACCATCATGTAGATTGATTGATTGATTGATTGATGGCTGATCTTCAGGGTTTCAACCCTGATCTAAAGGTGCTAGTCACTTTTTTTTCCCAAACTAGGCCATTTTTAAGAGATGTGCATTTCAAATCAGGGAATCAATTTTCATGCTGGTTGGGAAATTCTGGGAGTTGAAGTCCACCCAACTTACCGTAAACTTGCATGATAACTGGGGAATTCTGGGAGTTGGAGTCCACATCTCTTAATTTGCATGCTGGCTGGGGAATTCTGGGCATTGAAGTCCACCCATCTTAAAATTGCAAGATAACTGGGAAATTCTGGGCATTAAAGTCCACCCATCTTAAAATTGCATGATAACTGGGGAATTCTGGGAGTTGGGAGTCTATATCTCTTAATTTGCATGCTGGCTGGAGAATTCTGGGCATTGAAATCCACCCATCTTAAAGTTGCATGATAACTAGGGAATTCTGGGAGTTGAAGTCCACCCATCTTAAAGTTGCAAAATGACTGGGGAATTCTGGGAGTTGGGAGTCTATATCTCTTAATTTGCATGCTGGCTGGAGAATTCTGGGCATTGAAATCCACCCATCTTAAAGTTGCATGATAACTAGGGAATTCTGGGAGTTGAAGTCCACCCATCTTAAAGTTGCAAGACGACGAGAATTCTGGGAGTTGAAGTATAATCATCTTAAAGTTGCATGCTGGTTGGAGAATTCTAAGAATTGAAGTCCACTCATTTTAAAGTTGCATGATAACTGGGGAATCCTGGGAGTGGAAGTCCGCCCATCTTAAACTTAAACTTGCATGATGGCTGGGCGATCCTGGGAGGTGAAGTCTACATCTCTTAAAAGTTGTCAAATTTGAAAAACAGTGTCATAGACCCACCTTCTCCCGCCATTCTCCAGCTTTTAGTCCAGTGTTTCTCAACCTTGGCAGTTTGAAGATGTGTGGACTTCAACTCCCAGAATTCCCCAGCCAGCGTTGCTGGCTGGGGAATTCTGGGAGTTGACGTCCACACATCTTCAAACTGCCAAGGTTGAGAAACACTGTTTTAGTCTCTTTCTCTCTGTATGAGACACTTGTTCCTAGCAAGTGAACCAAACCAAAACTGGTTCATCTCGTTTGCTGAACTGCGGATAGTTTTGTACTCCCTTCATAACAATGACAACATTCAATACCAATTTTGCAGGCATGTTTAAAATCAGCCACAGACTAACTGTGCTCAAAATGCAGATGCTTAACTCAATTAAACGTTGTGTAACTGTGAACTCGAATTAAATGGACTGGACCCCATCCAGCCAGCGATTAATTTTGAAAAGGGGCCCATCCAATTTTAATGCTCCTCGTGGTGAGAGAGGGGGGCGTTTCCACAGAAACCCATACCAAAGGATTGGGGATATTGGACAAAGAAATCTCCAAGTCACTCTACTTGGTGTAACTTTGCATTAAACAGAATTACAGAGTTGCAAGGGAACTTGGAGGTCTTCTAATCCAACCTCCTGCTCAAACAGGAGACCCTATACCAGTGATGGCGAACCTATGGCACGGGTGCCACAGGTGGCACGCAGAGCCATATCTGCCGGCACGCGAGCCCTTGCCTAGCTCAGCTCCAGCATGCATGTGCGTGCCAGCCAGCTGATTTTTGGCTCGCAAGGAGGCTCTGGGAGGGTGTTTTCGGCTTCCAGAGAGTCTCCGGGGGACGGCATTTTTGCCTTCCCCAGGCTGCAGGGAAGCCTCTGGAGCCTGGGTAGGGCGAAAAATGGGCCTACCGGGCCCACTAGAAGTTGGGAAATGGGCCATTTCCGGCCTCCAGAGGGCCTCCATGGGGAGTGGGAGGCCGTTTTCGCCCTCCCCAGGCATTTAATTATGGGTGTGGGCACTCGCGCATGTGCAATAGCGGACGCGCATGCACTTTTGGCACCTGAGGGAAAAAAGGTTCGCCATTACTGCCCTATACCATTTCAGACAAATGGTTATCCAACATCTTCTTAAAAACGTCCAGTGTTGGAGCATTCACAACTTCTAGAGGCAAATTGTTCCACTGATTAATTGTTCTAACTGTCAGGAAAGTTCTCCTTAGTTCTAGGTTGCTTCTCTCCTTGTTCAGTTTCCACCCATTGCGACCTCGGAAGGACGGAAGGCTGAGTCAACCTTGAGCCTGATGAGATTCAATCTGCCAAATTGCAGGCAGCCGACAGTCAGCAGAAGTAGCCTGCAGTACTGCACTCTAACCACTGTGCCACCGTGGCTCAGTGGATGGATTGGTATTAGTCAAGGCTCTTCAGGAACAGTTTCC
This sequence comes from Diadophis punctatus similis, assembly GCA_023053685.1. Taxonomy (NCBI): domain Eukaryota; kingdom Metazoa; phylum Chordata; class Lepidosauria; order Squamata; family Dipsadidae; genus Diadophis; species Diadophis punctatus. The sequence goes on from JALIGW010000022.1 coordinate 3,378,762, forward strand.
TCTTCTTTTCATGTGTGTATTTGTAATGGTCAAATAGCTTCTTTCTCCTGCAATTCCTTTCCCTCTCAGGTCCATTCCCACATCATCAGCCACCTCAAGAGGGAGATGCCGTCCGTCTTTGGCAAGGACAATAAGAAGAAACAGCTGATCAACAAGCTGCCCGTCATCTTTGCCAAGATCCAGCTGGAACATCATATTTCACCTGGTGACTTCCCCGACTGCGACAAAATGCAGGTGAGGACGAGGGGCATCTAACGAACAACAGACGAACCTAGTTGGAAGGGACCTTTGGAGGTCTTCTAGTCCAACCTCTTGCTCCTGAAGGAGAGCCTATACCATTTTGGACAAATGGCTGTCCAGTCTCTTCTTAAAAGCCTCCAGTGATGGGAGCACTCACAACTTGTGGAGGTACACCATTCCACTGATTAATCAATCAGGGATTATAGAATAACAGAGTTGGGAGGGACCTTGAAAGTCTTCTACTCCAGCCCTTGTTTGAACGGGAGATCCTATACCCGTGATGGCGAACCTATGGCACGGGTGCCACAAGTGGCACGCGGAGCCATATTGGTGGGCACGCGAGCTCAGGTCTGGCGTGCATATGTGCACCAGCCGGCTGATTTTTGGGCCTTCTGGGCCCACTGGGAGTAGGGAAACAGGCTGTTTCCAGCCTCCAGAGGGGGTGGGGAAGGCCGTTTTCGCCCTCCCCAGGCTCCTAGAAAGGCTCTGGAGCCTGGGGAGAGCGAAAAATGGGCGTGCCATTGCATGCTGGGAGCAGGGGGGTCATGCGTGCATGTGCAGGGGTGCATGTAATTATGAGTGTGGGCACGCACACACGTGATCACCCTCATCCCCCCCCCTTTTGGCACGCGAACCAAAAAAGGTTCGCCATCACTGTCCTATACCATTCAGGACAAATCGTTGAGGTTTCTTCTTGAAGACCTCTAGTGATGGAGGACCCACAAGTTCTGGAGGGAAGCCGTTCCACTGGTTAATTGTCCTCACTGTTAGGAAATTTCTCCTTAGTTCTAGGTTGCTTCTCTCCTTGGTTAGTTTCCATCCATTGCTAATTGTCCTGCCTTCAGGGGCTTTGGAGAACAGGTGGACCCCCCCTCTTTTTTGTGGCAGCCCCCCAAATATTGGAAGACTGCCATCATGTCACCCCTAGTCCTTATTTTCATTAAAGTAGATCTACCCAATTCCTGTAATCGTCGTCATATGTTTTAGCCTTCGATCCCCTAATCATCTTTGTTGCTTTTCTCTGTGACAAGGAACAACGTTAAGGGCAAGATTTCTGCCTTGTTTATGTTGTTGTTGTTGTTGTTGTTGTTATGGTGGGTTGCACAGTCAGGGAGGGAGGGAGGAAAACGAGAAGGAAGGAAGGGAAACAAGGAGAAGGAAGAAAGGAAGCCGTGGTGGCACAGTGGTTATAATGCAGTATTGCAGGCAAACTCTGCCCACCGTCAGGAGTTCGATCCTGACTGGCTCAAGATTGACTCAGCCTTCCGTCCTTCCGAGGTCGGTAAAATGAGGACCCAGATTGTTGGGGGCCATATGCTGACTCTGTAAACTGCTTAGAGAGGGCTGGAAAGCCCTGTGAAGCGGTCTATAAGTCTACTCTAAGGGCTATTGCGATTGCTATTCTGAGTTATACAGGGGTAGATAAATGGCTGAAGCTTTCATCTATCTTCTTCCCGGGTTTTCTTCTAGGAGATGTTGATGGTCCATGACTTCACCAAGTTCCATGGGCTGAAGCCCCGCATGGTGGAGACCCTGGATGAGTTGCTGACCCTCGACATCGCCAAGCTGATGCCGCTCTTGCGCCAGGAGGAGGTAGAAGTCCCCGAGCAGATCGTCCAGGGGGGAGCCTTCGACGGCACCCGCAACGGCCCCTTCATCGAGGGGGCCACTGAAGGCGCCTACGAGGGCATGGATGACGACGAGTGGGTCGTGACCAAAGACAAGCCCAAGTATGACGAGATCTTCTACAACCTCTCCCCAATGGATGGCAAGCTAAGCGGCACCAAGGCCAAGAATTGGATGGTTACCACCAAGCTGCCCAACTCGGTTCTCGGGAAGATTTGGAAGCTGAGCGACGTTGACCGGGATGGCATGTTGGATGACGAGGAGTTCGCTTTGGCCAGCCACCTCATTGAGGTCAAACTCGAAGGTCACGGTCTGCCCTCTGACCTGCCCCGCCATCTTGTTCCCCCTTCCAAGCGTCGGCAGAAGGGCTCGGCTGAGTAAACAGCTTCCTGAGTTGGCTCCCACCCCACTCCATCCTAACACCAGGCTTGAACTACTTCAGGAGGTGCTGGGCCTTCTCCAACTTCCCTTGAAGCAAACTTCCAGAGTTTAATTCCTTATGAAGGCCTCGCCTAGCAGCCGAGCACAGCATAGGAAATCTGCTTTCTGCTCTTCCCTTCATGCCAGGCTTCCAGCTCAAACTTCTCCGTCCTTTCTGGTCTTTTAAGCCAGTGTTTCCCAATCTTGGCAACTTGAAGATGTCTGGACTTCAACTCCCAGAATCCCCCAGCCAGCGAATGCTGGCTGGGGAATTCTGGGAGTTGAAGTCCAGACATCTTCAAGTTGCCAAGGTTGGGAAACACTGTTTTAAGCGACTCCTGTCCACCTCAAAAAGCCTCATTTCCTCATGCAGAATTAAGCCAGAATTGAACTCACAACGTCTACGGCCCCAAGTATCTACAGTATTAGACTTCTCACAGGGTCTTTCTTCCCGGAAACCAAACACAACTTCATTGACTTCCTGATCTACCTAAAAATATTACTTCCTCCATGTCTAGTTTCAACTGTTCCTTTAGGCCACAGTCTAGCCCACAACAGACCCATCTTAGCTTTTACTTCTCTTAGTAGTCCGTGGCCAGATCTGCTATCAACCTAGGCTTCAGATGGTCTGGACCAGTAGTGGGTTCTAAAATCCTTTACTACCTGCTCACGTGTATGCGTGTGCCACTTCTGCGCATGCGCAGAAGCGTTCCGGGTGGGTGGGTGGAGCCTCCCTCCGCCGGCGCTACCGGTTCTAAGAACTGGGCCGAACCGGGAGCAACCCACCGCTGGTCTGAACCTTCTAACTTTCTTTAACTTTGGTCTCCCTAGAAATGGTCAACATCTTTTCTCCGTTCCATCTGGCCTTTGGCCACCTTTTGCCTACAACCCCGTTAGCTGATTGCTTCTCCCATTACTAGTTCTGGATGGATGAATGGGAGGAAGGAAGGAAGGAAGGAAGGAAGGAAGGAAGGAAGGAAGGAAGGAAGGAAGGAAGGAAGGAAGGAAGGAAGGAAGGAAGGAGAAAGGGGGAAGCAGAGATAAGTGACTGGAAGCAGTCCATCAGAACCACAAACAATGTTGATCCCAAAAGCCATGGTTGAAGGTGGATCTGAAATGATCATAGATCAGTCATCGAGATCTTTCCCTTCAGAAGCAGAGGGGGAGCAGAGATAAGAGATGGAATGAGCTCCTCCTGGCTTAAAGCAAGGATGTTCCATACGCTCCACTCTTTCTTCTGGGATGGAATTGGTAGAAGAGACCAATTGTAGAAGACCTCCCTCACAGCAAGAATAGGCGGTGAGAAGTCTACCACGAGAGGACACCATGGAGATTGCCAGAATGAGGCCCAGTATTAGAGAAATTCACATATCAGGTCTGTGAAGGTTTCCTCTTCCACGGAGGCCCACAGAAGGACTTGTTGGTGAACTCTTTCCTCCAAGTTCTTTTGTGTCTCTCACTGCCACAACTAAAGTGGTTTCCTTCCCAACCCTAAAAATGCTGCTGTGTTCCAGCATCCACGGGATGGGACAATAGAGTCTTATTCTGGAGATGAGCTGATCTTTCCCATTCCCCCACCCCCACCCCTTGGGGAGTGGCCAAGGAGAAGACATGGCCCTCGGGATCCAGGAGAATCCATCCAAGTTGCAGGGAATAACTCATTTCTGTGGTTGAAGTTGAGTTTGAAGAAAGGCCTGTCTTAAAAAGCAGCGGTAGCTCTAAAAGAGAAAGAAAAGCGACAGGAAACAGCAGGAAGTTGGGCAGGAACAAAACCAGAACCAGGCTCTTTGTTAGAAGGAAAAGCAGGAAGGGCATGTTTCCCAGGAATTTGGTACCGGGATCTCCATCCAGTGAGGAAGCCATAATGTGAAGTCTGAACTTCACTTGCAGGATAAACCAAGCAGCCGAGAGATTCTGACAGTTTTAGATTTTAGATTTATTATTAGAGTTGGAAGAGACCTTGTAGGTCATCTAGTCCAACCCCCTGCTCAAGCAGGAGTTCCTACACCATTTGAGACAGATGGCAGTCCAGTCTCCCCTTGAAGGTCGCAAGTGTTGGGGCTCTCACATGTCTCAGTATTGGCTAGAGGCCAATATTTGAGGCTAGCAAAACTGCAAGCTCTCCGTGCCACAAGAGAACAGCTGCCTCTCAACCACATACCAGGGCATCTAGAACTAAATGCAAATAACGTGCAGAATTTTTTTTTAACGGCATAGCAACGGGAAGCTTGAGTGGTGCGGTGGCCTAGAGGTGGCGCTCTCGCCTCACAATCCGGAGGCCGTGAGTTCAATCCCAGGTAGAAGCAGATATTTCTCTCTCTGGGCACAATGAGAATATGTCCGCTGAACAAAACTCCGCATCGGCAACAGGAAGGGCATCCGGCCATTAAAGCACTCAGCTCCATTCGGTGGCCCAGACTCCACCCCGCAAGGGATTATGGGGTCGTTAAAAAGAAGATGATGATAGCAATGGGAAGCTGGAACAGCCCCCAAAACTGCACAGCCAAAACCAGAACGTTGTGCTGCGTTTGCATCCATGCTTCACTCATCTCGCATCAAGCTGGACTTTCCGTCCAAAGGTCAAGAGTGGCTTTTAACATTCAAAGCCCCAACCAGGGCATCCGTTTTTGCAAGAATGATGCCGTTCTCGCTCATCAAGAAAAGCATAAATCCCTTCTGAAGGACCATGGGCGGTCTGGAAAGGAGCTATCCTTTGGTGCTTGACCCAAGTGGAAGGCTCCATTTGGTGTTGAGGATAACTCTCTCCATCTCGACCTCCTGCAACCTCTACAGAACTTTTTTGAGGGGGACGACCCGGGGGAGTGAATATGTCAACCTGGGCGCTGCCAAGATGCTTCTTCAGATCTGGGCGAGGACTGTACCAAACTAGGACATCTGGATTAATACTGGCTTCACTCAAAGAATCCTGGGAATTCTCTCTCGACAAAGGACATATCTTGCAGAAATGTGTCCCATAGTAAAAACCTGGAGAGCTGTGAAGCAAAGTAGCAAGCCAATCTGTTTTCGGTGTCTCTTTCTGAAGTTTATGGCCACACCTTGCGATTCCTTGAAGGACCATGCATTTTGAGGAATCCCATCTAGGTATCTACCATGTGGTACAGACAGAAGAACCTTAAACCGTGAATGGATGAGCTTTCAACATTAGACTCTTGAAAAAAAAACGTGGGATTTTTAACGGCCGCTGGCTTTAGACTCTCACCTCTGGTATTGAGGGATGGATGGATGATCTCTATATTGTTTGTGGGCCCTTTAAAATCATCCGTTGAGCCATTGGGATATTTGGCAAGGTGTACAATTAATCTATTTAGAGTTAGGACTGAGTAGAGAGAAATATTACCCAACACAAGGTTTCTATTTTTTTAAAAAAAAAAGCTAAGGGGGAAAAAATCCATAGATATCTAGAGGCTAAATGATGTTGGAACAAGATTTAGAGCAGTGGTTCTCAACCTGTGGTCCATGGATCCCTGGAGGGCCGCAATGTCATTACAGGGGATCTGTAAAGGGTTTTTTAAAATGTTATGATTAAAATCTTGAGGTAAATCTTGACAATGGCAATGTTCCATGGCCACAAAAGGTATTTAAAGGGGTCCATGGTGAAAAAAAGGTTGAGAACCTCTGATTTAGAGGAAGATCAATTGAAATTTGAGATACCAGTTCAAAATGCTAAATTTTTAAGCATCCAGATTTTGTGCCATATATTTGTATGCATTTTCTTCACTTCGCATAGCTTTTTCGCTGTTCTGATCAAAGGGATTAAAAAAGTTTAAAAAAAGGCACGCTGGAAGTGAAAAGACTTACGAACCTCTCCCACGCTGAGGTCTAGCCACTTGCTTTAAGAGAAGTGAAAATAAAGATGCAACTTGCAAGCTTCATATTAACAGCACACATCAAGCCCACCTTAGCTTTATTAAGCAACTTAGCAGAACAAGGTTTCATTCAGCTTCCAGCTGCCATGAAGACAAGGCAGGACCTAAACCTCCTTTTTATTCCATCCATACTTGTTTTTTGTTTGTTTTTTAAACTTCTTTTTTCCCCTGTAATTAAATCTCACATTTGATCCGCTTCCTTTTCACCATTCACCCCTCAATGTTTATAATAATGTATTGCTACAGCAAAAATGGCATGCATATTATTATTATTATTATTATTATTATTATTATTATTATTATTATTATTATTATTATTATTATTTTGTTACCTGTAACACACATTTTTGTTTTAATCTACCGATCTCGCTCGGACGTCGTCCTAGGGATGACTTGAGACTGTTGGGGAGAGTTTTGGGACATTGCTTCCGTGAGCGGAACTAAAAAAATACAAGGAATAAAAAAAGGGCACCTGGGTGGGAAATTCAGGTGGAGGCATCTCTTGAATGTTTTTTTATTCCTGTAAATTCCCTTAAATCAGGGGTCCCCAAACTTGGCAACTTTAAGACTTGTGGACTTCAACTCCCAGAATCCTCCAGCCAGCTATGCTGGCTGGAGAATTCTGGGAGTTGAAGTCCACAAGTCTTAAAGTTGCCAAGTTTGAAGACCTCTGCCTTAAATCTACTGCACAGGCCTGGCTCCGTCCGATAAGCCCAGATGGTTCCTATTTTCTGCACCACCAGGGGTAATTCAGCCTCTTGAAGCCAAGACCCCCCCACCCAAGCGTGCAACCAGAACGACGATTCAAATTTAAAACATAAACACAAGTGCAGACAGTCCTTGACTTACAACAGTTCATTTAGTGACCGTTCCAAGTTAGAACGGCACTGAAAAATGTGTTTTCGCACTTACGACCTTTGCACCATCTCCATGACCACGTGAATAAAATTCGGACGCTTGGCAACTGACTCGTATTTACGACTGTTGCAGTGTCCCGGGGTCAAGGGATCATCTTTGGCGACCTTCTGACCAGCAAAGTCCATGGGGGGGAGCGGGATTCACTTAACAACCGGGTGACTCACTTATTGACTGCGGTGATTTGTTTAACAAATGCGGCAAGAAAAGTTGTAAAATGGGGCAAAAACTCACTTAACTGAAATTTCGGGCTCAATTGTGGTCGTAAGTCGAGGACTGCCTGTAATCCTCCACGTACGGCCACCGTTGGGAGCAGAATTTTCATGGCTGAGCAAGGCAGCTGTTGAGTGAGCCGTGCCTGATTTTACAGCCTTTCCCCCCCCCCATAATTATTATGCAGTCGTTAAGTGAATCGTGTATTCGTTAAGCGAATCTGGCTTCCCCCCATTGATTGTGCTTGTCAGAATCCAGCTGGGAAGCTCTCCAAGGCCGTGGAACGCTACAACTATCCTAAATACTGGTTGCCAAGCCCCCAAAGTTTCATCATGTTACTGTGGAGATGCAGCAACGGTCATAAGTGCGAGTACCAATCATAAGTCACCTTTTTCCCGGGCTGTTGTAACATCGAATGGCCTCTAAACAAATGGTTATAAGTTGAGATCCACCTGTTTTCTTTTTTGGGTTGTTTAGCTTGGCTGGGTCCTTCTGCTCCCCTCAAAAGGCCCAGTTTTCCTGCTCTGCACCTGCAGAGCGCACCTTTCTCACTTCTAAAAAGGTGGGGGCGAGAGTCACACCCCCTTCAGAGTTGACCCACTCACTGGGGTGCTGAAGGAGGAGAGGGAAGTTCCCAGGGGTGGGCTTCAGATCCTTGAGCAACGGGTTCTTCGCTGCCCCGTTGCTGGGTGGGCTTGGCCATGGTGGGCGTGTCCTAGTGGGCCGGCTGCACCATGGCGGGAGGGGGGAATTTTCACCCTCCCCAGGCTCCGGAGGTTTACCTTGAGCCTCCGGGAGGGCAAAAACAGCTTCCCCTGAGGTCCAGAGGCCCTCCGGAGGCCGGAAACAGACCAGTTTCCGGACTTCCAGAACCTCCGGTAGGCCTGGTTTTTGCCCTCCCAGACCCTCCGCACGGCCCTTGGAATGATGAATGGGGCCACGTGGAGACTCCTGGGCAGGGTGGGTGTGACCAGCCAGGGGTGGCATTTGGGAGTTCGCCAAACCCCAGCGATCCTTGGCTAGAGGATCGCCCGAACCCCCAGGAGCCCACCCCTGGAAGTTCCCCTCCGGGTGCCGAGAATGCTTCATCCTATTGCTATGGGGTAGGAATGGGGATAGGCTTAACCACCTTTGGCTGAGATCCCGTCTGGTTGCAGTCAGGGCCTCGCGTGCGGTTCCCACAATACGGCTCTGTTATTGTAACAATCCTCCCGTTGGAATAAATATCATATTTACCGATCTAAACGTGCCTGGCTCTTCACTGTGGATTGCTTTGCACAGATATGCGTGGCGGTCTTAATAACAGAAGGGACCTCGGAGGTCTTCTAGCCCAACCCCCTGCTCAAGCAGAAGACCCTATACCATTTCAGGCAAGTGGTGGTCCAATCTCTTCTTAAAAACCTCCAGTGATGGAGCACCCACAACGTCTGGTGGCAAGTCGTTCCACTGGCGGATTTGTTCTCACCGTCAGGAAAACAGGCTTCACTGAAAAGGGCTGGGGAATTCTGGGAGTTGAAGTCCACCTGTCTTAAAGCTGAGAAGGTTGAGAGACCCTGGTCTAGGAGTTACCCACTGCCCACAGATCTTAGCAAAGGCCAGTGGTGGCCCAGTGGTTAAAAGCAGCACTGCAACCTTCAGCTGATTGCTAGTTCAGCAGTTCAGCTGTTCAAATCTCACCGGCTCAAGGTTGACTCAGCCTTCCATCCTTCCGAGGTGGGTAAAATGAGGACCCAGATCGTTGGGGGCAATATGCTGAACTCTGTAAACTGCTTAGAGGGCTGTAAAGCACTATGAAGCGGTATATAAGTCTAAGTGCTATTGCTATATAAAGTGGCTCCTAAGCCATGCTTCACACATACAACATGCCAGGTGTATGTCAATGGAGATTCTCAGTCATCCAGGTTGTGGTTGTTCCAAAGGTGCTTTTTTCAAGAGGCAACTGGATTTTCTTGGGTTTTCTTTGAAGATGTTTCGCTTCTCCTCCAAGAAGCTTCTTCGCTTCTGGCTGAATGGTGGAGGATGGAAGGATTCCTTGCAGGCTAACGACCATATGACTGCAAGGAATATAAGTCCTTCCATCCTCCACCATTCAGTCAGAACCGAAGAAGCTTCTTCGAGGAGAAGTGAAACGTCTTCAAAGAAAAAACAGAAAGTCCAGTTGCCTCTTGAAAAAAAAGCACCTGTGGGACATTCCAAGTGTTGTTGAAAAACAACACATCACCACTTAGAAGAAGGCCCTAATTTCCCAACTAGTTGGGTTTTTTTTGGGGGGGGGAATGTGCCTTTTCCAGAGCCCCCATTTCCTCCTGACCCTAACCCTAACCCCAGAGATTCCCCCCACCCCTTGCGAAAAGTGGACTTAGCAATAAGATGGCCAATTTAAAATAGGGCTGCCCTACATGGCCTTCAAGAATCCAGATGGCCACTAGATGGCAGCACAGACCACACTCCGCCAGGGGAGGCCAATGTAGACCCCTGTAACATCATAACTTGGACATTTGCAGTTGTTTTTCAGTGAATCCTAAGGCTGGAAGGGACCTTAGAGGTCTTCTAGTCCAACCCTCTGCCCAAGGTAGTCCTCGATTTACGGCCACAATTGAGCCCAACATTTTTGTTGCTAGGTGAAACTAAATTTTATCCCATTTTACGTCTTTTCTAGCCACGGTTGTTAAGTGAATCACTGTCGTTATAAAGTTACTACACACAGTTGTTAAGTGAATCAGGCTTCCCCATGGACTTTTCTTGCAAGAAGAAGTGATCGGGACACGGCAACCGTCGTAAATACGAGCGCAGCGTTTGAATTCTGACGACGTGGCCACAACGGCAACCATTGTTAAGTGTGACCAACGGTCATAAGCCTCTTTTTTTCAGAGATACTTTAACTTTTAAGCGGTCACTAAATGAATTGTTGTAAATCGAGGACTACCTCGACTGTAGTTATTCCCCATCGGATGGGTTGCAGCAGGAGGAATGTTGGGTTGCAAAGGTTTTGGCAGGGTGCAGCCCGCAGCCTCAGCCTGTGAGTCAGCAGGGCTGGCCAAAGGAAAAAAAATTGCATTCTTTTCTCTCCATCGTAAAAAAAATAACAGGCGTTCCCTGGCTGCTCCGATCACGGGCACGGGGGCAAAACTCGGGCCCCGGTGGCCTGGAAAGGGGGATGGAGTGGGTAGGGCACTGCTTAGATTTCCCCCCTTCCAGTTACTGCAGATGCCTTTGGGCCAAATTGTTTTGGTACAGCTCAGAAATATGATTTTCAGCTGATTTCAAGGCCTGGCCTTGGCAGGGTTTGGGCTATTCACCATGTGAAACTCAAGAGGAACCCCCCCCAAAATTCCCAGCATTTTAAAAAGCCGCAGCAATCTTGAAAATGTATCGGCAAGAAACCAAGGAGCTTTTCCAAATGCACTGGCCGTATTTCTACCAATCATTTGCGGTTTAAATTCCCTCCATGCTGCCTTTCAAATTCATTTTCTGAGCAGTTACTTGGAACTGATCTGAATTCACTAGAGATACATAGAAGAATAGCTGATCACAGATGTCTATGGAGAGTCTCAGTCATCCAGGTCATGGTTGTCCCAAAAGTTCTTTTTTTCAAGAGACAACTGGACTTTTTGGGTTTGGGGTTTTTTTTTTAAGACATTTCGCTTCTCATCCAAGCAGCTTCTTCAGAGCTGCAACTGTCACAAATGTGAGTCCGTTGTCAAGTATCTGAAATGTACATCACGTGATCTTGAGGATGCTGCAACGGTCGTAAGTGTGAAAAATGACTGTAAGTTGCCTTTTTCATGGCTGTTGTAACTTCGAACAGTCACTAAGCAAACTGTTGTAAGCCGAGGACCAGCTGTACCTGCAGGCATCCCAAAAGAGCAGGGAGGAAATCGAATCTGTCTCTCAAGGGTGAACGTTGCCCACTTCCGAAACTGCCCATTCAGAGCTTCCTCCTCCCCAGAGAGTTAGGTAGACCATAATGCTCAGCCACGCTGCCTCTGGAGGGAAATGGGAGTTATGGCCTTAAAACCTCCGATGACGAGTAAGAATATTGCTTGCAATGGGGCTGGGGAAGAGCGGATCTGTGCGTGGAGAGTTTTATAGGAAATACTCCAGCATCTTAGATATGCTTGCTGCTCTGGAAGGAGTTGGGCGTGTTCTCCACGGATGCCTGGAAAATAAAGATGTTGTTCTCAAGGTATCCATCCCGCCAGCTGAATGCAGGATATCCCTTTGGGGTGAGCGTGTGTTTCTGCCGTTCCTTCCTGGAGGGTCTGAGTTGCCCAAGTGCACGTTTGGGATTAGGAACAAAACCACAGCGTGCCAGCCTCTTTCCTGCAGCTTTGCCCCACAGGCGCACGACGGGACGGAGCGGAAGATGGGAAGAACATAAAGGGAAACATCCATGCCAGGCCTTTCCTGTTCCCTGCTGTCTTGTGTTAGTTGAATAGGAAAAAAAGAGAGAGAGAGGGAGGGAGGGAGGGAGGGAGGGAGAAAAGAAAGAGAAAGAAAGAAAGAAAGAAAGAAAGAAAGAAAGAAAGAAAGAAAGAAAGAAAGAAAGAAAGAGAGAGAGAGAGAGAGAGAGAAATAGGGAGGGAGGGAGGGAGGGAGGGAGGGAGAAAGGAGGGGGAAGGAAGGAAAAAAGGGAAGGAAGGAAGAGGAGGGGAGAAGGGAAGGAAGGGAGGGAGGTTGTAGGTAGGTAAGTGATGGAAGAAAGGAAGGAAAGAAGGAAGGAAGGGGAACAAGAATGGAGAGAGGGAGACAGAATGAGAGAGAGAAAAGGAAGGTAGGCAGGCAGGCAGGCAGGCAGGTAGGTAGGTAGGTAGGAAGGCAGGCAGGCAGGCAGGCAGGATTAGTCCAGGCCAGCATTTCTCAATCTTGACAACTTTCTGATGTTTGAACGTCAACTTCCCAAACCATCCCAGCCAACAACTGCACAATATGAAATGGTTGCCTGTAATCTGGCTCTCGTGTGACCCCCAACTGCATGCCTAACCCATCTTCCCCACCTTTTTGCAACACCCCCCCACTCCGGCTCCCCCCAATTTCAATCCCACATCGGTCTATCCCTCCCAGCATCGGAGGAAGTCGGTCGCAGTTGCCCAAAGCCTCTGCTTTTTCCGTAGAAGTTTGTTGGGAATGGCACCAACAGCCTCCTTGAGCTTTTCAGGCCTATAAAAAGCCAGGGCACGGCCCATTTTTATTTATTTATTTATTTATTTATTTTGGGACGGTGCCGAGATGACTTTCCACTTAACCAAGTGGGACCGACTGACTCATAGGAAACACCCCCCCCCGACCCCCCTGCCATCCTCCTTTGCCTGCTGAGAAAACAGAGCCAGAAAAACAGACAAATATTTTCCCTGCCTTCCCAGCCACACCCAGCTCCCCACCCACTGCAGCTCCAGAGCCCTGGGACCAGCGTGCCCCCTAGTGGCTGTACACAGAATTCATGATCATTCGGGGATTGTCTATCCTGGGCATCCAAATGTCCAGAGTGGACAGACGCCTCCTCCTTGGGGGCTTTTAATATTCCAGGTTTCTGTACCAGGGATTAGATTTGGAAAGTCTCACTTGTTCTGTTCTGTTCTATTCTGTTCTATTCCATTCCCTTCCATATTCTATTCTATTCTAATTCTAATTCTATTCTATTCTGTTTCATTTCTAATTCTATTCCGAATTCCATCCCATCCCATCCCATATTCTGTTCTGTTCTGTTCCGTTCCATATTCTATTCTAATTCTATTCTATTTCCATTTCTAATTCTATTCCGAATTCCATTCCATTCCACTCTATTCTAATTTTCTATTCCATTCCATTCCATTCCATTCCATTCCATATTCTATTATTCTATTCTATTCTATTCCATTCCATTCCTGAATTCTATTCTATTCAATTCTATATTCTATTTTAATTCTCTATTCTATACTAATTCTAGTCTATTTCTATTCTAATTCTAAATTCTAGTCTATTTCTATTCTAATTCTAAATTCTAGTCTATTTCCATTTCTAATTCTATTCCATTCCGAAATCTATTCTATTCTAATTTTCTATTCCATTCCATTCTATTCTATTCCATTCCATTCCATTCCATTCCATTCCAAATTCTATTCTAATTCTAATTCTATTCTATTTCTATTCTAATTCTATTCCATTCCGAATTCCATTCCATTCCATTCTTGAATTCTATTCTATTCTATTCTATTCTATTCTATTCTATTCTATTCTATTCTATTCTATTCTATTCTATTCTATTCTCTATTTTATGCCCTTTCCCCTCTTTGTGGTTTAATGAGGGGCGACCTTCCACCTCCTCCACGCAAATGGCGCCACCCTCCGCCGGAAGCCGCCTTCCCCTTTCCTATTCCGTGAGGGCGGCGCTCTTTCCCCTTCTCTTCCTGTTCTCTCTCATTCCCCTCGCTCTTTCTCGTGGCGCAAGATGGCGGCGCCGGGCGCTGCTCCTCAGGCGGCCGCGTCTTCTTCCTCCTTCCTGGGCTTCAGAGCCAACTCGCGTGACCCCAGCCGGCTCCCCTCGCGGCGGGTGGGCGGCCGGGGCGCCCGGAACCGCAAGAAGGGCTGGAAGCGCTGGCGGGGCCCCGAAGCCAAGCTGGGCCGGGACCTCGGGGACTGGCTGGAGGAGCGGGTCTCGGAGCTGCGGCACTTGGGGTGAGGCCCGGCGAGGCCTAGGAAGGCCGGGAGAGCCCTGCTTCTGAGGCGGGGGAAGGGGGCGCATAGGAGAAATAGAGCCTCCAGGTTCGGAGGCAGTCTACCCCTGAGAGCCAGCATAGGGCGAGCAGCCTCGAGACTGTGCTTCTGCGCATGCGCGGAGTCCGGCGGGGGGGGGGAGAAGGTGTCTGATGAAAACAGTTGTGGAATTGCAAGTAGTCCTCGATTTACGACCGCCATCGAGCCCAGCATTCCTCTTGCTAAGCCAGACATTTGTTAGGGAGTTTCGCCCTATTTTACAACTTTTCTCGCCACGGTTGTTAAGCGGATTACTGCAGTGATTACCTTTAGTCGCACAGTGGTTAAGTGAATCTGGCTTCCCCATCGACTTGGCTTGTCCGAAGGTCGCAAAAGGGATCACGTAACCCTGGGACACAGCAATGATCGGTTGCCAAACGCCCCGAATTTTGATCCTGTGACCGCGGTGATGTGGCAAGGCTTATTATATAAGTGTGAAAAACGGTCCCAAGTACCTTTTTTCAGTGCCGTTGTAACTTTGAACGGTCACTAAATGAACTGTTGTAAGTCGAGGACTACCTGTACTGAGGGCTTCATGCTTCTTCATTTCACGAAGAAGATCCCCACCCCCCAAATGTTACAGTTGGGGAGAAGAAGACTGGCTTCTTCCCATTACTGAGAACTCAGGAATGTGTTTAGTTCTTGATGAAAGACCTATTTCTATATATATATTATTTATATATTTATAAATATATATTTCTCCCCAGAGGACCGGTGTCGGAAAAGCCAGATGAAAGCCTCTTCTTCGTAGATACAAGCAATGAACAACAAGGTGAGAGGTTGCAACACAGTGATGATGATGAAGATGTTATCCATTCCAGGGGTCTCCAACCGTGGCAACTTTAAGCCTGGAGGACTTCAACTCCCAGAATTCCACAGCCAGCTGGCTGGGGAATTCTGGGAGTTGAAGTCCTCCAGGCTTAAAGTTGTCAAGGTTGGAGACTCTTGATCCATTCAGTTGTGCCTGACTCTTGGCAGTTCTATGGGCCAGGTCTCTCCACATCTCCCAATCTTGCACTATTACTTTGAATTGTTCTATTGCAGGGGTGTCAAACTCGATTTCATTGAGGGCCGCATCAGGGTTGTGTTTGACCTGGGGGGTGGGCGTGGCCAGCTCAACGTCACTCGTGCTGGGGACATCTGTGGTGGCCTGAGCGCTCCCATCAGTGAAAACGGAGGGCCACGCAGGCCGGTCCTTCTCTGTTTCCAGGTCAGCCCCCACGGGCCAGATCTAAGCACCCCGTGGGCTGAATCCGACCCCCGGGCCTTGAGTTTGACGCCCCTGTTCTATTGAATCTGTTTTCTCTGCCTGGGATCAGCTTGGATGGTGTCCAGCCACTGTGTTCCCTGGCGGCCTGGTTTCCTTTTACCACTAACTCTTCCAAACATAATTGCTTTCTCCAGTGAAATCCTCCACATGACACGGGCAAAATAAGAGGCACAATTTTGTGATTTTGCATTTCAATGACATGTCTGGTGTTACGTGTTCCAGTACTTGTTAGTCATCTTTGCTGTCCAAGTAATACGCAGGAGCCTTCTTCAGCACCACAACTCAAAACGAGTCAGTTTTCCTTCTTGTTTTTTTAAGGTCCAGCAAAACCCTTTTGGGACTTGAGTACCTAAAAAATGAGAACGTAGAACTAAATTGAGGGGGAAAGTCCGTTAGACTTGAGGGTAAGACTAGTAGTCGTTTCGTTGGGTTACAGCATCCCTGTGATCTGTTTCCTTGAGATCATCAGTGATCCATTCTGATCGCTTCCCCTGGGTGGTGTTTTCTGGTTCTTCCTTTAGCTGGCACCTTGGAAGTGAAGATTTGCAGGATTTATTTATTCCATTTCTATAGCTGCCCATCTCAATCAATGACTCTGGGCAACTTAATAGTTCAAAAATACATTACAATTCAAACATCAAAGCATGTTAAAACAATTTTAAAAATCATGTTTTTAACAATGATCATGATATTTTTAGTGAAAGCATAATAAAGAGAGTTGGCTACAGCTCTCTCTGAAGCTCGGCTTTAATGCCACTGGCAAATCAAGTTTTTGACAAGGGGCTTTGGAGGCAGAGCACAGTAAGGGAAAGAGACCTAATCGGGTGTTTTTTCTGCAAGAGTCCCAGTCCTCCCCTTGACTGTTACCACCCCTGGTGTGATTGATGCTCCTGGGTTCATTTCCTGACTACCTCCTTGTTCCAGGTCAGAAAGAGCAACCAGCCAAAGAGAAACCGCTGAAGATTGACTTGATCCTACAGCCAGATTCCAAGGTCTCTCCGCCCAAAGAGTGAGTTTCGTCTCCGTCTTTCATTGTGAGATGGGGGTGGGGAAGCCAGCATCTTCATTCCTTCTCAGGGTCTCTCTCTGTCACATTTTTGGGGCAAGGATTCAGGGAAGGACAGTATAGGGCAGAAGAATGGGACTTATTTTAATGAATGTGTATGTCTCTTCTTGCAGTTTTAGTAGTCCAGGGCAGATGAAAAAGTAAAAAACTGAAGAAAACAACCAAACAATCTCCTGGTTCCTTTTGTTTTTGTCACCTTGTAAAATATTCAGATTCCATTTCTGAGTTTTTGCTAGGTTAGAAGATTGCCATCATTCTTCCCCTCTCCCTTGCCAGCTGCCCTGATCCCCCAAAAATTTTTTGATATAACTTACTGGAGTAAATGGAATACTTTTTGATTGTCCGGTGTCATCTTTGAAATGCTGTCCTTTTATAGATAGTTCTCAACTAATGACCACAAATTGAATTCAAAATTTATGTTGCTAAATGAGACAGTTGTTAACTGTGTTTTGTCCCATTTTATGACTTTCTTGCCCCAGTCGTTAAGTGAATCACTCCAGTTGTTAAGTTAGTAACACAGCTGTTAAGGGAATCTGATTTCCCCATTTACTCAGCTTGTCAGAAATTTGCAAAAGGGGATCACATGACCCCGGGACACTGTGACCGCCATAAATATGAGTCAGTTGCCAAGCATCTGAATTTGGATCATGGAAACTGTCCGACCTAAAACCTGCCTCCTTCCTCCTCAGCATCCTTTCGTATCAGGTCCCCAACGGCCGGAAGTTGAAACGGAAACAGCGACTCTGGGAGAAGCTGGCAGAAAAGGGGCTGGTGCCCCGAAAAGAACGGCTCCTTCATCAGAGGTTACAAAACCCTCCCACAGCCAACACAGCCGGAGCAGACAGCGGGACCGATCCCTCTAGGGAGTTCTATGACATTTGGGCAGATTCAAGTAAGCCTTTGTTTATTCAACTGATAGCCATGGACCGAATAATAGTTCAAGGCGGTTGAAATTGGAGTGAAATGAAATACTTCTCTGACTGGCCCAAAGTCACCCAGCCGGCTTTCCTGCCTAAGGCGGGATTAGAACTCCCAGTCTCTTGGTGATTGGCCCAAAGTCACCCAACTGGCTTTCATGCTTAAGGCAGGACTTGCATTCATTTCTAGCCTGGTGCCTTAACCACTAGACCAAACTGCCTGTCGTTTTCTTTCCATCAGACCCCCTTGATAAAGCTCTAGATGGGCAGGACGCCTTTTTCCTGGAACAAACCAAGAAGCAGCCTGTGAAGGTAAGCGCTGGGCCCGTTCCATAGCAGGAGGTGGGAAAGGGGCCTGCAGGCTGAGCCTCACATCCTGGGATGTTTCCTCCAGCGTCCTGACCGGCTGAAGAAGACGCCATCCGAGCTGCCAGCCATGGAGATCATCTCCCCAGGAGGATCTTACAATCCCAGCTTCCAGTCTCACCAGGTATTGGCAACACTCGGTGAATTGCTGTGAAGGCAGGGAGGTTTTATTTCCCTCCTCTCTGGCACTTGGGAATCCCGTGTGATCCATTGGGGTGGATTTCATGCAGGGTCCCCGATGGGAGGCTTGCTGACGTCCGCGTGAAGAGCTCACTGGGCTTGTCTTCTTCTCTTGCCCCGCTCTCCCCCCAGGCATTGCTCCTCCAGGCCTTTGAAGCTGAGATGGTGAGGCAGAAGGCAGAGGAGAGGCTGCAGCGTCAGTTGAATTTCCCAACCGCTGCTGAGGCCCCCACCCAGGTGAGTGCAAGGAGGCCCAGTCCCGAACAAGGGCTGGATTCTGTCCTGAATTCTGCTTGGGATAGAATTATTCATAGAGGAGATTACAATAATTTGAGGAAGGACTTTCCCATAGTTGGGGTCACAACAGGATTGGCCTGTTTTGAGAGTGCATGGCATGAAAGAGATAGTATCAGTGGAGACAGGAGACCCTGGCCCACTTAAATCTGGGAGAAAGAAAGAGCAACTATGTTGGGAGAAGATAATGTGCAGGGACTGGGGGTCATTTTTGAAGGAACGTCGTCTAACTATAACCTCAGTTCATTGATGTTGGGTCAGCTTTTTTCCCCACCTCTTCTGGAGACTCTGTTCTGTGAGCACCTTTATTATTTTTACAAATAACTCAAAGCGGCAAACATACCTAATACTCCTTCCTCCTATTTTCCCCACAACAACAATCCTGTGAGGTGGGTTGGGCTGAAAGAGTGACTGGCCCAAAGTCACCCAGCCGGCTTGTGTGCCTAAGGCAGGACTAGAACTCCCAACCTCCTGGTGCCTGGTCCAAGATCACCCAGCTGGTTTCATGTCCAGTTTCTAGCCTGGTGCCTTAACCACTAGACCAAACTGCCTCTCGGTCTTTTGCAGACTGAGTTATATAAACAATAAAGGCAAAATATAAAATAAAATAAATGTCTCACGGTGGAGATCATCAACGTGGAAGGAATTGACAGGATGCTTCTCCTTCACCTTTGTCAGTGCAAGTCGGGCTGTGGGGCCATGATGTACCTGCAGGTCCCTTGCTTACAACTGGGCTCACCTGAGGCTCCTGGGCAGGGTTGCGAAGAGGCAGATTCCTGCTTTTGAAAACTCTGTGTGTTGAATGGGACACGCAGTTTATTATGACTCTGTTGGGAGCAGCGAATCCCGGACAGAGGCCAGTCTCTGACCCCCTGGGCTACAGCGGGCACGGGCCTGCCTCCCCTCTGGTGCTTCCCTTTCAGCTCCTCTCCTCTTCTGCCCTCTTACCAGGAGTCAGTGTTTCAGGAACAATGCGAGGGCCTCATGGAAGAGGAATCGGAGGGCGAGGAAGGGCAGGGCAGCCCACCAAGGCCCCCGGAGGAGGCTCTGCAGGCCGTCTCCAACGAGGCATCCCATCTCCTCACAGCAACGGCGGTCAGAGAAAAGAAGACGGAACAGCAGCGCAAGAAAGAAAAAGCCGCCAAAAAGTTGGTGAGTTCGTCTAGCTAGATCAGTGTTTCCCAACCTTGACAACTTGAAGATATCTGGACTTCAACTCCCAGAATTCCCCAGCCAGCAAAGCTGGCTGGGGAATTCTGGGAGTTGAAGTCCAGATATCTTCAAGTTGCCAAGGTTGGGAAACACTGGTCTAGCCCGTGGAGACTCTGGGGCAGGGAAATTTGCACAACCTCAGTTTCTAGAAGGGCTATTAATTTATTATTATTTATTATTGGTTCTTCTATGCTGCCCTACTCCCGAGGGACTCAGGGCAGGATTAAGACTACAATCCCCCTGGTTCCCAGCCCACGCGGGCTTGCCGGTGAAGGTAGCGGTTCCACCTTTCCGAGCGGCTCAAAAGTGTGTTTCCATGGCAGCAGACGAAGCCTGCGGAATGTGGAACAGCCGTGGGGTTTGGTGCCTTGAAAGAGTTCGTTTTCCACTGCGGGAGAAAATCCACATTTCTTTGCCCTCTGTGGAATATGCAGATAGGGGGATTTTAAGGTAGAATTGTGTCCCAAGGAGAGATCAACTCATGACCGCAATTGTGACCAGAATTTGTATTGTTAAGCAAAGGCGGCAGTTAACTGAGTCATGGACTCATTTTTGCCACAGCGGAGGAAATCACTGCAGTCGTTAAGTGAATCATGCGGTCATTAAGCAAATCTGGTTTCCCTCATTGACTTTGCAAGTGGCCCTTAAGAGGACCCTGGGGTGCTGCAACTATTGTAAAGAGATGCCGTTTGCCAAGCACCCAAACTTTGAACACGAGACTGAGGGTGGATGCTGCATTGGTTGTAAGTGCGAGGAGCGATTTTCAGTGGCGTCGTAACTTTGAACGGTCACTAAAAAATGGTTGTAAGTCAAGGACTCTAAGGAGCCGCCTGTGGGATTGCAGTGGCAGGTATACAGGCAGTCCTCAACTTACGACCGCAGTTGAGCCCAAACGTTATGTTGCTAAGTGAGAAATTGGTTACGTGAATCCTGCCTCATTTGATGACTTTGTGGCCACAGTTGTTAAGCGAATCACTGCAATTGTTAAGTTAATAGCACGGTTGTTAAGCGAATCTGGCTGCCCCATTGACTTCGCTTGTCAGAAGGTGGCAAAAGGAGATCACATAACTCCAGGACGCTGCAACCGTCATAAATGTGAGTCAGTCTTCAAGCATCCGAATGTAAAGCACGTGACATGGGGATGCTGCAATGCTCATAAGTGTGAAAAACAATCACAAAGTCACTTTTTTTCAGTGTCGCTGTAACTTTGAACGGTCACTAAGCGTAACTACCTGTATTCCTCAACTTACAACTGGTTGCTTAAGCGATGGTTCAGAGTTACGACTCTCCCGAAAAAGGACTTAAAACCTGGATTCAAAGTTCCAGTCATTGGGCCCCCTCCGTTGTCACATGACTGAACTTCGGTCACCCAGCAATTGTGGCTGATTGCAACATCCCTCAATCAGGTGACTCCCTTTTATGACGGCTTTGCCGAAATCTGGCCCTTCCAATATTTAGCGACACTGTGCCCAGGGTGAACCATTGCTCCCCTTACCAACTGACATAAAAAAAAGGTTGTAAAATCTTGTCAGTCACATAACCAGCCCATTTTGTGACCCATTTCAGTACCCTAATGGCCAGATTTCATTACGGTCATATGTCGAGGACTTCCTGTAATGTTAAGAGGACAGGTCTGTGCCACAAACGGAGTGCGCTTGTTGTAGAAATTATGGCAGCCTTTGTGAGGTTTCTGGCTGTGTCCTTCCTCTGCCCTGCAGAAGGTCCGCATGGGCGATGCAGAACGTATTCCAGATTGCTGAATCAGCCCCCCAAACACATGGTGCTTGGAATAATTCACAGCTTCTTTGTTGTTATTGTAAATGAGCAATCTGGGCACCGTATTCTAATTCTGTTAACTTTGGGGAAGGCAGAAAACAAATACGGCACTGTTTCCTTTGGGTCCGCCGGTGTGGTGTGTTGTGTGAGGGACATGGCGGGGATTCCTTTTCAAGATCTCCTCGTCGTCCTTGAAGCAAGAATGCCACCATTCTGGGGCTGCCTTTTGGGCCCCTTGCCAACCGGCGCTTATTTAGCCCCTCTGCCAAGGATGTTGTGGCTCACAAAACACCCCGCCATCTGGCCCAGCCTCGCGCTGCCATCTGTTCCCTGCGTGAGCTCTGCAGAGGCAAAAGAGATGCCAGCTTGTGGAGGGCGGCTGGACCCACCGAGACCAACCCGGCACGCCGGCAGGGGGTGGGAAGACGCGGCCCTTTACTTTGCAGTCCCCGAAGGAAAACCCAACTGGCCCCCCGCAGTGCCCCTGACCTCACCCTCCCTTTCCCCGCTGCTTCTCCCGGCACAGAAAGCCCGCGAGCTCTCCGAGAAGGCCGCCCGGCTCAGGAAACAGGAGCTCTTTCAGTTGAAATCCATCCGGCTGCAGCTGAGACAGCGGGAGGCCGAGCTGCAACGCCGGAAGCAGAGACGCGAAGCCAAGCGGAAATTGGAGGCCGTCAAGCCCAAACGGCTAGGCAGGCTCAAGTAAGTAAGGGGGGCAAAGATGACTTAGGGGGGCTGGAGGCTAAAACATGAAGGACGGTTGCAGGAATTGGGTAGGTCTACTCTAGTGAAGAGAAAGACTAGGTGTGACACAATAGCAGGGTTCCAATATTTGAGGGGCTGCCCCAAAGAAGAGGGGGTCAAGCTATTCTCCAAAGCACCAGAAGGAAAGTCTATGGAGATTCTCAGCCATCCAGGTCGTGGTTGTCCCAAAGGTACTTTTTCAAGAGGCAACTAAACTTCCTTGTTTTCCTTTGAAGACGTTTCGCTTCTCCTCCCAGAAGCTTCTTCCAATGAGAAGCGAAACTACAAAGGAAAACAAGAAAGTCCAGTAGTTGCCTCTTGAAAAAGCACCTTTGGGACCACCAGAAGGAAAGACAAGAAACAACGGAGGGAAACTAGTCAAGGAGAGAAGCAACCTAGAACTAAGGAGAAATTTCCTAACAGAACAATTAACCAGTGGAACAACTTCCCTCCAGAAGTTGTGGGTTCTCCAACACTGGAGGTTTTTAAAGAAGAGATTGGACAATTGTCCGGAATGATGTAGGGTCTTTCTGCTTGAGCAAGGGGTTGGACTAGAAGACCTCCAAGGTCCTCCCTTCCAACTCTATTCTTCTGTTAAGTATTCCAGCCAGCAGAGTCCAGGAGAAGAGCCTTTTCTGCTATGACTCCTGCCCTGTGGAACATCTTGCCACCTGGAATGTCATCGGCTCCCAAACTTCCCCAGGAGCCTAAAGACCTGGCCCTGCCAGTTAGTTTGGGGCTCCAATGTGGGAGCATCATGGGGGAAGTGATTGATCGCTGAGCCAAGGTGGCGCAGTGGTTAAATGCAGCTACTGCAGACTACTCCAACTGACTGCTAATTCAGCAGTTCAGCTGTTCAAATCTCACCGGCTCAAGGTTGACTCAGCCTTCCATCCTTCTGAGGTCGGTAAAATGAGGACCCAGATTGTTGGGGGCAATATGCTGAACTCTGTAAACCGCTTAGAGAGGGCTGTAAAGCACTATGAAGCGGCATATAAGTCTAAGTGCTATTGCTATTGCTTAGCAACAGATCCCACCTCCCTCTTCCCCCCCCCCCATCTTTTTATTGGCCCGCAGTGTTTGGTATTTGACTTTTAGCTTTTGTATTGGTTTTACCTTTTTTAAGATTGTAAGCCGCCCAGAGTCTCACACACCTGTGGTGAGATGGGCGGCCAATAAATTGTGCAAATAAAAGAGAGAAATGAAGGAAGGAAGGGGCTACAAGCCCAGGGGGAGAAGAAGGGGGTGCAGGAAGAAAATCTGGCCGCCTCTGTTTCTCAGCAAGGCCCCGCTCTTTTCCCCGCAGGTACGAAGATCCCGATGTGGACGTGCAGTTGAGCAGTGAACTGGCGGAGTCCTTGAGGACGCTCAGGGTAAGCGGCGCTCCAGCTTCTTGGCACACCTGCATGGCAGAGAATCAGCCCAGGTGGTATCCCTGCCATCTTCCCTTCTCCGTCAGGCCGCCCTGCCCCTCTGTAGATCTCCTTCGGGTGAATTCAGTCCTTCTCGGCTCTGCGCTAGCCATGGCTTCAATTGCGCCAGCCTTCCTCCATCAGCCTCTCTCCAGCCGGGCCTCCGCAGATGTTTGGAACCGCCATTCCCCACCCGCTGAGTGGGGATGGCAGGGCGACCCACCCCCAGGGTGCCAGTTGGCGAAAGGCTTTCATTCGGTTGCCTCTGGCTTGCGGGGAAGAGGGACTGCCCAACCCCGTTGCCTTGTTGTGAGACGCTGGGCGCGGTTCATTTGTTTAGTGATCCTTTGAAGTTACAACGGCCGTGAAAAAAGTGACTTACGGCCGTTATTCACAGTTACGACCTTTGCAAGCCTCCCTGTGGTCAAAATTCAGATGATTTGGCAACTGGTTCAAATTTAGCACCATTGCGGTGCCCCAAAGTCACGCGATTCCCCTTTTGCGACCTTCCGACAAGCCAAGTCAACGGGGAAGCCAGATTCACTTCACAACAACGGGGTTACTGATTTATCAACCGCAGTGATTCACTTAACAACTGTGGCAAGAAAGGCCGTAAAATGGGGCCAAGCTCACTTAGCAACAGAAATGTTGGGCTCAATTGTGATTGTAAGTCAAGGACTGCACCTGTAGAGCCTTGGGAGAGATCTGCCATGGGGGTGGTGGTGTTCCTCCCCAGTAATGGAGGGCGAGTAACAGAGAGAGAACACTGCTGAGTGTTCTGACCTAGGCTTCCTAATAAATAATAAAGCACAAAGGTGCCCCAAAAACCTCTTTTTTATTTCAACGGCTGTGAATTATGTTCATTCCCAGCCGTAATAAGTCCCAAACAATATTAATGAGTCCCACAGAAGTCTTTCGGAAGAAGGCTGATATCACCAACCTTTATCTTTCTTGACACGCTGCCAAAGACCTAATTGGCAAGGAGCTTTGCAAGGCCAAACAGAACAGGGAATAAGAACCAAAATGCTGAGACACGAATTGAACAAAGTTGCTTCCTGCAACGAGCACATCCGTTGCTCCACTTTTATAGCCTATGGGAGGGGCCAATCATCTCCAAACCTTACTCCCGAGTAGTCCTTTACCTCCGTAACTGTTCTTGCCTTCTGGCAGCCCTGCGCATGCACGCATTGAGAACAGGCTCCCCCTGTTCCTCTGCCTTGCTCATGTCAGCCTCTGGAGGTTCTGGAGTCAGCACAGAACTCCCAGATGGCCCGGGCCCCATCTCTGCCTCCGACACAGAGCCTTCTCCAGACTCCAGGCCTGGCCCATGTTCCTCCCCAGCCTCCTCACTGTCCGACTCTTCTGCCAGCTCTGCAGGCCGCTGGTGGACCACAACACTGAAGTTGTGTTGGGAGCCCTGTGTTCTCCCCCCCCCCCCCCCCCCGGTGTCCAATGATGAGACCCATCCTTGCGCTCGGAGAATTTGCAGCAGCCATTGCTGGGAATGTGAAGGACCCTAGGGGACCCCCTGGTCCTACCGAGTGGGTAAGGATCAGGGAACTGAGGCACCATTCCCAGTGAGCAAATATGAAACCCGCTCTGTTTACAAATTCAAAAGTAGACTCTCTATAGTCAGAGCATGATGGAGTTGCAAGCAGAAAGTCTGCAGGATCCCCCTGATATGGGCTCAAAAGGGTTTTTCTAAAGAGAAGCATGGAGGGTCTCCCCTTCTACCATGGATGGGATGTTCCAAAGAGAAGGAAATGCTAGATCAGTGTTTCTCAACCTTGGCAGTTTGAAGATGTGTGGACTTCAACTCCCAGAATTCCCCAGCCAGCAACGCTGGCTGGGGAATTCTGGGAGTTGAAGTCCACACATCTTCAAACTGCCAAGGTTGAGAAACACTGTGCTAGATTAACCACTTGGAGTATTGCAGCTTTATCTATTAATTCTGGGGAGGTGCTTTCCGGAAGCCTCACCTTTCTCCTTTCCCTTCAGTGCTAGCAGTAATGGTGTTATCTAGTTTGAGTAATGAAACACCTGCATAAAAAGAGCCAAGCTCAGAGAGCACCAAGGATCCCACAGTCTTCCTCCTCCTCCTCCTTGCAATCTCCACACTCTACTAGCACTGACGATGTTGGCTAGTTCAAGTAACACCTGAATAAAAAGAGCCACGTTCAGAGAGCATCAGGGACCCCTTTATAGCAATAGCAATAGCACTTAGACTTATACCGCTTCATAGTGCTTTTACAGCCCTCTCTAAGCGGTTTACAGAGTTCAGCATATTGCCCCCAACAATCTGGGTCCTCATTTTACCGACCTCAGAAGGCTGGAAGGCTGAGTCAACCTTGAGCCAGTGAGATTTGAACTGCTGAACTGCTGAACTAGCAGTCAGCCTGCAGTCGCAGCATTTAACCACTGCACCACTTCAGCTCAGCTTTAAACTCTCAGCTTGCAGCTGGGCTCTTCGCACAGCTCAGTGTGGCATTGCCCGTTCCCTTCCCACTTCCCAACCTCCCACCCTGGCAGATCCCGAGAAAAGTCACTCTTACCTCAACCGAGCAGGAAGCCACCTGGCCGCATGTACCTGAGGAGCTGAGATGGCGTGAAAAGTTCTACTTTTGTCGCCAGCAGAGTCTCTTCTGGAGGTGTGAGGGGGGAGGAGAAGAGAGAGGGGTGGTTTTTTTCCCCTCACTTTGCTTCTTTTTTTGTTTTAATACGATATTGTGGGGATTGCATTGAAGCCTTCAAGGTGTGTCCTTTTCCACCACATCTGGTTTGGGCAGTTGTGGTCAAAGACGTTGCTGGAGACTGGAATACAGGTAGTCCTTGACTTACAATACTTGGCTTAGTGACCGAAGTTACAACGGCCCTGAAAAAAGTTACTTACGACCCTTTTTCACACTTAACGACCTTTGCAGCATCCCCATGGTCACGTGATTTACATTCGGATGCTTGACAGCCGACTCCCATTTATGACGATTGCTATATCACGGGATCATCTTTTTGCAACCTTCTGGCGAACGAAGTCAGTGAGGAAACCAGACCGGTTTAACAACTGTTATTGTCTTAACAACTGCAGTGATTCACTTAACAACTGTCTCGCTTAGCAACAGACATTTTGGGCTCAGTTGTGGTTGTAGGTCAAGGACTACCTGTACTGTAAATTGGGTTTGTTCCCTCCCTCCCTCTTTCTTCCTTTCTTTCTTTTTTTCTTTTCTTTTCTTTTCTTTTCTTTTCTTTTCTTTTCTTTTCTTTTCCTTTCTCTCTTTCTCTCTTTCTCTTTCTTTCTCTCGCTCTCCCTTTCTTTTTTTTCTTTCTTTCTTTTCTTTCTTTCTCTCTCCCTTTCTCTTTCTCTCCCCCTCGCTCTCCCTTTCTTTTTTTTCTTTCTTTCTCCCTTTCTCTTTCTTTCTCTCCCTCTCTCTCTTTCTTTCTTTCTTTCTTTCTTTCTTTCTTTCTTTCTTTCTTTCTTCCCTCCCTCCCTCCCTCCCTCCCTCCCTCCCTCTATTTCTTTCTTTCTCTCCTCCCTCCCTTCCTCCCTCTATTTCTTTCTTTCTCTCCTCCCTTCCTCCCTCCCTTCCTTCCTCTCTGAAACAAGAAGAGAAGTTGGGTCTCCTTCGCCTTCCCTGTCTCTGCTTTTGGGTCTCCTGAGCTCATGTTTGCTTTTTCTCCCCCAGCCGGAAGGCAGCATCCTGAAGGACCGATTCAAGAGCTTACAGAAACGCAACATTATCGAACCCCGAGTGCGGGCCAAGTGAGTCACTGGGGTGGAATAGAATGAGAAACGGTGGAAAGGGGTTTCTCCAATGCTGGTCACCAAAGCTTTAGCTTCTCCTCCAACTTCTATGCTTCCTTTCTTGTCTTCAAGGATCTTGTGGGTCATTTCTCTGACCAACTGCTCTCTTCTTTTTAGTAGGAAATTACAAGGTGATACCTTACCTCAGGGGTCCCCACACTTGGCAACTTTAAGACTTGTGGTTTCCAGGTCGGATGTACTACACCTCCTATAATCCACAGCACCTCAGAGCCCTGGTTCCCCTACTACAGGGGTCCCCAAACTTGGCAACTTGTGGACTTCAACTCCCAGAATTCTCCAGCAAGCTATGAATTCTGGGAGTTGAAGTCCACACGTCTTAAAGTTGCCAAGTTTGAAGACCTCTGCTTTACATCTCTAGCCAGGGCCGTAGCTGGAGCTTCTTCATATTTTAATTTTTTTAATTTATTTCTCACAAATTTTGAACCACCCATCTCCCTCAGAGATGGACTCTGAGTGCTGTACAATAAAATGTTAAAACACAGGTAAGTCCTCGACTTAGCAATAGCTCGCTTAGTGACCTTTCAGACTTACAATGGCGCTGAAAAAAAGTGACTTATGACCATTTTTCACACTTACGACCGTTGCAACATCCCCATGGTCGTCCCATGATTTACATTCGGGCGCTTGACAACTGAATTCATATTTATGACGGTCGCAGTGTCCCAGGGTCACATGATTCCCTTTTGTGACCACCTGGCGAGCAAAGTCCATGGGGAAGCCCGATTCATTTAACGACCGTCTTACTAATTTAAACAGCTGCAGTGATTGGCTTAACCACTCCGGCAAGAAAAGTTGTAAAACGGGGTAAAAAGGCACTTAACAAATTTCATTGCCAACATAAATGTGGCCCAGTTGCCAAGCATCTGGATTTTGATCATGGGGAATGGTACAACTGTCGTAAGTGTGAAAAACGGTCATAAGTCCCTTTTTCCAGTGCTGTTGCCACTTCGGTCACTAAACAAACTGTTGTAAGTCGAGGACTACCTGTGCGGTCCTCATGCCTTCAGTACTTTGGTAAAACAATGCCTCCATAAATAATTTAACAGTAACGGATTGGTGAATTTGTCCCTAAAACCTATTCTCACATTAGATCAGGAACCGTTGAATGACACACATTATCCAATGCTATTGAGGGACCATTTATGGTTTTTTTTAAAAAAGATTTTTAAAGGCAAAGATGGAGAGCAGCTATGTAAGCTAAGTGTTATTGATCGATGGACAAGAAACATCAACATTATTGATAGTCCTACATCCCATTCCCTTTCATCAGGGAATTTGCCAACAGCCTCTTTGGGTGGAAACAAGCCGGTTTAATTTCCTCTTCAGCTGTAGATTACTCTAATAATGTGATCTCTTCCCTACCCAGGTTCAAAAGGAAATACCGCGTGAAATACGTTGAAAAGCGAGCTTTCCGGGAAATCACGTAAGTTGCTTGGGAGCTAGGAAGAGCTCTGGCCAGACCGGCTGACCGGTCCAGTTGGATTGAAGCAAGCCAGGGTAGAAGGCTGCTACAAGGCTGTCTTTCCCAGGGCTGGTGTCTTTGGGATGGATTACAACTCCCATCAGGAGCAGCCGTCATGTGCTTATGGGCTTTCTAAAGTGATGGCTGGGGGAAACCTCCCCTTGTTCCTCTTACATTTGAAGTTGAGAAACCCAAGTTTTTGTTTACTGCTTTTGGGAGGGCCTGGTCCCGAAATCTGAAGCTGCTTGTAAGTCCTGTAAGTTTTCAGTCTTAAGAAGGGGTGTCTCTGGGGGTTCTGAATCATCCAGGTCATAGTTGTCCCAAAGGTGCTTTTTCAAAAGGCAACTGGACTTCCTTTGTTGTTTTCCCTTGAAGACGTTTTGCTTCTCATCCGAGAAGCTTCCTCCGTTCTGACTGAATGGTGGAGGATGGAAGGATTTATATGCCTTGCAGTCATCTGGTCGTTAGTCCTCTTTCTGAGAGTCGTTGAGCCCCTCCTCCACCATTCAGCCAGAACTGACGAAGCTTCTGGGATGAGAAATGAAACGTTTTCGAGGGGAACCCAAGAAAATGCAATTTGCCTTTTGAAAAAAGCCCCTTTGGGATATCAAAGATTGGAAGAATTTCATCTCAGTGGGAAAGATAATCATTGAGAGAAACTTGCCCACCCAAAAGGAGGCGAGGGCTTCTTGGCACAGGATTGAAATCCAGTTGGGGAAGTTTGCCCCTTTCTCTGACACCCCACGAGAGCTGAGGGTTTCTACCCCATCCAGGCTTGTTGGTTGAACAATGACCTAGTTTATATCTATTCCACACACCCCTTTTCTCTCTGGCACTTCTCACTTTGGGGGTAGCAAGGGGTGAAAAGCAAGCTTCCAGCTCCTTCTGTTTTTTGTCGTTTCAATTATGGCACACCACGTTCACCCCTCTTTTCTCTCCCCTCCTTGTCTTCTCCGCAGATTATAGAAGCGTGAAAATTAGCATCCCGAGATCTGCCACGTGTTTCATTAAAACGCCACAAAACCAACCTCAAGTCTTGTTTTGCTCGGTTCTTTTCCCTTTTCTCTGGGTTATCCCCAACCAGAGACCCTCGCCCATTCTCCTTTTCCTTAGCCTGGGTATCAGTGGGTCTGGCTGGGGCAGGGTTTCCCAACCGGGGGTGCGAGACGATATTCCAGGGGGTTTAGAAGTTTCAAAATTATGGTGTATATGTATAATTATATGCATATAATTATTTTTTTAAGGGTTGCGAGAATATATCAGAAGCGTTCTAGGGGTGCGGGGCATAGAAAAGGTTGGGAACCCCTGGGCTAGGGGATGATGGGAATTGTAACCCCCAATCGTAGGAGGACTCCGGGTTGGAGAAGATGACTCTGGGGCTGGGGACCATAAGCAGAGGATCGACTTCCCTCCCTCTGTCTCTTTTCTTTCCCTAGCAAGAACAGATCCAGCCAGATCTTCAAATCTGCAACTGGGCAGACTCCAGCTCTGTCTTAATCGGGGCGATTAGCAATCCTTTGATTACTTTAGATCAGTGTTTCTGAACCTTGGCAGTTTGAAGATGTGTGGACTTCAATTCCCAGAATACCCCAGCCAGCAACGCTGGCTGGGGAATTCTGGGAATTGAAGTCCACACATCTTCAAACTGCCAAGGTTCAGAAACACTGCTTTAGATTTTAAAAAGCACCTCTGTTCCCCCACCAGTGCGGAGGGCAGGGAGCGTCACAGTTGCTTTGAAATCATCTTGGTTTTCTCCCACCGTCCCTTTTTCAGGCTGTGCCGTGATTCTGGGGGCTACCAATCTTTCGGGGGGCCTGCTTCTACAGGTAGTCCTCGACTTAACGACCGCAGTTGAGCCCAATTGCTAAGCAAGACATTCGTTAGCGTTGAGTTTTGCGGCCATGTGACGACCTTTCTCGGCCGCAGTTGTGAAGTGAAATCCCTGCGCATCTGGTTTGGGCTGGAGTGGTGCAGTGGTTAAATGCTGCGACTGCAGGCTGATTGCTAGTTCAGCAGTTCAGCTGTTCAAATCTCACCAGGCTCAAGGTTGACTCAGCCTTCCATCCTTCCGAGGTGGGTAAAATGAGGACTCAGATTGTTGGGGGCAATATGCTGAACTCTGTAAACCGCTTAGAGAGGGCTGTAAAGCACTGTGAAGCGGTATATAAGTAAAGTGCTATTGCTATATTGCTATTCCAAAGCCAGGCTCCTCCCCCTTTTTCATTCAGGTCTCAATCTCTCTCCTGCCTTTTTAGTCTCATCACCACTTACTTCCTCCAACAGCCTCTCCGATATTAAAAGGGCCGTCGATCCCCTCCCCACCTCCCTCCCCGCAGGTCTAAAGCAAAGAGGATTAAAACGTCCCCGCTTCCAATACGAAGCTCAAGGGTTTATCTCCCGGCCCCCAACCGCCAGTTGAGCTCCCAGCTGGGGGTTTACCCTGCCCTGGGCAGGACGGAATGGACTAGCAATGGTAATATTTTAGGTCTCTGGTGTAAGCCTTCCGCATGCTGCAAAATTATAGCTGTGCGCTGCAAAATTATAGCTCGCCAACTAGATCTCTGCGGGAGATTGGATGCTGGTTTATCTCCCGCATCGGTTGGCTCAGGGGGAGGGTCTCTAGGCTGCAATGGACCCTTGCCCCTGATCTTTCTGCCTCTTTCCTCCTGCCAGTTCCTTCAACAGCTCCTGATCCTCACAGGTAAAAGATCCGATTCCTTTCCCTGCTTTGAGTGCATCTGTGGCCCAACCAACCTGTCGCCCTGGTGTTTCTGGCTTGCTTGCTTTGCTTCCGCTCTTCTTGCTGGGGCCACAGTGGACTTTTCTTTTTAATGTTTATAACAATTTTATTAATTTATGATAGACAAAAAAAAGTACAAAAGCAAAGAGGAGGAGAAATAGGGAAGGCGAAGGGGAAGGGAAACGTATGGAGAAGAAGGGAGGGGAGAAGAAAAGCCATTGTTTTCCCACTCCCTTTGGTGCAGTAAAATAAGGCATTAACGTCAAACCTCAACTTGTTTTGCTTTGACATAATAGTTTAAAACTAGCCATTTCTCTAAACAACAAATCTCGCTAATCAGTAAAACCCAAAATCAAAGTTTCATTTTTTCCCCCACCTCAAGCAAAGTGGGGGGGAAGGGAAGGAAGGAAAGGAGGGAGGGAGGCAGGGAAAGGGAGAAGAGAAGGCAGGGAGAAGGAAGTAGGGTGGAAGACAAGGAAAGGAGGAAGGCGCGGAGGGGAAGAAGGGAAGGAAGGCAGGGAGAAGGAAGGAAGGAAAGGGTGGAAGACAAGGAAAGGAGGGAGGCAGGGAGGGGAAGGAAGGCAGGGAGAGAGAGGAGGAAGGAAAAGAAGAGGGAGGGAGGAGGGACCATTCTCCAGGTCTCGGGAACATCTTGTCTCCAACTGGTGACGCCATTTCTTCTCCCTTCCTGCCCATCCTTGGCTTTTAATCTGGCTGACGGAGACGGGTATCAAGGGGCTCTCAAGGAGAGAGTTGTCCCAGCCACCCTGGTGTCACCCCTTCCCTTTTCTGTACTTCTGCTCTCTGTTTTCTTTCTGTGCTTCTCTCCTTCCCCCCAAATCCGTTGCTGCTTCAGCTCTCAATAGCACCTCACAGGAACTATGCATAATTCACACCGGATCACACTCTTGGCTTGTCATGTGCCAAAGCGCCTCTAATCGGGGTGTAAAAATCGCAGAAGTCACCTCATCGGAGTCCCGAAAGCATTGTTGCCCCCCCTGAAGCTGGGGCTAGGGGGGCAACGGGGTGCCCTGCCTCAGGTCTGCGGGGGCAGGGGTGAGTTCCACAGAGGTAGAAGAGAAGAAGGATCAACATCGGAGACGCAGTGGCGCACAGCACGGAGGGAACCAGAACTTGGTGCGGGGAGCATCCCCAATGTGGGGTCCTTGGTGTCCTCTGAGCTTAGTGGTTTTGAGGGTTTTGACACTGATGACGTTACCTAGCTTGGTAATGAAATGTCTGCAAGAAAATCACCAAGCTCAGCACCAAGGACCCCACAGTCCTCCTCCACAAACACCACTCCCTTCTAGCACTGATGATGTTACCTAGCTTGGTAATGTCTGCAAAAAACCACAAAGCTCAAAGAGCACCAAGGACCCCACATTTGTCATTGCCCTCCACCACCACCTCCTCTCCACAGACCTCACTCCCTTCTAGCACTGAAGATGTTAGCTAGTTTGGTAATGAAATGTCTGCAAAAGAAAATCAACCAAACTCGCACCAAGGACACCACAGTCCTCCTCTTTGCAAATCCCACTCCCTTCTAGCACTGATGATGTTAGCTAGTTTGGTAACGAAACGTCCAAGGAACAAACCAAACTCCGAGCACCAAGGATCCCAACCCCGAGCTCCAAATATTCTCTTCTGTTGGTAGCATCCCAAATCCCTGACACTCGTCCTACCTTCAAGGATGCTGCAACCACTGTCAATATATGCCGGTTGCCAAGTGCCTGAATTTTGATCATGGGAATTCTGTGATGGTCATAAGTGTGAGGAGCGGTCGTAAGTCCCTTCCCTCTGGGCCGTTTTAACTTCAAACGGCCATTAAGCGAATGTCCGTCTATGGTTGACCCAAAGGTGCTTTAAGCAGAGTCTTAACCCAATTCTAAACTTCTTGTCATAAGATTATGATATGAGTCCAGAAACTGGGCTGGTTTCCAACCCCCCCCCCCAAAAGGACCGCAGTCTTCTGCATTTTGTATCGTTCCCCCTTCCTTGCAGTCCCAAAGCCGGCGTTTCCCTCCGCCTCTCACTGCGGGAATGATGCCAGGTTGGCAGCTGTTAGACCTCTGCAGGTACGGGCATAAATCAGATCACACTTCCTTCCCAGTGCGAATGAGTCAGCGTGGAGAGGAGAGATGGTCGGGGGGGGCTGTCTGTGCACCCCCACATCCCACCCCAGAA
This sequence comes from Diadophis punctatus similis, assembly GCA_023053685.1. Taxonomy (NCBI): domain Eukaryota; kingdom Metazoa; phylum Chordata; class Lepidosauria; order Squamata; family Dipsadidae; genus Diadophis; species Diadophis punctatus. The sequence goes on from JALIGW010000022.1 coordinate 3,412,235, forward strand.
AGTCCCTGTTAACACTGGACTTGGGCATTGATGATGTTACCTAGATGGGTAAGGAAAGGTCTGTAAGGAAACCGCTAAGCTCAGAGAGCACTAAGGACCTCACAGTCGTCTTCCCCACAAACCCCACTCCCTTCTAGCACTGATGATGTTACCTAGTTTGGTAATGAAAGGTCTGCAAGAAAACGACCAAGCTCAGAGAGCACCAAGGACCCCACAGTCTTTCTCTTCCTCCTCCTGTCCACATACCCCACTCCCTTCTAGCACTGATGATGCTACCTAGTTTGGTAATGTAACATCTGCAAGAAAACGAACAAGCTCAGAGAGCATTAAGGACCCCATAATCAGCCTCCTCAAATCCCACTCCCTTCTAACACTGATGATGTTACCTAGCTGGGTCATAAAACATCTGCAAGAAAACCACCAAGCTCAGAGAGCACCAGAGACCCCACAGTTCAAATATACTCACTTCTATCGATAACTCAAAGCCTGCCCTACATTTTCCTCTTTAAAACTGTGACCCCGAAGGGCTCCTGTCTTGGGGCTGGAGTGGGGGTACCCGCAGGAAGATAATGCAAGCACAGCCTGCAAATAGACACACACACACACACACACACACGCACTTTCAGCCTGCTGCTGTTCATTCGTCTCCTGAGCTTACTACGCTGAGCTCTGATCCTTTGCTTTTCTGGTTGGGACAGCAAAGCGGCTTAGGAGGTGAAGCTCTAAATACAACCCAGAGTAATGTGGGTGGAAGAGCTACTGGGGGCCGGGATGACATGGGGGGGGGGGAGGGAAGTCAGAGGGCCCTGCCCTTTGCAAAGGGGTGGGGGAAATCGGCCTCTCTTTGCATGGTCAGGCCCTGGGCTGTTGGGCCTGTACGAAGCAGATGGATGGGCTTGGCTAAATCCCTCTTCTCTCTCCCACCCATCCGAGGACCAGAGAACGGCTGGAAGCATCTCTGAGCATGTGCAGAGAGCACAAAAAGGGCTGGGGAAATACCCTTTTCATTGGCTGAGATTGAAAAAGTGAGTCTCAAAGGAGGAATCTGGGTCTTTCAATGATGAAGGAAAATCGGAGTACCAAAGAAGGGAGAACAGCTGGAAACATCCCTGTGCATGTGCAGAGAGCAGAAAAGGGCTGGGGAAATACCCCTTCCTTCACACACACTGGCTGAAATGGGAAAAGTGAGCCATAAAGGAGGGATTTTTATATTTCAGTTACAAAGGAAAATGCCCCAATGGAGAGGTCTGGGATTAAGATTTTTATATGTTATTTATAGTTCTGGATTATTATTTTTTATTTTTTATGAGGACCCAGATTGTTGGGGGCAATATGCTGAACTCTGTAAACCGCTTAGAGAGGGCTGTAAAGCACTATGAAGCGGTATATATAAGTAAAGTGCTATATTAAGGGTGACTTCCACAGATTCTCTCTTAGGTCTTTTACAGCAATCTCACCTGCCCTTCAGACACAAAAATACTCCACTTCTTCCCCTTTTCTCGTCTTCCTCCTCTCCTCCTCTCCTCAAACCCCCCTCTCTTGTAACACTGATGATGTTATTTAGCTGGGTCATGAAACGTCTGCAAGAAAACCATCAAGCTCAGAAAGCACCAATGTCCCCACAGTCAACCACCTTCTCCCCCTCCTCCTTCTCCTCCCTCCTCCTCAAACCCCACTCCCTTCTAACACTGATGGTGTTACCTAGCTGGTTCATGAAACGTCTACAAGAAAACCACCAAGTTCAGAGAGCACCAAGGATTCCACAATCCTCCTCCTCCACCACCACCTCCCACCTTCTGCACTCCACAAACCCCACTCCCTACTAGCACTGATGATGTTACATAGTTAAGTAAAGAAATGTCTGCAAGAAACCACCAAGCTCAGAGAGCACCAACGACCCCACAGTCTTCCTCCTCCCCTCCCCTTTCTCCTTCCTCTACCTCCCCTTCCCCACAAACCCCACTCCTTACTAAAACTGATGATGTTACCTAGTTGGGTCATGAAACATCTGCAAGAAAACCCAGAAAGCTCAGAGAGCACCAAGGACCCCACAATTCAACCCCGAGCTACAAATATTCCCTTCTATCGGAAGTAAAGATTTTGCCGGACATTAGGCCCATCTCGGATGGTTTATAGGCCCCAATTTCATTTCATTCCCTCTAATTCTGAAAACCTGCCTAGCGTTTCCTCCCGGCGCCCCGATCCCGAGTCAGAACATCCGCAAAAAAGAAGAAAACATTCCTTTTTATTGCATTCTTTACTGGTCTTCTTTCTTCTTCTTCTTTTTCTCCTCTTTTAAAAAAACAACACAACATTTCCTTGTTCGTTACACTGCATAATATTTACACCACAGCAGCCCCGAGAGAGAAAGCGCTCTCTCTGGGCCGGAGACCAAGGGCGGGGACCAGAAACCTTTTTTTTCCCTGCCTGCCTCCTTCGCTCTCTTGCAAAAATAAAAAATAAATATTTTTTTTTTTAAAAAAAAACCCTACCCCAAATAAGCAAGCAAGCAAGCCAGTTCTCTGCCCTCCGGCTCAAAAGCCACCTTCCGATGCCCCATCCCACCCTGGTCCATACAAAGAAGTCCTAGGCACAAGTTTTCATGCATCTGACGACGGCTTGCACCATGAGTGTGTGTGCGTGTGTGCGTGTGTGCGTGTGTGTGTGTGTGTGTGTGTGTGTGTGTGTGTGTGTGTGTGTGTACGTACAGGAGATTCATCGGAAGCCAGCCGATGGGGGTGGAAAAAGGGAAGGCCCCTCTTTCTCGGCTGGATGTCTCCCACCGGCCTTTAAAGTGATTTGGAAGGCCCCTCCTCTTTCACCCTGCAATGGAGGAAGGGGGCCGAAAAGCACCCGCTGATACATTAGATGGCTAACCTGGGAGGTACAACGGTCAGTTTTGTTATTGGTGTTTTTTTTTGCATTGGCGGTGTCCACTCGGCCGAGGGCCGTCTCAACCCGCTCAGACGTAAGCGGACTCGCTGGATTGAGTCCGCCCCAAGGTAGGCACTTGGGCCAGGGAGGAGAGGTCCTTCTTCCGCACCTCGCAGATGGATTTCCGCCTGGCTTGCACGCCCCGGATGGCCGTCTTGATCTTCCGCCAACCCAGGTGGTTCAGCTCGGCCAGGTTGAGGAGGACGCAGATGCCGCTGACGGCAAACATGAAAACCAGGAAGACAGTCTTTTCCGTGGGACGAGACACGTAGCACTCCACTTCCTTAACGCACGGATAGCGGTCGCATTCGAAAATAGCCGGCACGTTGAACCCGTACAGGAAGTATTGCCCAGCCAAGAATCCGATCTCCAAGGCATTGCGAAAAACCACCTGGCCCCAGGAGAGAAGTGGTTAGAGCACGCTGCCTTCCTTCTACGTTATTTAGTATTTATGTCAGGGTAATGATTTAAGAGCTGACCAGCCGCCACGATGATGTAATGCTCGGAATGAGTCAGCAAGGTTTTTGGGCTGTTATCACTTTAAGAGCCTGTAATAAAAAGAGGCCTTGTTGGGGCATATCTCTCTCTCCGTCTGTGCTTCCCTGCTGTAATTGCTGATTGATGTTTGTTTGAGATCTGACTAAAGTATGTGTATGTATATATTCTTTGTAGATAAATCCACTATTAAAATACAAACCTGTTTACTGTATTTGCTCCTGGGTTGTCTCACACAGTCACACTGGGCACACACTGACAATTTATTTTTTTATTACATTTCTTTTCTATTATTTCTTTTCTTTAAGGAACTTGCAGGTCATTTTTCTAACCAGCATCTATGGCTGCTCTCCTCTTTTTAGTAGAAAGTGGTACCTTACATCTATAGCCAGGGCCATAAATGGGGCTTCTTCATATTTAAATTTTTTAAAATTTATTTCTCACACTTTCGAACTGCCCATCTACCTCAGATCTGGATGGACTCTGGGCGGTGTACAATAAAATATTAAAATACAGGGAGTCCTCGACTTATAACAGTTCATTTAGTGACCCTTTGAAGTGACTTAGGAACATCTTTCATACTTATAACCATTGCAACATCCCCATGGTCACGTGATTTACATTTCGGATGCTTGACAACTGATTCACATTTATGACGGTTGCAGTGTCCCGGGGTCATGTGATCCCCTTTTGCGACCTTCTGACCAGCAAAGTCAATGGGGAAGCCAGATTCACTTAACAACCGGGTGACTAAGAAGTGCAGTGAATCACTTAACAAATGCGGCGAGAGAAGTTGTAAAATGGGGCAAAACTCACTTAACGACTTAAATTTGGGGCTCCATTGTGGTCGTAAGTTGAGGACTACATGTATTACTTTACAAGTAAGTCAAGGCAGCAAGCATTCATCCTTCCTCCCTCCCTCCTCCCTCCCTCCCTCCCTCCCTCCCTCCCTCCGTTCCTTCCTTCCACCCCCTTCTCTTCCCTTTGGACTAGGCAGTTTCTCTTCTGAGATGCTTCCCAGGCCCCTTTCCTTCTGTGGGCTGAGCTGTCTCTTCTCTGTCTGCCCTGCAGCTCTTCCTCCTCCTGTCTCCAAGGACATTCGCACAGACCATCACAAGACTAGTGTCAGCTTCCCTTAGCCATGGTCCCCCCACCGACATCTTGGATCCCCCTTCCGAGCCCCCAAGCCTCCCCAGGCCCCTGCTCCCTCGCTTGCGCTGGCCCTTCCAGGTGGAGGTCTGGAGAACGTGCCCAGCCAGAAGGTCCTCCCTTTAACGGTGCCACCTCAACCTGTGCCAACCGACCTGGATGATGTAGAAGCGCGAGATGCCCTCCTGCCGCTTGACCTTGGCGCTCTTGGGGGGCCTGAGCGGGGTGCTGGGGATCTCCTTCACCTCCAGGCAGTCGGGCTCCTTGGAGGATCCGTCGGGGTTGGGCACCAAGATCCCGTTGACGTTCTTCACCTTCTTGCCCTCGCAGAGCGCCTCCTTCTCCAGCAGCGGGTAGAGGAAGGAGTAGTGCCTGTCCCGCTGCTTGGCCGACTGGTGGACGGAGTAGGTGATGAAGCAGAGGCTGGGCGTGCAAACCAGGATGATCTGGAAGACCCAGTAGCGGATGTGGGAGATGGGGAAGGCCTTGTCGTAGCAAGCCTGGTTGCATCCGGGTTGCAGCGTGTTACACATGAACATGGTCTGCTCGTCCTCGTACACCGTCTCGCCCACAATGGCCACAATCAGGATGCGGAAAATGACAACCACCGTCAGCAGGATCCTGGGCAGGGAGAGCAGCCGGTGAGAAGCAGCCCCCCTCCCCAAAACCCCCTCCCCTGCCCCCTGGAATGCCTGACCGGGCTGGGCTAGGAAGGATGGGCGCTGTAGTCCATCCTAGTGGAAAGGTGCCCTAGGGGAGACTCAGGGCAATTCCGTCCATTGTCTTAGGGTCTTCAGAAGACACGCAGGCTGGGTTTGGGGCTGATCCAAATGAGGGGTGAAAAAGTTGTTATTCCTGCATTTATTTACTTATTTACATTGTCTTTCATTATTTTTATAAATAACTCAAGGCGGCGAATGCGCATAATGCCTCAACAACAACCCAGTGAGGTAGGTTAGGCTAAGAGAAGTGTTTGGTCCCAAATCACTCAGCTGGCTTTCCGGGCTAAGGCAGGACTAGAACTCCCAGTCTCCTGGTGATTCGCCCAAAGTCACCCAGCTGGGCTTCATGCCTAAGGCGGGACTAGAACTCACCGTCTTCTGGTTTCTAGGCTGGTGGCTTCATCACCAGAGCAAACCTTTTTTAATTTTCAAAATATAGTCTCAGTTCAGGACAAACAATTGTTCTAAATCTGGGACGGATACAATTTGAAGGCAGTTTACTGGTTATTGGAATGTGAGGTGTGAAACACACCCTCAACAGCCATTATGTTGGGCTTTTTTCCTACTTGGGGGTGGGGGGGGGGTGGCAAAGCATTTGTACTTAATTGATCCTGCATAAATTCTGGCATCTGTCCAGCTTAGCTTTTGCCAGCAGAAGAAGGATCATCCGAAGAACGGCCACCCCCTTAAAAGATGGTTTGAAGATGGCTTAGGGAGAAAAAGCCAACTGTAGGCTGAAGGATGAACCTGGAAGGGATGGCAAGAACAGTGGAGAGAAAGATGTCTGAATAGGCCAAGGAGCTGGGCGCCTGACCCAAGCCTATCCTGAATTAGAAAACTCTACAATCCTGGTTAGAAAGGAAAATCTCAGGCCTAACCTAACATCTGGCAAAACAGCCTTTGGTATTTCAATCTTAGCAACTTTAAGATGGATGGACTTCAACTCCCAGAATTCCCCAGCCTTTAAGATGGTAGGACTTCAACTCCCAGAATCCCCCAGAATTTATGATGGATGGACCTCCGCTCCCAGAATTCCCCAGCCTTTAAGATGGGAAGACTTCAACTCCCAGAATTCCCCAGTCTTTATGATGGGAGGACTTCAACTCCCAGAAATCTCCAGCTAGCTCAAAGACCAACAAAAATTAATTGCCCCCTCCTCCTCCTCCTCCCTTCTAGACTGAAGATGTTGCCCAGTTGGATAATAAAACATCTGCAAGAAAACCACCAAGCTCAGAGAGTATCAAGGGACCCAACTGCTGTGGAAAATCAACAAGGTTTTTAGATCCGTTTCAGAGTCTCCATCCTAACTTTAAACAGGGTAACAGGTACCCAATCCAGTCACACTAGAAAGTGATCCCCGGGGCCTTGATTTCTTAAATTCTTTAGCAAACCCCTTTCGAATTTTGGCTATTGTGGTGGTCATACCCATTTCCACCTCCTACGTTTTAAAGCCTACATCCTCAGTAGAAAAACTTCTGTCTTAGCTTGAAGCCTTGGCCAACAAATCTCTCTTTCCCTCTAATAATTCAAGGAAGAGTCAATGAATAAATTAGAAACTAGGGAGCGGGGACTAAGAGGAGCATGACGATACAATGGATCCGAGTCAATGAAGAGAGCATCTTGGGACACAGGATTCTGTCCTTGTCTTTCTTTTATTCTCTGCTTTCTATTTCAAGCTTTCAAGAAAATATTGTGTGGGCTGGTGTTGAGACGTTGCGCGCGTGTGTCTCTGGGCGTGAGGGTCGGCGTGCCGCTGCTAGGTCTTGTAGGGTAGCAAGCTGGGTTTGGATCAAAAGCATCTCTGGGTCTAAATTAGGGAAGGCGGAGAGAAAGTTGCAGCGGGGGTTAAATCCTGCATCCTATCAGATGGTTTGCTTCCAATTTGCTCATTGTACAGAGAAAGGGGACAGGAATAGAAAGAAAATTATCCTGGACAAAGAGGGTGATGAGATTATTGTTTCTATAATTATTAGAACATGGGACTAACTGTGAACCTTTGTTCCGCATATAATATAGGCTGGCACTATATTATATACTCCTCTTCCTTCGCAACCCTCAACCAACAGAGCCTGGATGAAGCCTCCTCCTCCTCCTCCTCCTCCTCCTCCTCCTCCTCCTCCTATTCTCTTCCTCCTTTTCCTCTCTTTCTCCTCCTCTTTTTCTTGACTCTTCCTCCTTCTCCTCCTCCTCCTTTTCTTATTCTCTTCCTCCTTTTCCTCTCTTTCTCCTCCTCTTTTTTGACTCTTCCTCCTCCTCCTCCTCTTCTTATTCTCTTCCTCCTCCTCCTCCTCCTTTTCTTATTCTATTCCTCCTTTCCCTCTCCTCCTCCTCCTCTTCTTCTTGACTCTTCCTCCTTCTCCTCCTCATCCTTTTCTTATTCTCTTCCTCCTCCTCCTCCTCCTTTTCTTATTCTATTCCTCCTTTCCCTCTCCTCCTCCTCCTCTTCTTCTTGACTCTTCCTCCTTCTCCTCCTCATCCTTTTCTTATTCTCTTCCTCCTTTTCCTCTCCTTCTCCTCCTCTTTTTCTTGACTCTTCCTCCTCCTCCTCATCCTTCTTATTCTCTTCCTCCTTCTTCTCTTTTTCTTGACTCTTCCTCCTCCTCCTCCTCCTTTTCTTATTCTATTCCTCCTTTCCCTCTCCTCCTCCTCCTCCTCTTCTTCTTCTTGACTCCTCCTCCTCCTCCTCCTCCTCCTCCTCCTCCTCCTCCTCCTCCTCCTCCTCCTCCTCCTCTTCCTCCTCCTCCTCCTCCACTCTATGGAACTGCCTTCCACTTTTGATGGGGGAGGGAGAAAAAGCAAGCCTTAAACATCAAGGAAAGGAAACCCTTTAATCTTCCACATAATTCACCACTCAGAATCAAAAGACTTCAAAAAGAGACACCATCTTTCAATCGACCAACCAGAAGGCATTGCAAATGTGGTCACATGAATGTAGGGCTTAAAAGTTTTCTTTTGCAATACAGGGTCTCCAATCAGTCCATCAAATATATATATATATCTACACACACAAATTATCTATCTATCTATCTATCTATCTATCTATCTATCTATCTATCTATCTATCTATCTATCTATCTATCTATCTATCATCTATCTATCTATCTATCTATCTATCTATCTATCTATCTATATCATCTCTCTCTCCCTCCTTCCCTCCCCCCCTCCCTCCCTCCATCATCCATCCATCCATCATCTCCCAGGATATATACTGTATTTACAGTCTTCCTACAGGTTGCAAAGACTTTAAAAAAAACCACGCTCCCATCTTTTCAAAAATGTCCTATTTTTTCTGCACTTCTGGAAACTGACATAAAAGTTGCCAAGTAAGCTTAATAAAGCTTAAAGCATCTCTATCTCCTTTGGGAAATCAGGCTTGAGAAGACTGGCTTGCTCTATGGTTTAGGAAGGGGACAAGAGAGGAGAAGCTGCCAGCTCCAGGGGTGACTGGCCCAATGCAGCATTTCGGCAGCATCTCCAAAAGATACGGGGATGGATGGACCACTTCTCTGGAGGGCATCTTTATCACTTTCCTTTCCTCCCAGCTTTTGTCTGACTTCCCTGGCAGGTTATCAGCTGCCTCTCCCCCCCTCTGCCTGCTGCCCACCCTGGATCTCCCCAGGCTCTCCACCTCCCTCTACGCCCCCACCCCCCCCCACGACAATCTGCCTTTCCCCACAACCTCCCCCCCTCCCCAAGTCTGGCTGCAGCTGTCCCAATTCCAAAGGGAGATTTGGAGGGATTTCATAGAAAAGGCTGAAAGAGCTGGATAACCCAGCCTGGCTCCTTGCAAACCGTCTCAGCTCTGCAGGATCACAGCTCCCAGTGGCCCTGTACTGGCCGGGAGTCATGGGAATTGTAGTCTGCCGGGATGCGCAGAACCTTGAAAGACACTGCTTGGAGCGAAGTTGGAAACTTAAGGGTGCTAGCCAAGAGGGCATAAGAAAGGTTGATGCGGGGCGCCCAGACTAGGGGTGCGGAGTCTGGGCTCCCCTCCCGATGCCACGGCAGAGTTGAGGGGGCTGCGGATCAGCTCCTCTTCTGCCCCATACCCCAAGCCGGACTCTGGGTCAGCGGAGAGGAGAAGGAGCCGGGCCTCGGGGTTTCCATCCTTCCGCCAACCTCCTCTACCCCTGCACCCCCTTGCGCGGGCATCTCCGGGCCCTCGGGCGAGGCGGGGCCAAGGCGCTAGTCCTCTTGAGGTGGGGGGGGGGTTGAGGGAAACCCACCTCCCGATCATGGTGGAGTGCTGTTGCACTGCAGCCTCCAGCAGCCGTTCCAAAATCGTCCACTCTCCCATCGCTCCAGGCTGGACGGTCCGCCCGCATCCGAGGGCTCCTCCGACAAGGGACGCTGGGGGCCGCCGATGCCGCCGATGCTCGCCTCTGCGCCGGCCGCTTAGAGCCCCCGCCGCCGCCGCCGCCGCCGCCACCACCAGGGGCCCCGGCTCGCCATCGCCTCGGCGGGAGGGGGGTGGCCGCGGGCGCCCGCAAGCCTCGCCTCGCCGCCTGCCGCCCTCGCGGCCGGGCGCCGTTCAAGGGCACGGCGGGCGCGGATCAGGCACCGAGCGCTCCCGCCCCCTCCCCTCCCTCCCTCCCTCCCTCCCTTCTCCCCCCCTCCCTCTCCACCGAGGGGGGCACTGCGGCGACCGCGCAGGGAGCCGGGACCGCCCACAGTCTGGGGGGGGGACGAGGGAGGGAGGGGGGAGGCAGGCGGACGCGGACACGCGTGGGCCGCCGGGGCGTTGCGGGCTTTCTCCGCACCTGCCGACGCTGGAGGAGGAGGAGGAGGAAGGCGGCAGCGGCGGCAGGTGCGCAAGGATGCTTCTTCGGGGCGGGGGGGGCACCTCCAGAGAGGGGCATCCCGTTGCAATCCAGCTCTATCCGCCCCCTACCCCCCCCACCCCCGGCCAGAAACGCGTGGAAGGGAGATTTCGGCTGCAGGCGCTCGCGGGCGCAGCCTTGCAAAAGCCCGCGATCGCCTCGCTCCAGTTGGAGTTCCCCCGGGGAGCCCTTGTACAGTTCTCTCGCGGGAGGACTCTCCGTCCCCTCCGGGCTGGGGTTGGGGGGGGGGGGGAGAAGCGAAGCAGCAAGCATCCCCTTCCACCCACCCACCCCGGTCCCGGAAAATGAGCGGGTTCCCGTGTTAGGCGAGAGAGGTGCAGCGGGAATCTCGGTTCCCACAACCTGGCAAGCGCGGGATGGGGGTTGTTTGGGGTCCGTTGCCTTAGCGGATGATACGGTGGGTTGGAAGAAGCCAGAAAGCGAGCGGGTTCCAGGGGGTCGTGTGAATCCAGTCCCTGGCATAGAAGCTTGAGAACGAAAGCTGTGTGTGTGTGTGTGTGTGTGTGTGTGTATGATGTATATGTATATGTATATGTATGTATATATGTATATGTTTGAAGACCTCTGGGCTGAGCCTGTTCCCCATGCCCCCACATTATTTGCATTCCTTTTTTCTAGAAGAGCTTCACCTGTTGAATTTCTGCCTAAGCGGCTATATAGGAACTGAAAGCAGAAGTACAAGACAGATGAGCCCACCCTCTTTGACAACAAGGGGGAGCCAACTTGAGATCAAATTACAATACCTGGGTCAGGTTTCTCAGCTTTGGCACTTCCTTTCTCCACCCAGCCTAGGGAATTCTGGGAGTTGAAGTCCACATACCTTAAAGCTCTGGTTGGGGAATTCTGGGAGTTGAAGTCCACACACCTTAAAGCTCTGGTTGGAGAATTCTGGGAGTTGAAGTCCACATACCTTAAAGCTCTGGTTGGGGAATTCTGGGAGTTGAAGTCCACACACCTTAAAGCTCTGGTTGGGGAATTCTGGGAGTTGAAGTCCACATACCTTAAAGCTCTGGTTGGGGAATTCTGGGAGTTGAAGTCCACACACCTTAAAGCTCTGGTTGGGGAATTCTGGGAGTTGAAGTCCGCACGTCTTAAATTTCCCGAGGTTGAGAAACACTAACCCACGACGCATCCAACTAGACTCATCGTTGGCTGAATCCTGGCTTATCGGTTAAGGGATAGAATGGCCGGCCTGGCAGAGTTCGCTAAGGCATAAATCATGGTTTGTGAACTGCAGCAGTTCAGAAAGAATGGTTTTTTGCTTGCTTGCTTGCTTGTTTGTTCTGTTTGTTTGTTTGTTTGTTTGTTTGTTTGTTTGTTTGCTTGCTTGCTTATTTATTTATTTATTTATTTAAACGCTCTTATAAGCCGCCCAATCCCATGGGACTCAGGGCGGCGTACAGCATAAGTAAGAAGCGTACAATTTAAAACAGTAATCATAAATTTAAATTAAAAAATAATTAAAAAGAAGACATTATAAAACACAACATTCAGGGGGAATTTGCTTATCCTATTCACCCCATCTGCCGGAAGAGCCATGTTTTTAGGGCTTTACGGAAGGCCAGTAAGGTGGGGATGGTCCGGATCTCTGGTGGAAGATGGTTCCAGAGGGACGGGGCTCCCACAGAGAAGGCCCTCCCCCGCGGCCCCGCCAACCGACATTGTTTGGCCGACGGGACCCGGAGGAGGCCCTCTCTATGGGACCTAACCGGTCGTAGGGAGGTATGTGGTAGGATGCGGTCCCGCAGGTAACCTGGCCCTGAGCCATGTAGGGCTTTAAAGGTAACGACCAACACCTTAAATTGCACCCGGAGGCTGACTGGTAGCCAATGCAGCTGGCGAAGGATAGGTGTTACGTGGGTGTATCTCGGTACACCCACTACTGCACGCACAGCTGCATTCTGTACCAGCTGGAGTCTCCGGATGCTCTTCGAGGGTAGCCCCATGTAGAGCGCGTTACAGTAGTCAAGCCGTGAGGTGACAAGGGCATGAGTGACTGTGAGCAAGGCCTCCCTCTCCAAGTAAGGTCGCAATTGGTGCACAAGACGGATTTGTGCAAAGGTCCCCCTAGCCACAGCTGAAAGATGTTGATCCAATTTTAGCTGTGGATCTAGGAGGACACCCAAATTGCGAACCTGTTCTGAGGGAGTCAATTTTTCTCCCCCGAGAACCAAGGAGGGACAGTCGACATAGTCCTTGGGAGGCAATATCCAGAGCCACTCAGTCTTGTCTGGGTTGAGCCTGAGTCTGTTCACTCCCATCCAGACCCTCACATCGTCCAGGCAGCGGCACATTACATCAACTGCTTCACTGAACTGACACGGGGTGGAGATGTACAACTGGGTATCGTCAGCATATTGCTGGTACCTCACCCCATGCCGTCGGATGATCTCACCCAGCGGTTTCATGTAAATGTTAAACAGGATGGGAGAGAGGACCGAGCCCTGTGGCACCCCGCAAACCAGGGGCCTAGGGGCCGACCTCTGTCCTCCTGTCAACACCGACTGCGTCCTGTCAGAGAGATAGGAGGAGAACCACCGTAAAACAGTGCCTCCCACTCCCATCTCCCCAAGACGACGCAGAAGGATACCATGGTCAATGGTATCAAAAGCCGCTGAGAGGTCAAGTAGCACCAGGATGGAGGAGTAACCCCCGTCCCGGGCTCGCCAGAGATCATCCATCAGCGCGACCAAAGCAGTCTCCGTACTGTAGCCGCGCCTGAAGCCCGATTGAAAGGGATCCAGATAATCAGTATCCTCCAATAGCCGCAGGAGTTGGAGCGACACCACCTTCTCGACAACTTTACCCAAGAAGGGTAAGTTGGAGACTGGACGGAAGTTCTTTAAATCCGCTGGGTCCAGGGAAGGCTTCTTGAGGAGGGGCCTCACCACCGCAGCTTTTAAAGGCTGTGGGATGGATCCCTCTCTCAAAGAAGCGATCACAACCGCCTGGAGCCAGCCGCGTGTCACCTCCCTGCTGGCAGAGACCAGCCAGGAGGGGCACGGGTCCAATAAACAGGTGGAGGCGCTCATCGCTCCTATGGCCTTGTCCACATCCTCAGGAGTGACAGGTTCAAACTCGTCCCATATAACAGGACTAAGACTCACCCCTGTCATCTCGGCTTGCCCTGTCCAAATGGAGTCCAGGTCTGTCCGAATCTGAACGACTTTATCCGCCAGAAACTGAGAAAATTCCTCAGCTCTGCCCTGCAAGGGATCTTCAGCTCCCTCCTTGGCTAGGAGGGAGCGAGTCACCCTAAACAGGGCGGCTGGGCGGGAGTCGGCGGACGCAATAAGAGCGGAAAAATACGTGCATTTTGCCGCCCTTATCGCCACTAAGTAAGACTTAATGTAAGTTCTTAAAAGTGTCCGGTCAGACTCAGCTTTACTGGCCCTCCATCGTCGCTCTAGGCGTCTCTTTAGGCGCTTCATCTCCCGGAGCTCCTCAGTAAACCAAGGGGCCCTCCGGGATCCGCTGCCACGGAGAGGCCGCAAAGGCGCAATCCGATCTAAGGCCCCCGTTGCCGCCTGGTTCCAAGCAGCCACTAGAGCCTCAGATGAATCGTGTACCAGGGAGTCAGGTATTTCCCCAAGTTCCTTCTGA